>JAVJIF010001380.1:0-100407 GCA_038442645.1 Agave tequilana
ACGTAGAATATATATAATAATAAGCTAAATTCTTTGAAACTGCAATGAACTATTTGGATTTTGCTTAAAATTATCCTTAATACTTTTTTGTTCTCAAAGCTACCACGAAATTTCTCACATAATTCCTTCAAAACTACCTTCTATAACTCCTCCACCTAAAACCATGTCACGTCCTAGCACGTGACTTGAAATTTGTAGAAATAATAATATTTAAACATAAAAATAGTTGTTTAAAGGTTATTGATAAATTATCAATAACTCTTGAAGTAATTCTTTATCATACATGCCACATCTCATGTATAGGATCCATGTAGAATTCAATAAAACCATCAAACTCTTCTAAATCTATATCAGAGTGTCATCCAAAGTAAAAATTTAATAATCGACCAAAGAGGAGTCACTTTGGGTTTTGATTTCACCAATCAAACAAAAATTCCTAAATCTAAGAATTGAATCAAGGATGAATCTTGGAGGAGATTTTGAAAAATAGCTTAAAATTACATTGCTTTCAATTCGCTTAGTAGTGATTGAGACTAAAATAAGACCATCTAGTTTCTTTAAACAAAATAAAACACTATTACATTATCCAAACTTAATGAAACTCTCATTAATTTAAGAGTTTCTAAGGTTGTCTATTCATAAGAGCTTAAAATTTTTGGTTTCTTTTTAACTTTATTATATAGTAAGATTAGACATCTTATTATATTTTGAGAAATTTTATAGAAGACTTTGAAAAAGTGAGATTTCTTTCAATAACCAAAACATCTAAAAGTTAATGCAAATTTACAGGAACAGATAAACAAATTGGTGCAATACAATCACATTGTTCTTTTCATTAAATTCCTCAAAGCTGTGTAATAATTGAAAAACACCTAGAGGGGGGTGAATAGGTGTAAATGCTAATCTAACAATCTTTTTCAAATAAGTATGGATGAATGATGCAACGATCTCTCAAAACAAGACTAGGAGCCGTATACCCGGTGAAGGGTTCTGAACTCCCTCCTCGTAATTCCTCTGGATATGAGTTAGAGGTACGTAATGTAACCTTGTTGTATGAGAATTGATCGACAATAGCAAAGAATGAATGCAATGGTGAAGTGCACACAAGATATATCACAAGTAATGAAGACAATATCACAAACAAGTAATAAAGAGCAATAGAGAGCAATGAAAATAGAAAGCAATAGAGAGCAAGAATACAAAGCAATCGCAAACACAAGATATTTGTTTCGAGGTTTGAGCCACCGCTCTACTCCCTGCCTTCACTGCTGTGAAGGGTTTCCACTATCCACCGAGGACTTTAAAAGGTCTACCGAAGACCGGAGCACCGAACTCCACCACTTACAAACCTCTACCGAAGAGGTATCTCCACAAGAACAAGAAAATGGAACAAGTAACCAAGTGATCACAACAAAGATCACAAACTTCTTACAACACTTTCTCTTTACAACTTCCTTATAGATTGAGGAGGGAATTTTTGGCTCTAGAAGTGTAGTGAGAAAAACTAAGCTCAGTTGTAAATGAAAATAACTTGTAAACACAACTGGAAATCAAAGCCAAGAATGATCTAGAAAATAGAGAGCTTTTGTAACTTTTCTTTTCTTTTGAAAACTTGAAAACAAGGTAATTTTCTTGGTCTTTTGCAAGAGACTATTCTCCTCTATTTATAGGGAGAGGAAGGGATTAAAACATATTTAAATTAAGCTTATTTGATCAGAACATAACCCAAAAACTCAGAGAAACCCTGCCACAAAACAGGGAAAAAAACCAGATTTTAGATTTAGAATTCACCAAAGAGGAAAGAGCCGTTGGCAGCTGGCAGGCTTGGCAGTCGACCGGCCCGGTCGACCGATAGCCCTGCTGGCATATAGCCGTTGACAGTTCGGTCGACCGGCATAAAGAGGCAAACACAGTTTTCTAAAGGCGGTCGACCGATCGGTCGACCGACAAAAAATAGAGAGCACACTATTTTTGGTTCGACCGACAGACGTGCACAAACGTGCACGTCCTGGACACAGGACCCGGTCGACCGGTTCGGTCGGCCGCCAGGCCTGAAACCTGAAAACAGACATAAAAATTTGGACTTTGGAAAATTTTGAAAATAATTTTGTAGGTATATGTAGCTAAGTATCATGCTGTAAAGATAGATATACATGATATAAATAAGATATAAAATTTGTAAGGATTTGAATCATGTATAAAAATCAAGGCATGAACTTAAAACAAACATCAAAACTAAAACTGTATTTGAAAAATGGGTGTGTGTTCTAGAGCCAATCTACCACTACCTCAAACTTTAACAAACTACTTCTTACATAGGTTCTAGATGACTACAAAGTCTTCAAGTGGGCTTCATATGTGATCTTGAGTATCTTGGTCTTGAACCCAATTTGAACCGACTTTAGCCAAATCAACCTTCCTTTAGGAAGAACACTTCATGAAATATTAGAACCCTGAAACACACTAAAACAACAAACATGATTAGTACAAGTAACTACATATGTTTTGTAATCATCAAAACACACTAAAACGGGTGATTGTAACCATTGGGCCAACAATCTCTCCCTTTTGATGATGACAAAACATATAAGTTATTTTAAACAAATGGGAGGAGAGCTTGGAAGCTCCCCCTCAAATTATGCTATGTATAAAAAATGACTATGAATGGCTATATATATAAAGCATAAAAACTAAGAACTTATACAAAATTTTCAATTTAATATTGCATAATTCCAAAACCAAAGTACCAAATAACTAACTTTTTCTCACCCTTTTGGTCATACATCAAAAAGGGTTAAACCAAAAAAAAAATTTATTTTCATGAATCCATAATACAAACATTCAACTCACCACAAATAAAGGAAAATCTATTATAGTCTAGAGGGTTGTTAAAAATATCGGCAAGTTGAAAATCGGTAGAAACATAATCAATATCAATATCACCTTTCTCATAATGATATCTAAGAAAGTGATACCTAATATCAATGTGCTTAGTTTTACTATGTTAATTTGCATTCTTTGTCATATGAATAGTACTAGTATTATCACAAAATATTTTAATATGATCAAAATGCAAATCATTGTCAAGGAGAGTATGTTTCATCCAAAGAACTTGTGCACAACAAGCTCCGGTCGCAACATACTCCGCCTCGGCGGTTGAAAGGGCTACCGAATTTTGCTTTTTGGAAGACCAAGAGACATGACAATTACCAAGGAATTGATATGTTCCACTTGTACTCTTCCTATCTACCCTACAAACGCATAGTAGGCATCCGAAAAACTTTTCATTGAAAATTGTCTGGTTTTCGGATACCACAAACCCATTTCAATGGTGCCCTTAAGGTATCTAATTATGCGTTTAACCACAATTAAATGGGACTCTTTAGGACACGATTGAAAACGAGCATAAAGACAAACCGAAAACATAATATCCCGCCTACTAGCCGTTAAATACAACAAGCTACCAATCATGCTACGATAAAGCTTAATGTCTACACTTTTACCTTGTTCATCCTTGTCAAGCTTAGTGGTTGTTGCCATGGGAGTTTTGCTCACTTTAGCTCCTTCAAGCCCGAACCTCTTGATAAGTTCCTTTGTGTACTTGGCTTGATTGATGACGATCCCCTCCTTCTTTTGCTTGATTTGGAGACCAAGGAAATAGTTGAGCTCACTCATCATAGACATCTCGAATTCATCTTTCATGCATGATTCAAAAGTTTGGCAAAGAGATTCATTAGTAGAACCAAATATGATATCATCCACATAAATTTGCACAATAAGAATATAAATTTCAACATGTTTTGTAAATAAAGTAGTATCAATTTTACCTTTCTTAAAATCATTTGAAATTAGAAATGAAGAAAGTCTTTCATACCAAGCCCTAGGGGCTTGTTTTAAACCATAAAGAGCTTTGTTAAGTTTAAAAACAAAATCCGGATGTGTAGGATCAACAAACCAGGGGGTTGTTCAACATACACCTCCTCTTCAATAAATCCATTCAAGAAAGCACTTTTAACATCCATTTGAAACAACTTAAAATCTTTATATGATGCAAATGCAAGTGTCATCCGTATGGCTTCAAGCCGTGCTACGGGTGCAAAGGTTTCTTCAAAATCGATTCTCTCGATTTGAGTGTAACCTTGGGCAACTAACCTAGCTTTATTCCTAACAACGTTACCCGACTCATCCAACTTGTTCTTAAAGATCCACTTAGTACCAATTGTTGGTCTATTGTGGGGCCTAGGAACAAGGTACCAAACTTGGTTGCGCTCAAATTGATTGAGTTCCTCTTGCATGGCTAGCAACCAATATGAATCGGTCTCGGCTTCGAGAACGTTCTTGGGTTCAAAATGTGAAATGAAAGCATAGTGTCCACAAAAATCATGAAGTTTAGAGCGAGTGGTTACCCCTTTAGATACTTCACCTATAACGAGATCCTTGGGATGATGTGGATTGTATCTCCAATCCTTTGGAAGTTGTTGAGTAGGCTCCACTTCAATTGTTTGAATTTCATTTCCTGAGCCCCTTCTTCTTTAGCTTCACTTCCTTCATCATCCTTTGGCTTGCTTCAAATAGTAGGTGAGTCCTCCAAAGTAACTTTCTCCAAGTCTTCATCCAAAGAATCTATTTCTACAACATTCTTAACAAACAAATTAGATTCTTCAAACTTAACATGTATAGATTCCTCAATAGTAAAAGATGATTTATTGAAGATTCTATAAGCCTTATTAGTATTAGAATAACCAACAAAAATTGCCTCATAAGCTTTAGCATCAATTTTACCTAACTTATCTTTTATATTTAAAACAAAACATTTGCATCCAAAAACCTTAAAGTAAGAAACATTGGGCTTTCTAGAAAAGTAAATCTCAAAAGAAGTTTTTGAAGTATTTTTGCATAAGAAAACACGATTTGATATATAGCATGAAGTGTTAACGGCCTCGGCCCACAAATAATGTGGGAGACCATATTTACTAAGCATTGTCCTAGCCATCTCTTGTAATGTTCGATTTTTCCGTTCAACTACTCCATTTTGTTGTGGAGTTCTAGGACACGATAGTTCATGCTTAATTCCATGTTCTTCACAAAAAGTGATAAAGGGTAGGTTAATGAATTCACCACCTCTATCACTTCTTATTTTTACAATAGAAGACTCTTTTTCCTTTTCAACTCTTTTCTTAAAGGCTTGAAAATGTGAAAAGGCTTGATTTTTATGCTCTAAAAAGAAAACCCATGTAAAACGTGAAAAATCATCAACTAAACAAATGCAAAACGATTCCCACTTAGACTTTTGGTTTGAGTAGGACCAAATAAATCCATATGGATCAACTCCAAAGGACGTGATGTCATGATATCCTTGATTGACTTGAAAGAGGACTTGGTTTGTTTCCCAAGTTGGCACGTGTCGCAAATGCGGTCCTTTTCAAAGTTCAAGCAAGGAATACCCTTCACCATTTCCTTTGTGTTTAACCTAGATATATGGTCAAAAGAAATGTGGCCTAATCTTCTATGCCACAACTAAGAGTCATCATCGAGGGCTTTTAAACAAGTGATATTGCAAGACATATTAGACATATCAATCATATAAACGTTGTTTTCATGAAAACCGGAAAATACACAAGTATTAGATAGTCTATCAATAACTTTACAAACTACATTATCAAAAACAACATCAAAATCTTGATCACAAAGCTGACTAACACTCAAGAGATTATGCTTGAGGTCATCAACTAAAACAACATTTTCAATTAAAGGGGATGTACCAAGTTTAACATTACCAATACCGATGATTTTACCCTTGGCATCATCTCCGAAGGTGACGGTGCCACCTTCATGGTATCTTGATAGGGTTGCAAAGTTGTTGATGTCCCAAGTCATGTGCCTTGAGCAACCACTATCAAGATACCACAATCCTTTACGTCTTTGGGCCTTGGAAGGTACCTACATCATTTAACAAATTTATTGACTTTGGTACCCAAATTTTCTTGGGTCCTTGAAAGTTAGTATTCCGAACCCAAACATTATGTTGAGATGCATTAAGTCTATCATAGCAAAACTTCACTAAATGACCTTTACGGCCACAATAAGTACATGAAAATACTTTCCCATACATGAATGCATGATGTGTATGTGTAGGGTGAGCATGTTTGGGGGTTTGCCATGATGTAAAGGTTGTGTGGTATGAACATGAGCATGAGCATGAAAAGCATGTTTCTTAGGGGCTTGTTTCTTAGAAAATATAGCCTCAAGTCTATTCTTATCAAATTCACACTTTTTCAAAACTACTCCTAATGAGTCAATTTTCTCTTTAAGCATGGAAATCTCATTTGTATCAACTTGTGAAAACTTGCCTTTACAAGAAATTTTGTATTTATCAAAATCTTTTTGTGTAGAGACAAGTGTGGAAAGTAATTCATCTTTTTCTTTAGAAAGAGTAAAAACTTGGTGACTAGAGACTCATTTCCTTTTTCATTTTTAAATACTTTTTCTTTAGAAAATCATAATTATGTGATAGTTCTACAAATGCTTCTCCTAATTCATCCATGGAAAGTTCATCATCAAGAGAAGTGGTAGGGGTTACCTTGCTTGTGCTTTCATTAGCCATGAAGCACATGTTTGCGGTGTCAACTTCATCCTCGGATTCGCTCTCGGAATCCAATGTGGCCTTCAAAGCTTTCTTCTTGAATGGCTTCTTGGAGGTGGAGGGCTTTACTTTATCCGGGCACTCCGCTACAATCTGACCCCGGTCTTTGGCAATTGAAGCAAATAATCTTCCTCTCTTCTTTACCTCCTTGCCATATCCTTCTTCCTTGGAACTTAGCCTTGTTGTACATCCTCTGAACGTTCTTCACAAGAAGTGAGAGCTCTTCGTCATCTTCTTCTTCATCGTCTTCGTCGGAGTGTGAGGATTGACTCTTGAAGGCTATTGTCTTCTTCTTGGAGGGAGCCATTTCCTCCCTTGCTTTTCTCTCATCTCATGGGTTTTGAGGTTCCCAATGAGACCTATAAGCTCCATCTCCTCCTTGTCATTGAATTCTTTCAAGGTAGTTGCTTTGACTTCCCATGAAGGAGGAAGAGCCTGGATGATCTTCCTTACTCTTTGGTCATTATAATAACATCACCTAGAGAAGAAAGTCCATTAGTAATCTTAGTAAATTTGTAACCATATCATCTATGGTTTCATTTTCTTACATGGAAAAGTTCTCATATTGGAATCAAAGAAGGTCTATCTTAGCCCTCTTCACTTGTGAGGTCCCTCATGTGTAACAAGCAAGTATGACCAAATTTCAAATGCGGACTTACAATGTATTACTCTAGAAATATCATCATCATTAAGAGCTTGGAGTAATACATAGTGAGCCCTAGCATTTGCATCAAATTCTTTTGTCTCAATTTCGGTCCAAGTGGACTCATCACCGGTAGATGCACTAAATGGTTTGGTCACCGCCTTTCCAACCTGGCTTCCTAGAGATTGCAAAAATACGGTCATCTTAACCTTCCATATGAAAAAGTTAAGGCCATCAAACTTTGGGGGTGTCTCATACCATCGGCCATTTTTACTAAGTGGAAATGAATGAAATGATTAGCAAATATAGGATCTCTCTAAGGTTGTTAAGCCAAGAGCCTAGAGACCAAGCTCTAATACCAATTGAAAAACACCTAGAGGGGGGTGAATAGGTGTAAATGCTAATCTAACAATCTTTTTCAAATAAGTATGAATGAATGATGCAACGATCTCTCAAAACAAGACTAGGAGCCGTATACCCGGTGAAGGGTTCTGAACTCCTTCCTTCCTCATGATTCCTCTGGATATGAGTTAGAGGTGCGCAATGCAACCTTGTTGTATGAGAATTGATCGACAATAGCAAAGAATGAATGCAATGGTGAAGTGCACACAAGATATATCATAAGTAATGAAGACAATATCACAAATAAGTAATAAAGAGCAATAGAGAGCAATGGAAATAGAAAGCAATAGAGAGCAAGAACAAAAAACAATCGCAAACACAAGATATTTGTTTCGAGGTTCGAGCCACCGCTCTACTCCCCGCCTTCACCGCCGTGAAGGGTTTTCACTATCCACTGAGGACTTTATAAGGTCTACCGAAGACCGGAGCACCGAACTCCACCACTTACAAACCTCTACCGAAGAGGTATCTCCACAAGAACAAGAAAATGGAACAAGTAACCAAGTGATCACAACAAAGATCACAAACTTCTTACAACACTTTCTCTTTACAACTTCCTTATAGATTGAGGAGGGAATTTTTGGCTCTAGAAGTGTAGTGAGAAAAACTAAGCTCAGTTGTAAATGAAAATAACTTGTAAACACAACTGGAAATCAAAGCCAAGAATGATCTAGAAAATAGAGAGCTTTTGAAACTTTTCTTTTTTTTTGAAAACTTGAAAACTAGGTAATTTTCTTGGTCTTTTTACAAGAGACTATTCTCCTCTATTTATAGGGAGAGGAAGGGATTAAAACATATTTAAATTAAGCTTATTTGATCAGAAAATAACCCCAAAAACTCAGAGAAACCCTGCCACAAAATATGGCAAAAAGCAGATTTCAGAATTTCACCAAAGAGGAAAGAGCCGTTGGCAGCTGGCAGGCTTGGCGGTCGACCGGTAGCCCTGCTGGCATATAGCCGTTGGCAGTTCGGTCGACTGGTCGGTCGACCGGCATAAAGAGGCAAACACAGTTTTCTAAAGGCGGTCGACCGGTCGGTCGACCGACAAAAAACAGAGAGCACACTATTTTCGGTCGGTCGACTGACAGACGTGCACAAACATGCACGTCCTGGACACAGGACCCGGTCGACCGGTTCGGTCGGCCGACCTGGCCTGTAAAAGACCGGTCGACCGGTTCGGTCGGCCGCCAGGCCTGAAACCTGAAAACAGACATAAAATTGGACTTTGGAAAATTTTGAAAATAATTTTGTAGGTATATGTAGCTAAGTATCATGCTGTAAAGATAGATATACATGATATAAATAAGATATAAAATTTGTAAGGATTTGAATCATGTATAAATATCAAGGCATGAACTTAAAACAAACATCAAAACTAAAAACTGTATTTTGAAAAATGGGTGTGTGTTCTAGAGCCAATCTACCACTACCTCAAAGTTTAATAAACTAATTCTTACATAGGTTCTAGATTACTACAAAGTCTTCAAGTGGGCTTCATATGTGATCTTGAGAATCTTGGTCTTGAACCCATTTGAACCGACTTTAGCCAAATCAACCTTCCTTTAGAGAAGAACACTTCATGAAATATTAGAACACTGAAACACACTAAAACAACAAACATGATTAGTACAAATAACTACATATATTTTGTAATCATTAAAACACACTAAAACGGGTGATTGTAACCATTGGGCCAACAATAATGATGATGGAGGTATACATTGAAAAGTGGGTTAAAAGTTTTATACACTAACTTAATTATGAATATTTTCATTTTGAATTATAATTTATTAATATTTAAAAAACAGTGATAATTCTTCTTATGTATTACATGTATGAGAGACAGAGAGAGAGGGAGAGGAGAACTAGAATGTTAGCTAAATATCTAATTTTATCAATCATAGATTTAAGACATTATTATATCTAAACTTTAAGAATTACATTTCATGCCAAGAGATTCAAAAACTATGGAATATTAAATATCAAATTTTGTAAGAGAGAAGATATTATGCTAAATTTCTAAATTATAATATTATATGACTTCATTACATTATCCTGACTAAATTCATTGAGTAGAATTTCACGATGATAGAGAATTCATTATAATTAATAATCATTTATTAAAGAGAAATTTCGCTATAGCCACATATTTGCTTCATAATTAAAAAAAATCAGTGTTATAATTTGATTCACTACAACTTCAGTCATGTCAGCATAAACCGATTCCTCCCAGCCACCACTTGTTTAAATATTTTCATTTCTTCTTTTACCTTTCTTCATCGTCGAGATGTTGCTCTTCCCTCAACCTTGACCCAACGCAAAGTAATTCGCAATTGACCTGCGTGGTTCGGTCGCCGTAGGGGTTGGAAGGGGGTGGGAAGCCCCTCCCGGGTTATTAGGGGCTCTCAGGACTAATTTTTTGGGATCAACCTCTTTGTAGATCCCGTTTGTTCCTACTCGCGATGAGTTTTTCTATTTCTGTTTGCGACCGATGTGGTTTTAGATCTAAAAAGTATTAGGGATCATTCGATGCTGGTGAACGGCGGTCTGTTGATGATAGTGATGCTGAATGGGGACTGTGACCAGGACTGCGATTTTGGTCACAGTCCTTTTATTAATTGAAAATTAGGACATTTTGCATGGATTGCGGTCATTGTCGCAATCCTAATGTAGGCTCAAAAATTGTTTTATTGTGAGGATTTGCGATCAATATCACAGTATTAATAAAACCTTAAAAAAAGGCATCATAAAGAGGACTGTGATTATAGTTGCAGTCCTATAAAGACTCAGAAATATGTCCTAATAAATATTTTCATTTTGAATTATAATTTATTAATATTTACAAAAAAGTCTGATAATACTTCTTATGTTGTAGTGGTCAGTTTTCGCCCCCCTTAAGAGCATGACACATGTCTATCCAGCCCTTGGATGATCGCGTGATTTGTGTCTATATGCTAAATATTTGAATAAGAGTCATAATCTCATCTAAATTTCGAATAGTTCAAGCAGCCAAAGGATAGATATAGAGTCAGTTACAAGTACTCCTATCTCCAAATCAAATCTTCATTTGAATCCAGCAGTTACAACTGAGAGTGAATCAACCATATTGCAGCAGGATAGACCCCATTGGATAAAGACAAATACGTGCTCTACCAATTCAAATAAAAATGTTTGACTCTAACTGCCTCTAAGATAAGTAGTTGAGATATGATAGATGTTCATATAGATGATAGCTCTATAACTTTATCCAATAGACACCCACCTGTACAAATAGTAGATCTCCTCTAACAAGAGTGGGGATGATCAATCAATCTCAGAAACCCTAAGCGTGAGATCAGGCTGTCACCATTATAATTTTCTCTGAATTATATAGTGCAACCTTCTCTCTACTTGCTGCGACGCTATATGTATGAATGATGATATTTATCTCCAATTTGGTTTGGATGATGATGTTGACGATGTTCAACTCCCTAAGGCATTTGGGACATATCTGTTGTTATTCCCTTCTGATCCATAGGAAAACTCCTCATTGTTTGCTTTTTAGAGTTAGTATTTTTATTAACAAAACAGATTCACGCCAAATTATAATTTATATAGACTGAGTTTAAGTTTGATTCAGATTCTTATAAGAAGCTCACATGAAATATAGAATCTAAATTTAATTAAGAAAGGAACTAACTTGTTATGAGATTAAAGGGTCAGCTTGGATTATAATGAAAGAAACCAATCATATTAGAATAGCAATTTAATAGAGATTCGTCTAAAAAAAACAGTTCAATAGAGTCCCTAAATAAAATTAGATTTAAATTATCTTTTATAAAATTTTAATGTAATTAAAATTTACAGGATTTATTTTATAATGAAAATTTAAAAGAACTTTTATATATATCTAATGAATATAGATTTTTTTCTCTACGCACATTATTCTCATTTATGGTGAGAAAGGTGTGGATAAACAATGATTTCAGGGGATCCCCACGACCGGATCGACCTAGATGGCGCAGCGGATACGAACCATAAGATCTACTAAGGTAACTTAAAGAAGAGAAGAAGATATTCTAAAGTAGATAGAAAGCCTACACACAATATAACATGGTTCCACCGATCAAACAGATCATGTGTACGTCCATGGGAGAAAGGGAAAACTTCATTAAAACTTTAGAGAAGTATAATAAGAATTACTTACATCTCACACTGAGAAGTTATAAGCTCTTGATGACCGCTAAGAACAGTGAACCCTTGTGGTTATGCTTCTCTCACGAATTTCTCACTTAGATGAATTACACCCTTAGGAATTACAAATTCATGGGTTTCTCTTGGAATACATTGAAGGCCACCCTTATGAGGTTATTTATAGACCATAAAACTCTTCTAATCCTAAATAACCTTCTTCAATCAAAATAAAGAAAACTTGAATCCAATTCAAACTCAAAATACCTTCAATCAGAATAAAGAAAACTTAAATCCAACTCGGACTCAAAACAAATCCAAAAAAAGAAACTGCCAAATCTGACATTAATCAACCTTCACAACGTATTCATGTCATAATCCTAACATAAGGAGGGAACAAGTCCAAAACATTTTTTTTGTAGTGGTTAGATTTTGACTCTCATCAGGATCGTGATGCGAGTCCCACTTCATTAGAAGTGTCCTAAATGAACAACAAACTCAACATATCAGCAAGTCCATTGTAAGCCCAAGGAGAAGGTCTTAGGTCCTGCCTCGAGCCTACATATAACCTGAGCTACCTGCACAGATCCGCAACCAACAGGTCTCTCTCCGCTGCTACGTCTATCCAAGATCATGCCCCCAGATGTTCGACTCTGGCAAAGCCATTCAACTGGTCAGGGGCCCTAACCTCCTCAACATAGACTCTCCCCAATGATGACTTTACACAGACAGCCGCCCTAAACTTGGCAACGGAGAGCTTCCGCAAAGACAGTCACCTACTTCCACGCTGGATATAACACAATGGCAAGATCCCCAGATTTACAAAATCAGTTACACGGCCAGATGATTATAGTTCATTTTTGCATCATCTTCCACCTCTATACTATGCATAATATCAATAAAAATCTGTTTTTATTCCTTTTCTCTCTATTTTTGAAGGTCCATATTTTAATGGAGAGAGGTCCACAAATCCATGCAATTATCAAGAATAAAAGGGGATTAATTCAAAGCCCAAAAAGAAGCCCAAGAGTTGAGCCCAGGATCTGGAATCACCCACGCATCCAGTCAGCATTTTAGAAGATCCACGTGGCCAACAACCTGCAACAAACTCGCAACAGAATTCGCTGGCATAACGGCCTAGATTCTGCTGCGGAAACGCGGCTTTGGCCGCGTTTCCGCGGCAGGAATCTGGCCGTTGAGCCAGCATTTATCCCCAGCTGTCTGATTCTGGAGCCTTCTTCTCATGAGGCCTATAAATAGACCATCAGGGCCAGTGCAAAAGAGAAAGGAGAGAATAGAGGAAAGAGCTTGTAATTTGTAGGTTTTTCTCTAGCTTTTATTGCTCTTAGTCTTCTTCTTCCTCCTAGAAATTCTGCAAGAGAAGATAGTGAGAGAGTGAAAGCTTGTAATCAAGGGGTGACAACTTGAAGCAGAGCAAGGATTAATCCAATCTACTTTCTCTTCTTTTGCAATTTCTAGCGCTTTTCATTACTTGCTTTATTTCATTCAAACTTTACTTTCATTGCATAATGTCTTGTTGTTTTCTTTCTCTTGTAATGGCTAGCTAACTTCTTCTAACATGACTAGCTAACAACTAATCTTGCTAACTTCTAACTCTTGGGTGAATGCTAATTCTTAATCTTGCAAATGTTGAGTCTTTTTCATCCCCGATGGGTTACTTTCATTCTTGGCAATCTCTTGTTGTAATTCTCCATATGATTCATGTGTGCCTCATTTAGAGCATTGTCTTAGAACAAGTGCCTTGATGGAACATGGAGATGGAACACCAAACATATGCTATTTGTTGTACAACTTTATTACTTCAATGCTAACTTGTTGTATGGCCTTGAATGTCTAATGAATTTTGTATCTTCTTCCTTAGCATCCCTTGAGTGACACTCCCCGATTCCACCATGAAATTCTATCTTGAGAGCCGATGAAATCAATGAGGCTACAAGACAAGTCCAAGATGATCACCCATCCATTAAAGGGAAAGTAACTTGACCAACAAGCAAGACAAACACTTGCCGATGAATCAACATGAGGCATGCTTCACCCTAACGGAGATTAGTAAGTTAGCAAGTTAGTAAGGTTAGCTAGTCATGGCTTTTTCCATTCTAAAAGTCTTTTGCAAGTTTTCTCTACTTTAGTTTTCTTCCTAAAAGCAATTCTTGTTTTCAAATTCTTTTCATTCTCTTTTCATCGTTTTTACTTTCATGTACAAAACCACAACCAATTCTTTCACCTATTTTTCATGTCTTTTTCATTCTTTTAACAAAGAAGAACTTTCGTTTGTCTTTCTTCAACATCAAACCGTAAAGCTTCCATCGTGAGCTCTCCTTGTGGATTTGACCCGTATAGCTTATGCTACTACTGTGATTTGGAAAGGAGTACAATACACATTGTGAATACATTTCGGAGTAATCAAGAACCTAAGGTTGACTCTAAACCTTCTCTCTTTTGTTGAATATCTGTGCGAATTCTACTCCACTACTCCTCTTTTTCCTTATCACCAGATCATTCCGACGTTCTAAACGTTACAACACCTCTATCAGTGTGAGCAATTATAAATAGTAGAGAAGATCTCTGCATGTCAATCCCAACAATCAAGCGGCAACATGATCTGAGCATTTAGATGAAATCCAAACATGCAAATCATGCAGTTATGAGATCAGACAACTCCACGAGATATTTTTACACATCGATCTCCATCGAGGATGAAGATTGATCAATCGAACCCGAGAAATTGTAATCGCATCATTACTCTATAGAATTCATTTTAACCCCTTGATTATAGTGAATTCTGTTAGCGCAAAAGCCATTAGCTCTAGTTTTGATGATAACAAAACATATGTAGCTATGTTTCTAACAATTTTGTTTAATTAAGTTTCAGGTTAATTCATTATTGCAATTGGCTTAATCACAAGATTCACATGTTTAGAAACCATGAACATGTCGACCCCAGAGCCTAAGCACATAGATGACCTCAAGGATCAAGACTGCAAGTGAAAACTATATACAAGATTTGTATTTTGCTTTTTGTATTTTAGATTGGATTTTTAGTCTTTGTTAAAACTAAGATGATATAGGTTGATAGCTCTTGAGATTGATATAAACACACATTTCATTCCTATCCTCAGGTGTTTTTGGAAGACTTCAAAACAATTCTCTTTTTGTTTTCAAAAATGAGTTTCAGAAAAATGAGTTTCGAAAAAAACGGTTTTCGATTTAGAAAAGTTCTTTTACAAAATATAGTTTTAACTTTGTTTTGTGTTGATCTATAATCACACACTGGTTTTATCAAGCCCTAAGAACTCTATTTTGTATCTAGTACTCAAAATATATTTTGTCGAAAAGATGGATTTTAAAAAGATCTTCAAGATGTGTTTTTGGCCCATGGTCGGTCGACCGATCGATCGACCGCAAACATAACAGAATTGCTTTTGAGAGGTCGAGCGATATGCATAAGATTTTGCCTTAGTGCTTTGTGTGCACTTCGGTAGACCGTTCGGTCGACCAATTGAGAGAGCTTTGCTCTCGGTTGGGCATAATCGATCGACCGATCGCCATTAGAGAGATTGGCTTTCTGTTAGGGATTAACGGTCGACCGAGCGGTCGACCGCTAACTCCAACGGTCGAAAATCTGACCGTTGGCGGTCGATCGACAGAACAGTTTGTTCTCAAATTTTCCCAATGGCTAGTTTACTAATGTGACTTTTTTGGGTCACATCCCAATGGATTTATGTATTTTTCTCCTCTAGTTTTCATTCCATATATATATAGGTACTATAAAAAGAACCTCTTAAAAGGTTTTAACATTAAAAATTAAGTTTTAGTGACCAATATTTTTTTCTCAAAAAGATTTTCAACTTGAGCCAAAGTCTATATTCTTGATTTTAGTTCGATCCTTTCCTCTACATCTTTACAAGCTATTTTCTCCACACAATCCCAAAGAGTTTCACCTCCTCATCTTGATTATAGAATTATTTTATGAGCCATTTGTGATCAAGAGAAGATCACCTTTTTTCTTCAATTGTGAAGTTAGAGGTTGCGGCCTCAAGTGAGCTTGTAAGCTCCATTATTGGTGTTACGATACCAAGAGAAGGACTTGTGAGTCCATAAAGTTTTAGTGAGAACTTGTAAGGGTTGACGATCTAGTGAGATCGGTCTTAGTGAAAATCCTTCATAGTGATGAAGGTGGGGACGTATAGTAGTGGCTCGAACCTTGCAGTATATCACTGTGTTTGCGATTGCTTACTCTCTCTCTACTCAACTCTCTCTATACTTACTTGCGTACTTATCTTATTTATTTCTTTGCAAGTATTCCTTGTGTTGTGATTGATATTTGCTAGGTTGCTAGCAAGTAATTTTTAATTCCGCATTATTTGCTATTTAGTATAGCTATCACCTATTCACCCCCTCTAGGTGATTTACAATTGGTATCAGAGTCTAACCCTAGCTTTGGTTTAATCACCTTAGGGAAATCCTTTTATTTGGCTATATTCATTTATTACATTTGCTGTTTTTGCACTCATATTTGTTTTCATGGCATCATATGATTTTTCAAGCATCAAGTCCTCACCCAAATTTGATGGGTTGAACTTTCCTATTTGGAAAGTCAAGATGAACCTCTTCCTTAAGTCTCAAGGGGTTAGAGTAACCAAGGCCATAACTAAGAAATTTATTGAGCCTCACGGTGATGAGGATACATGATCTAAAGCAACTGCCAAGGGCTTGAGGCCAATGCTAAAGCACAGTAGGCACTTACTAAAGTTTTAAGTGGTGATGATCTTTCCCGTGTTATAAACTGCAAATCTTCTTTTGAAATGTGTAATGATCTTATTATTACTCATGAGGGTACATCCCAAGTTAAGAGATCCAAGGTTGATCTCTTGAAATCTCAATATGAAAACTTTTTATGCTTGATAATGAAAATATTGATGAAATATTTTCCCGTCTTATAAAAAACACTAACAGTTTATCTTCTCTAGGTGACTCCATCAATAATGACCAAAAGATATGGAAGATCATTGGAGCTCTTCCCAAATCTTGAGAAGTAAAGGACACAAATCTAAAGGAGCTCAACGATAGAGAAGAGATGGACTTCTCTGACTTTATTGGAAATCTCAAAGATTATGAGATAAAAATGAAGGTGCGAGAAGAAAAGGAGACTCCAAAGAAGAAAGCTATTGCTTTCAAAGCTACTCCCTCCACCATTGACGAAGATTCATCCAAAGATGGAGATGAAGACTTTGGCTTGCTCATTAGGATAGTAGGCAAAATGTTATACAAGAAAGGAAGATAAAACAACTTCTGAAGAGGAAGATCTGAAGAAAGATTTGAAAAGAAGAAGGAAGAGATGGGTCCTTACTTTCATTGCAAGAAGACGGGTCATCATATTGCAGATTGCCATTCACTTCAAACCACTACCTCCAAGAATGTGCATAAGAAGAAGAAGACGATGGTAACTACATGGGATGATCCAGAAACCGAATCCGAAGAGAAAATTGATGCTGCACACGTTTGCTTCATGGCAAACAGAGAGGAGACGTCCAAGATAAATCTTAAAACCTCTCTAGAAGATGATGATTTAACTATGGATGAGCTTGCATAAATTTTTGAAGAATTGCAAGATCGGTATGAAATTTCTATTGCTCGAAATAAAAAATCGAAAAAAGAAAATGACTTTTAAAGAAAAAATTAGAAGTTATTTTTAAAAAGAAAAATGAATTGTCTATTTCTTTGGAGAAAACAAAAAAGAATTTCGATAAATATAAACTTGTTTTGTAAGGGCAAATGCCCTAATAATGCTTTTAATAAAAATGAATTTTGGATATCTAAAAACGTGTTGATGTTTTGGATACTACTTTGAAAAAGTGTGCATTTGATATGAATAGATTTAGTTCTATGTTTCCAAAGGGAAAAACCCAAAGGAAACATATATCTCATACATCTCATACATAATATGAAAAATATGCACATCATACACATACATAGCAGCATAAGCATTCTTTCATGTATGACAAAGTGTATACTTGTGCACATTGCGACCGCAAAAGCCATTTAGTAAAATTTTATTATGCTAAGTTAAATATGATGAATAAAAAAGTTTGGGTACGAGAATTCACTAACCTGATAGGACCCAAAAGATTTGGGTACCAAAGGACATGCCCAACTTGATTGATGTAGGTGTGTCATCCTCCTCCATGACATAGGGGGAGATGACGCCTTGCTGGTAGATGCATTGGAGCTCAAAGGATCAACCAGAATGTTGCATCGCTATCAAGAAGCACTTTTTGGAGATTACCTTTAGTTTGGTAACTTTTCCATTTGAAAATTTCAATTCTAGCTAGATTTATATATGCATAAGAATAGCTTGCTTTTCATGTTTGTTAATATGTTTTATTTGTGTAAACATGATTTTTCTTTTTGGCTTGCTTATACTTGAGCTAGTCCTTTAATATTGTTTTTGTTCTATGTACTAGCCCACAGATTGCTTGCCTATGCCTATAATGTTTACCCATGCTCATTTGGTTGATAGATATATTTATATATATGTGTGTGCATAAATTTCTTTATTTGTTCATATACATGTATATATATTTTTTTATATCATCATGTATTTGGGAATCCTATTTAAACCATGATTAAGCAATAAATCAAGATAGCAATTACGCGCCTCAAAACTTATCCGGAGTAGTTCATAATCCGTTGAGGGTATTCGGCTTCAATATCTTGTATTTAATTTCTTAATATGAGTTAATTAATGCAAAATGTATTTCTTTAATATAATAAAAAAATTTGATATCATTTTCTTGTGTTTTCCACGCCTATAATATTTGTTGGACTTCTATCTCTATATTTTATGTGTGAATGATTTGTGGTGATAAAAATTTCAAGAACCTAATTTTACATTGTTTAAAAATTATTTTTAGGGGTGTCCCAGTGACCGACCGGTCGACCGAGTTGGCCTGAAACAAGGCCGGTCAACCCAGCGGTCGACTGAGATAGCTTGGAATAACAATATTTTTATTTTGGCCTTGTGCCGGTTGACCGACTGTCACCCAGTTGCTCACGAGTTGACCCGGTCGACCGGGTGGTCGACCATGAGTCGGGTTTGGGCTGTTTTTACCTGTTTTAAAACCCTAGTTTTTTTTTTCTTTTCTCTCATTTTCTTCTCTTCCTCCACCGTTTCATTCTCTTCTCTCTTATTTTCTTTCCTCCCTTCACTCCCAAATCATCTTCAATCTCTTTTATTCCCCAAATTTGTGAATCTCACTTCTATCTCGGATTTCTTGATTTTCAAGAGGAAATTTCAGATTTTTCCAAGGTAAAACCCTAGGGTCTTCAATATTTCTTTTGTGCCTAATTTTATTTCAATTCCTTCTCTATTTATGCTTAATTTTTGTTCTTCATCCTCAGTGAACTCCTTTTGTATGGATGACAAAAAGAGGGAGAGTTATCTGGAGTTATCTAGGGGTTTATGATTTCATGTCTTTATGCTTATATACTCTTTTGTTTTAGACATGAATTTGGTTATTAGGACATGTAGTATTTGTGTTTTGGACATGTGACTTATATTACTTATCTTGCTTATGGCATGAACTTATGTATTTATTATTTCTTCATCTATTGTTGATAAGATATGCATCTCTTTTGTTGATTGTTTTTGATCTATATGTTTGTGTGAGATATACTATCTGTTGTCTTTGTGAGATTTTGTGTGGTATGTGGTGTGTTTTTGTTTTAGTATCTCATTGTTTACAAGCCATCTACCACATGTTTGGAGGTTGGCGGTATTGAATGATTGGAGGAAACCACTTGTGCATACACTTTTGAATTTCTATATCTTTGTATGCATAAATTGGTTGCAAAGATCTTCATTTATAATATCTTATTCATTTGCTATAATTGATGCATCGTGCTTATATGACACATTTGATATATACATGTGTTTGGAGGGGAGCTTCACTTGAAGTCTCTTTCCAAATTATTTGTAATAACTCCATGCGTTTTGTCATCATCAAAATAAGGGGCATTCTTGGCCAAAAGCCGTTAGCCTTTGTTTTGATAATAACAAAACATATGTATTTATGTTTCTAACAAATTTGTTTAATTAAGTTTCAGGTTAATTCATTGTTGCATTTTGGCTTCACCACAAGACTCACACGTTTGCAAGCCATGAACATGTCGATCTCAAAGCCTAAGCATATAGATGAGCTCAAAGAACAAGATTACAATTGAAGACTATATACAAGATTTGTATTTTGCTTTTTTTAATTTAGATATTTTAGTCTTTGTTAAAACCAAGATGATATAGTTTGATAGCTTTTGAGATTCACACACACACACGCACACATTTCACTCCTATCCTCAAGTGTTTTTGAAAAGACTTCAAAACGATTCTCTTTTCCATTATCAAAAATGAGTTTCAGAGAAACGAATTTCGGAAAAAAAATCTGGTTTTCGATTTAGAAAAGTATTTTTTACAAATTTTAGTTCTAATTCTATTTTGTGTTGATTTATGATCACACATTGGTTTTATCGAGTCCTAAGAACTCTATTTTGTACCTAGTAATCAAAATATGTTTTGTCTAAAAGATGGATTTCAAAAAGATCTTCAAGATGTGTTTTTGGCCCATGATCGGTCGACCGACCAGTCGACCTCAAACAAAGCAGAATTGTACAAGATTTTGCTTTGTGCTTTGTGTGCACTTCGGTCGACCGTTCGGTCGACCGACTGAGAGAGCTTTGCTCTCAGTTGGGCACGATAAACCGACCGATCGACCGTCAGAGAGATTGGCTCTCTGTTTGGGATTAACGGTCGACCGATCAGTCGACCGCTAATCCAAACAGTCAAAAATCTGACCATTGGCGGTCAATCGGCCGGTCGACCAACAGAACAATTTGTTTTGAATTTCTCCCAACGGCTAGTTTTCTGATGTGACTTTTCTGGGTCACATCCCAACAGATTTATGGTTTTCTTCTCATCTAGTTTTCATACCATATATATATATAGGTACTATAGAAAAATATCTTAACAAGTTTTAACATCAAAAATCAAATTTTAATGATCAATATTCTTTTTCTCAAAAAGATTTTCAACTTGAGCCAAAATTTCATATTCTTTATTTTAGCTCGAGTCTTTCCTCTACATCTTTACAAGCTATTTTCACAACACAATCTTAAGGAGCTTCACCTCCTCATCTTGGTTATACGATTGTACTTTTAAACTATTTGTGATCAAGAAAATATCACCGTTTTTCTTCAATTGTGAAGTTGTAGAGGTTGCGGCCTCAAGTGAGCTTGTGAGCTCTATTGTTGGTGTTGCGATACTGAGAGAACTTGTGAGTCTATAGAGTTCTAGTGAGAGCTTGTAAGTATTGACGACCTAGAGATATCAGTCATAGTGAAAATCCTTCATTGTGATGAAGGTGGTGGTGAAGGCGGGGACGTAGAGCAGTTGCTCGAACCTCGGAACATATTACCGTGTTTGCGATTGCTTACTCTCCCTCTATCTCTCACATTCTCTCTCTACACTACTCTCTCTTTACTTACTTGCATACTTATCTTGTTTACTTATTTGCAAGTATTCCTTGTGTTGTGATTGATATTTGCTAGATTGCTGGCAAGTAATTTTTAATTTCGCATTATTTGCCATTTAGTATAGCCATCACCTATTCACCCCTCAGGTGATTTACAAATTCTCTCTCTCTTTCTCGCGATTTTTTCCTTTTGGATTTTTCGCATAAAACTCTTGTTAGTTTGCGATTGTTTATTTTGGCCTAATCATTTTAAAATTCGTGATGTGGAGAAATTCTTTAAGAATTTTTCTGCACACTTTTCTTATAAATTATAATAAATATTGCTATCCAATATTTCAGAGATGACATATATAAAATTAAATTTGCTTTTAATATTCTTTTTATTATAGATTATAAATATATAAAATTTAATCAATTTTTTTTAACATTTAATCATTACCAAATTAAAATTGTATTGTTTCTATTATTTAGAACTGATTGAATCTTTTGCATAGAAATTAGAGACTCAATTTAATTAGATCCATAACAAAAATAGAACTATATCAAGTTGGATTTTAGCTTATTTATGGAAAAAAACTCATCAAATTTTGACATCAATTTAATTAGAAGTCTAAGACTATAATGAAAACATGAACAATACTTTTTAGTCTACTAAGTTTTTTTGTAAAAAGAAGATGACATAGATGACCAACATCAATTTGCTTGATAATGTAATAAAATTAAAAGATAGCAAAAAGAAAAAGCTCATAATATTCCCCTACCAAAGTATATTCTAAATAATTGAAAACCAAATATAAGATGCAAAAAGAATTCATAATAAATATTATTCATCATTTCCTTAAGTGTAGAAGAGAAAATATATGAACTAGACAATCGAGCGTCTAAGGATTTTGGTTAGGTCCAAAAGTCTAGCCTCTGGTATCCTTGTTTTTTTTTTTTTTTTTTTGACTTGGGGACAGATTGGATTCCCAACAGGGTTCACTACTAGTTTCGATTACAATAAAATCTTTTCGTTGTTGCTGTCATTTATCTGTCTTGAACTCCAACATGCAACAAATTTCTAACTGAATATCCATCAATTATTCTGTCAGATGCAAAAGTAGATTCAGTATGGCCATATAAAACTGTCAAAGGCAAAATTAAATTAAAAGAGAGCAAAAAAGAGAAAACTCGTAACCTTCACCCATGGATTTTCTTAGAAAGCAATAAAATTATAGGGGGGAAGAGAGAGAGAGAACAGTTCTCACAACTTTCAGCGAGAACGAGTAGCCACACAACTTGAAATATCACTCAGATTGAGATAAACTCCTTGTTAGTAGAGACTTGGTGTGAACCAAAATTTCTTTTTCCACCTTTCCGAAAGTTCAATGTCAGGATATGGTAACTCTTTCATAACTTTGGTCTGTATGTTTGTAGTTTGAGCCCCTACACCTCCAATTGTGTCTCCAAGAAAATCCATGCAACCACCATGGTAGATATGGTTCTTGTTCAATGAAGGGAAGTCAGTGGTAGAAACACACGAGCAGTGTGCTGTTGACATGAACAACGCTGCATCGCCGATGCTTTGAACCTCGATCCACTGAGGCTGGGGCTCACGTAAATCAGCCTTGAAAATCTGAACTTCTGTCCATTCAGTGTTGCGCGCGACTAGCAACAAATCACCTGATGGCGCCCCGAGGAAGCAAGCTGCATGAAGATGATGGCCACGTATTGGCAGCAGCGATGGAATCAATGTGACCTTTGCACCTTTTAGATCACAAACTGCGACCCTTCCCTCATAACTGCAAACATATGTCTTCATGTTACAATTGGCAGCATAATGGAAGTCCAATTCGACATCCAACATGGTCCACTCGCGATCTCCAGGTCTACAGAAAGCCAACTTTTTGGACTCGTACATAGAGCACACCCATTCAAAGCACCAATTACTGCGGTTCAATGTGCAGAGGACAAAGCAATCATCATCTGAGTAAGGATTTGAGGTTATCAGAGGAAAAGCGATTAGATAATGGAACATTCGAGGGAGATGGATGCGAGAGCGCGTGATGGGATTAAATAGAAAGTGATCACAATGATCTCCTGTATAGCCATAGGTTTGTATCAAGAACCATCCATGATTAGATGCCATTATTGCCATCCTACTTCCAAGCTCGAGGTTGAGGTCATGGACCTTGTTGTTCCAGGGGTCGTAGAAAGTACACGAGACAGAATCACCTGAATACGAACAATTTGAATGCAGGAGCCATGGAAGTTGTCGACGAAGATGAACTGGCTTTTTCGTGGCACATCCCCAAGATTTACAGACTGCACTGAATCGGAAGTAGTCGGAGATATCGTTGGCCTTGGAAGCCATCAGCTCCAACAAATCTTGAGGCAGTTGGGACCAATCCCTTGTTGTTCCCTTCTCCATGGGAAAACTCTTCATCGTTTGCTTTTTAGAGCTAGTGCTTTTGTTAGCAAAATAGATTCACATCAAATTAGAATTTATATAGAAAGAGTTTCAGTTTGATTCGGATTCTTATAGAATCTAAATTTAATGCGGAAAGCAACTAACTCGTTATGAGATTAAAGGGTCAGCTTGGATTCTAATGAAAGAAACCAATCAAATTAGAATAGCAATTTAATAGAGATTCGTCTTTAAAAAAAAAATTCAATAGAGTCCCTAATTAAATAAGATTTAAATTATTTTTTTATAAAATATTAATGTAATTAAAATTTACAGCATTTATCTTATAATGAAAGTTTAAATGGACTTTTAAATATATGAAATAAATATGGTTTTTTTTTTTCTCTACGCACATTATTCTCATTTATGGTGAAAAGGAGGGAACAAGTCCCAAACTACTTTTGTAGTGGTCAGATTTTGACCCTCATCAGGACTACGACATGTATCCAACTTCGTTAGGAGCGTCCCGAGCGAACAACAAACTCGACATATCAGTAGGTCCATTGCAAGCCCAGGAGAAGGCCTTGGGTCCTGCCCCGAGCCTACACATGACCTGAGCCACCTGCAACGATCTGCAACCATCATGTCTCTCTTCGCAACTACGTCTATCCGAGATCATGAACCCAAATGTTCGACTCAGGCAAAGCCATTACACTGGTCGAGGGCCCTAACCTCCAAAACGTAGACCTTCGCAACGAAGATTCTCCACAGGCAGTCGCCCTAACCTTCGCAACAGAGACTCTCCACAAAGACAGTCACCTGCTTCCACGCTGGATACAACTCAGCGGCAAAATCCTAGATTCACAAATTAGTTACACGGCCAGATCATTGTGACGTTCTAAACGTTATAACGGCCCTAACAGTGCGAGCAGTTATGCATAGTGGCGAAGATCTCTCCATGTCAATCCCAGCAATCACGCGACAACGTGATCTGAGCAGTTAGATGAAATCCCATCATGCAAATCATGCAGTTATGGAGAACCGAAATCTTCACCCATCACTGACAACTCCACGAGATATTTATACACATCGATCTCCATCGAGGATGAAGATTGATCAATCGAATCTGAGAAATTGTAATCGCAACATTACTCTCCAGAATTCATTGTAATCCCTTGAATATAGTGAATTCTCTCCCCCCCTCCCTCCCCTCATTTTTTCCATTCGGGTTTTCCACATAAAGCTCTTGTTAGTTTGCGATTGTTTATTTTGGCCTAATCATTTTACAATTCGTGTTGTGGAGAAATTCTCTAAGAATTTTCCTCCAAAATTTTCTTATAAATTATAATAAATATTGTTATCCAATATTTCAGAGATGACTTATATAAAATTATATTTTCTTTTAATAGTCTTTTTTATTATAGATTATAAATATATAAAATTTAATCGTATTTTTTTCACAGTTAATCATTACCAAATTAAAATTCTATTGTCTCTATTATTTAGAACTGATTGAATCTTTTGCATATAAATTAGAGACTCAATTTAATTAGAATTTTGTAACAAAAATAGAACTATATGAAGTTAGAATTTAGTATTAGTGGGGAAAAACTCATCAAATTGTGACATCAATTTAATTAGAAGTTTAAGACTATAATGAAAACATAATCAATCCTTTTTAGTCTACTAGGTTTTTTTGTGAAAAGAAGATGACATAGATGACCAAAGTCAATTTGCTTGATAATGTAATAAATTAAAAGATAGCAAAAAGAAGAAGCTCATAACCTTCCCCTACCAAAGTATACACTAAATAATTGAAAACCAAATATAAGATGCAAAAAGAATGCATAATAAATATTATTCATCACTTCCATAAGTGTAGAAGTGAAAACAATGACACTAAACAATCGAGCGTTTAAGGATTTTGGTTAGGTCCAAGTCTAGCCTCTCGTATCCTTGTTTTTTTTTTTTTTTAATTTTAACGAAAACAATTTAGGGAGAGAGAGTTGGGTCCTAGCGTAGCCTTTTTTTAATACTTATTATGCATAATTCATATTAACTTCAAGATAGATTTGCAGCAACCAAGAATAAGTTGTTTTTATAAGCTTTTTCATCATGTTAGAAATCAATAAAGAAGAGACCTGTTCAAGGTTTGCTAAATAAATTTCAACTTGTGGAATATATTAATAGAGAATCAAAGTTAGGAGGGGAAAAAATCCCTATTCAAATACCAATCAAATATTACCGTACACGTGGAATGTATAAAATAATAAGCTAAATTCTATGAGACTGCCATGATCAATTTGGATTTTGCTCAAAATTATCTTTAATATTTTTTTGTTCTCAAAACTACCATGAACTTCTTGCATAATTCCTCAAAACTACCTTACATAACTCCTCCATCTGAAACTATGTCACGTCCTGGCACGTGAGTTGAAACTTGTAGAAAATAATAGTATTTAAACAAGAACATAATTGTTTCCTAGCACGTGAGCTGAAATTTGTAGAAAATAATAATATTTAAACATGAAGATAATTGTTTAAAGGTTACTGATAATTATCAATAACTCTTGAAGTAATTCTACATCATACATGGCAGATGTCATGTAGGGTTCATGTAGAATTCATTAAAACCATTAAACTATTCTAAATCGGAGTGTCGACCAAAATAAAAATTGATTAGATGACCAAAGAGGAGTCACTTTGGTGGTTTTGATTTCACCAATCAAACAAATAATTCCTAAATCTAAGAATTGGATAAAGGATGAATCTTGGAGGAGATTTTGAAAAAAGGCTAAAAGTACTTTGCTTTCAATTCGCTTTGTAGTGATTGAGACTAAAATAAGATCATCTAGTTTCTTTAAACAAAATAAAACACTATTACACATTATCCAAACTCTATGAAACTCTTATTGATTTAAGAGTTTCTAAGGTTGTATATACAAATTTTTTGATTTCTTTTAACTTTAGTATATAGTAAGATTAGACATCTTATTACATTTTGGGAAATTTTATATAAGACTTTAAAAAAGTGAGATTTCTTTCAATAATTAAAACATCTAATAGTTAATGCAAATTTACAAAAACAGATATACAAATTGGTGCAATACAATTACGTTGTTCTTTTTATTTTCCTGGAAGCTGGGTAATAATGATGATGGAGATATACATTGGAAAGTGGGTTCAAAGTTTTATACACTAACCAAATTATGAATATTTTCATTTTGAATTACAATTTATTAATATTTACAAAAAAACAATGATAATTCTTCTTATGTATTGCGTGTATAAGAGAGGGAGAATTAGAATGTTAGCTAAATATCTAATTTTATCAATCATAGATTTTAATAGATTATTATATCTAAACTTTAAGAATTACATTTCACGCCAAGAGAATCCAAAAACTATGAAATGTTAAATATCAAATTTTTGTAAGAGAGAAGATATTATGCTAAATGTCTAAACTGTAAAATTATATGACTTCATTACATTATCCTCACTAAATTCATTGAGTAGAATTTCAAGATGAACGATAATTCATTATAACTAATAATTATTTATTAAAGGAAAATTTCACTACAGCTACCTACTTTGCTTCATTATTGCAAAAAAAAAAAAAACTCAGCGTCTTAATTTGATTCGCTGCAACCTTTTATCCACATCAGTAAAAACGGATTCTTCCCAGCCACCACTTGTTTAAATATTTCATTTCCCTTTTTACCCTTTTTCATCACCCCTGACGTTGCTCTCCTCTCAACCTTGATCCCGACGCAAAGTAATTCGCGGGTCGACCTATGTGGTTTAGTCGCCGTGGGGGTTGGAAGGGGCGGGGAGCCCCCTCCCGGGGTCTTAGGGGGTGGGGCCCAGGACCAATTTTTTTTGGATCGACCTTTTTGCAGATCCTGTTTGTTCATGCTCACAATGAGTTTTTTGTTTCTATTTGTGATCGATGTGATATTAGATAAGTATTCGGGATCATTTAATGCTAGTGAATGATGGTCTGTTGATGATGACGATGCTGAATAAGCACTGTAACTATAGTTGTAGTCCTTTTATTAATTTAAAAGTAGGACATTTTGCATGGACTGCGATCATTGTCGTTGTCCTAGTATAAGCTGGAAAATTATGTTTTTATGAGAACTGCGATCATAAGATCTGTGTTAATAAAGAATCAAAAATAAGACATCATAAAAAGGATTGTGATCGTAGTCACAGTCCTATAAAGACTCAGAAATATGTCTTAATAAATATATTCATTTTGAATTATAATTTATTACTATTTATAAAAAAATGATAATTCTTCTTATGTTGTAGCGGTCAGTTTTTGAACCCTCGAGTTCATAGCACGTGTCCATCCAGCCCTTGAATGATCGCGTGATACGTGTCCATACCCCGAATATCTGAATAAAAGTTCTAATCTCATCTAAATTTTGAGCAGTTCATGCAGCCAAAGGATAGATATATGGTCAATTACGTGATTATGCTACAATTCTGCATTATTATATCGCATTCCCTACTGATTTATGAATAAAATATCGGTCTAAATCGTGTTTTGGTCTCTCTTGTAGATAAATCAAGAGTCTACGGGCAAAAGGGTAATAAAAGCTTAATTAAATTCATTTTCGGGTAATTAAATCTGTATTTCTTGGAGGCCAAGTAAGGGAACTTCTAAAAGATACATTGAACTTAGACTCTTGAGTACGTCAGACGAAGATCCGGACGAATATACCTGAATCCAAGTATACCAAAAAGGTCCTAGAAGTGACGGGGATACGCTCACCAAAACCAGGGACTTAAGTCCCTAGTTTGAAAGCGGTTCTGCGGCCCTATAGGAGAGCCATGCGTCGATTTTCGACGCGTGGCCTCGTCTTGTCTTCTAGAAGCCTCGTATGCCTATAAATACCTCTGCAGAGGCCCGGAACGCAAGCAGATTGAAAATAAGCTAGGTTTTCTATATTTTAGTGTAGTGTAGGTGTTCTTCTTTCTTTTGTATTTTTATTTTTTTAGATTCATGTATTAGGGTAGAGAGATTCAGAGAGAGATTGATGTAATAGATGGTGACAATCTATGTAAAAGTGTCTCCTTTCTTCTCCATTGTAATCTTCTCCATCTTCTACATGATGCTTAGCTAAATATTTCTTGTGGTCGGCTTCATACAACAACCTCCCCCTGGTAATCGACCAGTTAGGAGTCGTTTAAATCTAGGTCAATCTTAGTATTGGCTTGATTTTGACTTTTTCTTTCTTTTTGTTTGTTTGTTTGCTTTTTCTTTTTTGTTTGTGATTGTTTGTGAAATAGAATTCAACAACAATAGTTCTTTCAATCCTAATATGAATCAATATTTCACACCGACCCCATTTAATTCGGATAATTTCAACCCGGTTTTTTACAATATGAACCAACCAAATACACCAGGTTGACCATCTGAATCAATACAACCCATACCCCTAATCTTATGACTATAATTTCAAAAATAATTTCAACTCGTCACAGAATCAAAGGGGATTCACCTCCCCCGAGTCCAATTTTTCACCACCTTGTCCACAATTTTTACATTTTTAACAATCTCTATTCCCCAATTTTGCTTCCTATACTCCTTTTCCTGGACCACCCATTGAAGAAAAATCTGAGTTAGAAAAGAGTATAGAAGCTTTACAAGCCATGCTTGAGTCCCAATAAAAGAAGCTCAACTCCCTAATTCCATAATATTTTCATGATACATTCTTAGTTTCACCTATTCAACATGACCACCCATCTACCCTGAAAATGAGTATGGAGTGTTTTCGTGAGTCTAAGCTTCAATCTCAAAACATGTTGGACTAACAATCTTCACTACCGTTTCAAAACCAAGATTCTTATGCTCTCTTTTTGGACCATTCACTTGAAGAAAAATCACATCTAGAAAAGAGTATAAAAATCTTGCAGGAGTCCACACTACAATTTCAAAAATCTTCTTCTCAGTCTATCAATGGTTGGAAACACAATTGAGTCAATTGGTCAACATTATATGAATGAAGAAACTCTCTCTTATCAACCTTTGACCAATCCAGATATCTCTAATTCTATCAATTTGACCCAGGACTCTTGTTGTTTTGAAACCAAGATCCCTACATTCCTTTTCTAGATCATCCACTTGAAAAAAAACATCATATCCAGAAAAGAGTATATAAATTTTATAGGAGTCCGCACTACAATTTTAAAAATCTTCTGCCCAGTCTATCAATAGGTTGGAAATGCAATTGAGTCAATTGGTTAGCATTTATAAGAATGGTGAAACTCTATCTTATCAACTTTTGACCAATTCAGATATCTCTAACTTTATTGTTCTGACCTTGGACTCTTGTCATTTTGAAAACCAAGATTCACTTTCAGCACACTTATCTGAACTTGACCAAACTTCAAATGTTGAAAATCTCATTGACATTTTGGCAAGTTATCCTTTTCCTCAAATTGAACTTGAGCATGAATATGATCCTAAAGCTCAACTTGGTAATTGAATTTCACTTCCTGATTTAATAATTACTGAGGTATTTTTACCTGATTTTAGGCCTTTTCCGAGTTAGTATTGGATCCTGTGCCAGTCCATCGTGAAATTGAATCACCAATCTTTTATGATCATCATATTGAACTTGACCAATTTCATACTTTTGAAAGTCTCGTTGACAAATTGGCAAGCTCTCATTTTTTTGAAATTGAACTCAATAAGGAATGCGACTTCGATCCTCAAATTTGTGATCTACTTTAAATTCCTAAATTAGTATTGACTCCTATTTTCTTACCCAACTTGAGCAACATTTTAGAGTCAGTTTTGATTTCCATACCTGTCATTCTTGAACTTGAATCACCAATCCTAAAAAGTCACATTCTATTGTGGGGAAATGAATGTGGATTTGAATTTCAACTTCATGATTTGGACCACTTCTTGAACCAATCTCGACTCCAAAACTTTTACTTGACTTAAGTCAAGTTCCTGAGTCAGTAGTCGTTCCTGTGCTTTCTGAGTCCAAATCAATCATTCCATTTTTTCATACTCCATTTTGGGGGCAAAGGTGTTGATAATAATGACTCTGAAATCATTTTGAAAATTTAAAAATTAGATGTGATAAAATTCATAATAAAAATCATAAGTATATACATCATTTTAGTGGGTTGTATTATAGAGGTTTCTGGTGGGTTCCTCTGAACTCCATGAAAATTGGATTGGGTTGCATTTCGTGGACCAATCAGACCTCCAACGGAACCACCACCTTGAGGTGATTTTTCCCTTCCATCTCTATTTGTTTCATGCATACATACATTCATGATGCATTGAGGATAATGCATGAGATAAGTGCGGGGGAGGATTTACTAATATAGAGTTTTTCAGATTTTCTTTCTTTTACACTTTTTAGGATACTTTTTGAAATCTTCCCTTTTTATTTAGGATTTTTCTCTTTCTTTAAAAAACTTTTTAACACAAGAGACAATTTTTGATATATTTTAATAAAATTAAGATGATCTTAGAAATTAAAGAAGCCTTAATTTTGATATCTGAAACCTAGTCAAAATAATGAATCTTGTTTAAAATTATAGGCTAAGTAAGATAAATTGGAGAGATAATTTTATCATGAATTTTTTGTCTTAGATAGTATGCACTTCACACTAACATTTTTTTGGGATGGAAACATAGACCTAAAATGCCATAAAATAAAAATAAATAATATATATATATATATATATATATATATATATATATATATATAGGAAGAAAAAAAATTCATTTATTAAGCTTGATAACTATGCCTCAAGAAGCATGATTATTCACGTCTAAAGATAGTAATAAGGAACAAATAATCCCTTTTAGTTTTGTGGCCTTGTTTACTCGAGTCCTTAAACCTGAGAGATGTTTCTCATCTGGTACCCTAAGACCGTCCGGTCTGGGAGTCATCGATTAAACGCTCACTACCCGGGTAAACTAGAAAGCCTAAGAAAACTAAGGAAAGAAAAAAAAAAAAAGAATATATATATATATATATATATATATATATATATATATATATATATATATATATATATATATATATATATAGATATATGGCTTGATGTTAAAGTTGAAATCCCAGAAATTTTTACGATTACAAAGTGCATATTATCTAAGTTTTATGAAGAATAAAATATTCAATTCAATTTGATGTCTTACCTTAATTAATGACAAGATCTTGCATATAGACTAAGTTTAAGGAAGAATAATTTTTGGTGGACTTATGACCTTAGATCGCTTATATTTTTGCAAAAATATTTCGTAAACTTGTCTCTCTTTAAAAATGTATTCTCAAAATACTAACATTTTTCTTATTTCTTTATGGATTTTGTAGGTGCAATCCGCTGAAAACCCTCAGGAGACAACACTCCTCCTCTAGGGGTAACATAGAGGTTTAACGATTTGTTGCACATGCTCAGTGCAATTGCATCACCTGCGAAAGTGGTGTAATAACATTTGTAATATAGTTTTTTTTTGCTTTGCTCAGGACGAGCAAAAAGATAAGTATGGGGGTGTGATTAGGCTACAATTCTGCATTATTATATCACATTTTTCTACTGACTTATGAATAAAATGTCGGTCTACATCGTGTTTTGGTCTCTCTTGCAGATAAATCAAGAGTCTAAGGGCAAAAAGGTAATAAAAAACTTAATTAAACTCATTTTTGGGTAAGCAAATCCGCATTTCTGAGAACTTCTGAACGATGCATTGAACCTAGACCCTTGCGCACGTCAGACGAAGATCCAAACGAATATACTCGAATCCAAGTATACCAAAAAGTCCTAGAGGCGACGGGGATACGCTCGCCAAAACCAGGGACTTACGTCCCTGGTTTGGCTGCGGAAATACGGCTATGGCCGCATTCCGCGACCCTATAGGAGAGCCATGCGTCGATTTTTTACGCGTGGCAGCATCGACATGTGGCCTTATCTTGTCTTCTAAAAGCCTCGTTTGCCTATAAATACCTCTGCAGAGGCCCGAAACGCAAGCAGATTGAAAATAGGCTAGGTTTTCTATCTTTTATTGTAGTGCTGTATAGGTGTTCTTCTTCTTTCTTTTGTATTTTTATTTTCTTATAGATTCATGTATTAGGGAAGAGGGATTCAGAGAGAGAAAAAGAGAGATTGATGTAATAGATGGTGACAATCTATATAAAGGTATCTCCTTTCTTCTCTATTGTAATCTTCTCCATTTTCTACATGATGTTTAGCTAAATCTTTCTTCTCATGGCAATCTAACCACTAACCACTAACCATCTAACTACTTACTTGATAATCCACATGAATCTCATAGCCTCTATAAGGCCTTGCTCTTGCAAGAGCCATTGATGGCTCTTGATGATGGATTCTAACATTCTAACATTTCTAACCATCGACCCACTAACTTGCTAACTTACAAATGCTAACTTTATTTCATGCTCACTGTTGGCCCGAAGGCCTTCCACCCTAGTTTTGATGATGATTAACTCATGTAGTTATGTTTACTAATAATCTTGTGATTTTAGTTTCAGATCATTAAGCAAGATATTAGTTGGTGATTGCTTCAAAAAGAGGAGTTTGAAAGCCTTCACTTGGTGATTCCCGTGCCCGAGCATCAAGATCATACCTTTGCACTCGGTGGATCACGTTTGGGATCGAGTCGGCTTGTAGATGGAAGATTGTCAAGAAGACTTAGGTATCCTAGTGTTTAGTGTGTTTTAGACCCATTTGTAAAGCTTAGTATAGTTGATATGCTCAAGTGCACAACACACACATTTTTATGTTTGGATATTGGTTTTTTGGTTTTTAGTTTAACCGATATTTGTTTTCATGAATAGATTGATCAAAACAAGTTTAAATGGTTTATATGTATAATAGATGTATTCTAGTTATACATGCATGCTTAAACTTCCTATACAAACTTATTTTGACTATCCTATTCATGTATTGAAAAATCCAAGTTTGATAAAATACAAGTTTTGGTTTTTGTTAAAAATGATAAAACATAAAAATAGTTTCATATGCTTGATATTTGAGTTGAAATTTTTATCACATATTTATATATCAATGCAAAATGATAAAACTATTTTTAGGTATTTTTACAAGAGATAAAAGAATTTTTAGAAATATTTTTAACAAGTGTTTCTGTCCCAGATTTGTGGCTGACAGGCCAGGTCGGCCGACCGCATGGGTCGACCGCACCAAAGGCCGGTCGACCCTTGCGGTGGACCGACGTGCACAGGCTTGTGCACGTTTGGCAGTCACAGGGACGGTCGGCCGAGCGGCCGACCGGACCAGAGAGCTTTGCTCTCTGTATCTGGGCGGTCGGCAGTGCCGACCGGATCAGAGAGTCTGCTCTCTGTATCTGGGCGGTCGGCCGTGCGGTCGACCGGGTTGCCCCAACGGTCACATTTCAGACCGTTGGCGGTCGGCCGGCCGGCCGACCGCTAGGCCTGTCAGGCTGACAGATCAGCCTAACGGCTAGTTTTGTTTTGGGGCTATAAATACCCCATCTCTTCATGGTTTTATCTAAGATTTTCAAGAGCAAAAATTCCTACTTTTCTGAAGTGTTTTTACAAGTTTTCAAAAGAGTTTTAAGTGCCAAAAAGATTCATCTATTTGTTTTTAAAGTGTTTTGTTATTTTCAAAGAAAACAAGTTTTTGGGAATTGATTTCTTGTTCTTCATTTCTATATCAATTTGGTATTTTCCCAAGAGATTTTCTTTGATCAAAACACTTTGTTTTCCACACTTAAGCTTATCTTCTATCTTATTCTATTTAGGATCTTTGTTTGTGAAAAAAGGAAAGAGGTTTGTGGTTGAGACATACCACTAATTGTAAACCCTTGATCTCTTGAGTTGCTCCCTCTTTGGTAGAGGTTGAGGTTGTTGTATTGGGTTGGTATTTGCTCCCTCTTTGATAGAGATGGAGATTGGTATTTGCTCCCTCTATTGTGAGGTGGAGTTGGTTTGTGTATCCCTCTTCGGTAGAGGTGATTGGTTGTTGTTTGGTTACGGGCCTACCCCTCGGTTGTGAGGCGATGTTTGAGAGAGGAGTTCGGTACTCCCTTTGTTGTAACAAATCCTCCTCGGTGGGAGTATAGTGGATTAGAAATCCTTCTCGGTGAAGGCGGGGACGTAGAGCTAGGGGCTCGAACCTCGAAACATATCCTTATGTTTGCGTTTGATACATTGTCTCTCTAACTCTCTCTCTCTCTTTATATTGTGCAAAGCATCTTCATATCATCATATCATATTTGCTTGCGTTGAGCATTGATTCATATTGCCATATCTATTATATGCTTGTGTGCTTGTGTGCCTCACTTGTACTTAACCACAAGAGCTTCATGTAGCACCTCAACCCATATCTAGAGGAATCAAGAGGAGTTAGTCCAGAGCCCTTCACGGGGAATTCGGCTACACTTGTGTGTTGTACTAAGTGTGTTGCAAATTAGTATTTAAACTTTCACATTTAGCGCATTTAGTTTCTAGATTAGCATTATCACCTATTCACCCCCCTCTATGTGATTTACAATTGGTATCAGAGCCTACGCTCCTGATACTTAGGCTTAACATCCTAGGAGTGAGATCCTTGTTTTGCTAATCTACATTTGCATTTGCACATTTGTTTGCTTGTACACATATAGTTTGCACTCATGGATAGCCCTCCTATGTTTGACATTTCTAGACTTGAGATTTGGAAGGTTATGATGAGTTGTCATTTAAAAGCCCTAGGATATAAAGTTCACCTTGCCATTACCAAAGAATCCTTCCTTAGTGATAGCAAGCATATAGAGGCCAATGCAATAGCCCTAGAAGCACTTAAAGCATCACTTCATAAAGATTATTTACATGTGTTTGCTCACTATGATTCAGCTTTTGCAGTTTGGAGTATTTTGACTTCTCCCGAGCTACCAAAGATTATCGAAAAGAAGAGAAGATCTAGAAGAGATGAGTCCGAAGAACTTTGCTTCATGGTCCAAGGGAATGACTCCTTGAGGTACACTCGGACACTCAACTAGATGCTAGTTCTAATTCATTTTGCAATGAATGTCTAGAGGCACAAGCTATGAATGATGAACTTGCTAGAAATTGTGAAAATTTGATTTCTAAATATAAAATATTGAAAAATGAGAATCTTGTTTTAAAAGAAGAAAAGAAAAATTTGTCAACTAAAATTGAGATTGTTTTGCAAGAGAAGGAAGAGGTTTCTAGTGAATGTAACTCACTTAGATCTCAACTTAATCTTGTTTTAAAAGAAAATGATTTGTTGAAAAATAAAAATGATTGTGAAAATATTTTGAAGAAAAATGAAAACTTGTCTTCAAAAATTGATTTTGTTTTAAAGGAGAATGTTGCTTTGAAAAATAAAATAATTTCTATTTCAAATGATTTAAATGTTTGTTTAAAGAAAAATGAAGTTTTACAAAATAAGATTGATGCACATGTTTACCATGCTAGGGTAGTATCACACACTTCACCTATTGCATGCCACACTTCTTCTTTGATTGATAATGATATTTCCATGCTTAAGAAGAAGGTTGTTTGTTTGGGCTCCACTTTGAGCCAATGTGCCAAGAGCCATACACGTTTGGAAACTTTGTTTCAAAAGAAACAAGCTCCATCTATTCATGCACACCCTCCACGGCATACACATGCTTCTCACGGACACCATAACACGATGTATGCTCATGTGTACATTTGTACACATTGTGGACGTAAGGGCCACCTTGCTAAATTTTGTTTTGATCGTATACATGTTTCTAATTTAGCAAATAAATTTGTTTAGGTTAGAGAAGGTACTAACCCCCATGGACCCAATAAGATATGGGTACCAAAGACCACCCCTCGTGTTTATGATGTAGGAGTGGGCTCTTACATGAAGTGAGAGTAGCGGTGCCTTGGAGTGGATGCGTTCCGTGCTTAAAGGAAATTATTTGGATGCATCACTTTCAAGGGATGTTTGGTGGAGAAGACCACCATGTTTTGGAGACAAGGAAAGTTGCCTTCTAGGTTTTGGTAACGATTCCTAACTCCTAATTTTTATTTACATGCTTTTCATGTTTATCATATATAGCATGTTTTATTGTTTGTAGATTATTATGATAATGCCATGTTTATTAAATCCTTGACATACATGTTTAGCATTTTGAGACACCCATGTTTAATATGGATTATTATGTTGTGTTCTCACCATTTGTTTAGCTATCATGTTTATCATAAGTTTAATAACATGTGAATTTACATAATAATCATGTTTTAAAATTTATAATGTTGATTTATGTATAATTTTATGCTTCATGATTTGAATATATGTTTAAATGTTAGTTTTCATTAAGACTAGGTATATACTTGTGCATATAGTGGGCCACAAATAAATCTATATATGTTTGAGTTTGAATGCTTATTTGAACCCATTAGATGTGCTAGTATAGTCTAGTTTTGATGATCCATACATTTTAAACTTGTATTCCCATTTTTGGATTTGTTTCATGTTTTAGTGTTTATGTTTAACTTCTTGTATATGTCCATTTTATCCAAATTATTGTTATACATATACATCCTTTTGAGCCACGTGCCTTCATGCATATATCTTTGTGGACTCGTTGTGTTTTGGATATGTATGTATACTCTATCTTGTATAGGACATACATATACCTTGAAGATTAAATAGTTTTAATGATTTTCATGTTTTTCTTGTTTCAAGGAATATTCAGCTTATTGTCCATCTTTCTTGATTATGATCTTCACATTGTATTTGTACACTCACATTTCTTGTTTGCTCATTTTTTGTTTTCATGAGTCATATTTGTGCTTAATTGACTTGAGTGTTTGATTATCATGTGGATTTCATGTTTCATGAAAAATAATTTTGTTTTATTCCTTACTTGAAGGATTTCGTACTAGTATACAAGTTTTTCCATTTAACTAGTTGCAATATTCTTCATTTTGGTAGAGTTTTTCAAATATACTATAATTTTTACAAATCTATTTTTTTTGAAAACCCCTACCATCTATGGGTGGTTGGATGGGAGATCATGTTCATATATGCTTTAAAATGAAAATCATTTAAAACTTGAACCATGATTGGGTGGTAGTTATATGATGTATACATTCGATCATTATTGTTGTTTCAATTGGTATCATTGAATTCTTTAAATTGGTATCAATTTTGATCTTTCTTGTATACTCATATATGTTTGTATGTATGTATGCTTTCAATTCCAAGAATATCAATTTCTATTGGTATCTATTTTTCATACATATATATGTTTGTGTTTATGCTAAGCTTGAACTTCAATTTTATTTCAATTGATTTAATTTTCAATTGGTATCTTATTTCAAGCCTATGCATGTGTTTTATTGGTATTTCATAAAGGGGGAGAAAATTCGATTTTCATATTTACAATTGGTATTTGTATTTCCACTCCCTTGCTTTATGATAGAAAATAAAAATTTTAATTTGATATCATATACTTAAAAAGAAAAATACTCGCTTTTGATATCAAAATGTTTATTTGAATATTTTAAAAATTGGTATATCAAAATTTTGTTTAAAGAAAATAGTCAAAATATTTTGATTTGTATTGCCTATATGCAAGGAGAGCTTAACATCTCTTCTACATATAGATTCATGATGAGTGTATCTTATATTGAAGAGCTTGACAATCTTTTCTTTATGTGGTACATGTGTGTAGGGGGAGCTTCACATCTTCTCTTATGCATTGGATAGTGTATGTTATGTGAATTAGGGCTTGTCATCCCTCCTTCATGTAATGTATCTATGTAGGGAAGCTCACATCTTTCTCTTTATGAATGTATATAGTATATACCATTTATTGATCTATGTTTACTTTCAATTGGTATCAAGATGCTACTTTGACATATTTTCAATTGATATCTTAATTGATTGTCACCCCTATTTGGTTTTTGTTTTTGTTTTAGACAAAAAGGGGAGAACATTTTTATTAACCCTTTTGTTGATTCTTTGTTTCGAACAAAAAGGGGGAGAAAAATTTGTTGATTTGGTTTTGCTTTTACCCCTTATTGATGATTGTTTCTTTGTATTAAAAAGGGGGAGAAGATTTTGTTTTGTTTTGATGTTACCCCTTTATTGATGATTGACAAAAAGGGGGAGAATTATTTGAGAAAGATTTTGGTTTATATATGCATATTTATGTTTTTGCATATATTAAGTTTAATTTAGTTTAATTTTAATTGGTATCTAAAGCATATTTTGTTTTGATCATTTCATTGGTATCTAGAACCTTTTATTGTTTATGCATTTCTATGCATTCATGTTTAAGAGCTTTCATTGCATATTTTTATGTTTACTTGTTTATGCATGAGTTAAGGGGGAGCTTCTTTGAAGCTTGACTTTAATCCATGCATATATAACTCCATGAGTTTTGTCATCATCAAAAAGGGGGAGATTGTTGGCCCGAAGGCTTTCCACCCTAGTTTTGATGATGATTAACTCATGTAGTTATGTTTACTAATAATCTTGTGATTTTAGTTTCAGATCATTAAGAAAGATATTAGTTGGTGATTGCTTCAAAAAGAGGAGTTTGGAAGCCTTCACTTGGTGATTCCCGTGCCCGAGCATCAAGATCATACCTTTGCACTCGGTGGATCACATTTGGGATCGAGTCGGCTTGAAGATGGAAGATCGTCAAGAAGACTTAGGTATCCTAGTGTTTAGTGTGTTTTAGATCCATTTGTAAAGCTTAGTATAGTTGATATGCTCAAGTGCACAACACACACGTTTTTATGTTTGGATATTGGTTTTTCGGTTTTTAGTTTAACCGATATTTGTTTTCATGAATAGATTGATCAAAACAAATTTAAATGTTTTATATGTATAATAGATATATTCTAGTTATACATGCATGCTTAAACTTCCTATACAAACTTATTTTGACTAACCTATTCATGTATTGAAAAATCCAAGTTTGATAAAATACAAGTTTTAGTTTTTGGTAAAAATGATAAAACACAAAAATAGTTTCATATGCTTGATATTTGAGTTGAAATTTTTATCACATATTTATATATCAATGCAAAATGATAAAACTATTTTTGGGTATTTTTACAAGAGATAAAAGAATTTTTAGAAATATTTTTAACAAGTGTTTCTGTCCCAGATTTGTGGCTGACAGGCCAGGTCGGCCGACCGTATCGGTCGACCGCACCAAAGGCCGGTCGACCCTTGCAGTCGACCGACGTGCACAGGCTTGTGCACGTTTGGCAGTCACAGGGACGGTCGGCCAGGCGGCCCACCGGACCAGAGAGCTTTGCTCTCTGTATCTGGGCGGTCGGCCCAGCGGCCTACCGGATCAGAGAGTCTGCTCTCTGTATCTGGGCGGTCGGCCGTGCGGTCGACCGGGTTGCCCCAACGGTCACATTTCTGATCGTTGGCGGTCGGCCGGCCGGCCGACTGCTAGGCCTGTCAGGCTAACAGATCAGCCTAACGGCTAGTTTTGTTTTGGGGCTACAAATACCCCATCTCTTCATGGTTTTATCTAAGATTTTCAAGAGCAAAAATTCCTACTTTTCTGAAGTATTTTTACAAGTTTTCAAAAGAGTTTTAAGTGCCAAAAAGATTCATCTATTTGTTTTTAAAGTGTTTTGTTATTTTCAAAGAAAACAAATTTTTGGGAATTGATTTCTTGTTCTTCATTTCTATATCAATTTGGTATTTTCCCAAGAGATTTTCTTTGATCAAAACACTTTGTTTTCCATACTTGAGCTTATCTTCTATCCTATTCTATTTAGGATCTTTGTTTGTGGAAAAAGGAAAGAGGCTTGTGGTTGAGACATACCACTTATTGTAAACCCTTGATCTCTTGAGTTGCTCCCTCTTTGGTAGAGGTTGAGGTTGTTGTATTGAGTTGGTGTTTGCTCCCTCTTTGGTAGAGGTGGAGATTGGTGTTTGCTCCCTCTATTGTGAGGTAGAGTTGATTTGTGTATCCCTCTTCGGTAGAGGTGATTGGTTGTTGTTTGGTTACGGGCCTACCCCTCGGTTGTAAGGCGGTCTTTGAGAGAGGAGTTCGGTACTCCCTTTGTTGTAACAAATCCTCCTCGGTGGGAGTATAGTGGATTAGAAATCCTTCTCGGTGAAGACGGGGACGTAGAGCTAGGGGCTCGAACCTCGAAACATATCCTTGTGTTTGCGTTTGATCCATTGTCTCTCTAACTCTCTCTCTCTTTATATTGTGCAAAGCATCATTCATATCATCATATCATATTTGCTTGCGTTGAGCATTGATTCATATTGCCATATCTATTATATGCTTGTGTGCCTTACTTGTACTTAACCACAAGAGCTTCATATAGCACCTCAACCCATATCTAGGGGAATCAAGAGGAGTTAGTACAGAGCCCTTCGCGGGGAATTCGGCTACACTTGTGTGTTGTACTAAGTGTGTTGCAAATTAGTTTTTAAACTTCCGCATTTAGCGCATTTAGTTTCTAGATTAGCATTATCACCTATTCACCCCCCTCTAGGTGATTTACACTCACATCTAACCAGTTTTGATGATCTAATAGTAGCTTGCAACTTGTTGTGTAGTATGGATGTTGTTTGAATGTAGAAGAACAATCTTATAAGCCATGCTTTGTATCGTCTCTCGAAGCCAAGGACTAGTGATGGCCAAGAATCCATGTGAGGCAACTATCACTAAGAGGTTTGCATGGTTAGTGGAGCAATTAGTAGTTAGTATCCATGAGTTTTCTTTTATCTTATTTTAAAAATCAATTTCCAAACTCTTTTATCATTTTTTCAAAACCTCATGGTATTTCATTTTCTTTTTCCTCTCATTTTCTACTTTCTTGTTTTCTTCCACCGATTCTGCAACCACTTCTCTTTTCTTTTCGTAGCTATTTTCATTGCCTTCTTTACCTATCACTTTTTGAATTTCTTTTATTTTTCTTTTTCTAATTCTTTATCAAAGAAGAACTGTTAACATAACACGTGAACATAAACTGTTAATGCTTCTATCGCCTCCCATCCCTGTGGATTTGACCCGTTGAGCCAATGCTATAACGGAAGTATCGAGGGAACTTTAGCATACATAAGCTTTTATATTGATTTCATAAAATATACATTTTCAAGTGCTGGTTCCGCTCTGATCATTATGAGTACTCTTATCTCTAAGTTAAATCTTCATTTGAATCAGGCAGATACAGCTTGAGAGTGGATCAACCACATTGGCAGTTGGATAGACCTAACTGGATAAGACAAATGCGGGCTCTACCAATTCAAATAAGAATGTTTGGCTCCAACTGCCTCCTAGATAAGCAGTTGAGATATAATAGATGTTTAGATAGATGAGAGCTCCATAGCTTTATCTAACAGACACCCACCAGTATAAATAGTATAGACTTAGTGGAGATGATCAACCAATCCTAAAAACCCTAGCGTGCAAGATCAGGCTGTCACCATTTTAATTTTTCCTGAATTATAGTGAAACTCTCTCTCTCTCTCTCGCATCGTGATTTTCCCTTTCGGGTTTTCATATAAATCTGTGTGTTTACTCTAGTTGTATCTCTGAATAATTTATCCATACAATTTAGTGCGTGGATAACTCCTCCAAAAATTACCCACAGCATTTGGTGTTGTAATACCTGTAAATCACCTAGAGGGGGTGAATAGGTGATGGCTAATCTAATGGTCACTAAATGCCAAATAATGCGGAATTAAAAACTTATTATGACCTAAACAAACTATTATACTAAACACCACGTATAACACAAGAGTGTTGCCGAATTTCCCGTGAAGGGCTCTGGACAAACTCCTCTAGATTCTCCTGGATATGGGTTGAGGTGCCGCGTTGGCTCTCTTGGTTGAATACAAGTGTTAGCAAACAATCCCAAGCAAGTATATCAATTAAGCACACAATATATATCAAGCATGTAAAGATAAACACAATAGAAGCATGCAAGATATAAATAAGAGACAAAGAGAGACAGAGAGTGAGCAATCGCGAACAAAAGGGATTTGTTTCGAGGTTCGACCACACTTGCTCTACATCCCCGCCTTCGACACACGAAGGATTTCCACTATGCACGATCCCAATGGATCTCTCCTTGGTGCTGCAACACCTATAATCCCTCGGACTCCCTAGTCCCGTACACACGCAAGCCCCACAAGCTTGCCGAGGCCGTACCTCAAACCAAAAGTTCACAACCGAACTCTAAACCACCACGAGCACACTTGCCCGTTTCCTCAAAGTACAAGAATGAAATCTCTTGGTGATCTAAACACTTTGATCACCAATAAAAGCTCTCACTACAACACTCCTACAGAATGAATAATCAATGGATGCTCAAGTGTAGTGTGAGAAAAACTAGGATGAGAAAGGTGGAGGAAAACTCAAAGAATCACTTTAAACACTCTTGATAAAATCTTCCTTTTAGATAGGAAATATTTGCTCACAAATATGTGGAGAAAACTCTTTTAAAAGGATAAGAAAAACTGGCCCAAAGCTCTCCTAAAATCTTGGTGAAAAACAATGCCCAAACCCCCAAATTTATAGGCTAAGAAAAATTAGCCGTTGGGGTCTGTCAGGCCTAACGGTCGACCGTCCGGTCAGCCAGCCAACGATCATATTTCAGACCGTTTGAGCCATCGGTCGACCGGCGGTCGACCGAGCCACGATACAGAGAGCAATCTCTTTGTCCGGTCGGCCGCCCGGCCGTCCGGGGCCTTTCTAGAGAGCAGAGCTCTCTGGACGATCGACCGGGTCGGTCGGCCGGCCATCCTGCAGAACTGGCGTGCACGTCTATGCACTACAGCCAGATCAGAAAACTTAGGGATTTAAAACATGGTATTTTTGGCTAAAATAAAATCCCATAAAATACTGAAAAATCTAAAAAAATAGTTTTACCAATATACTTTGATAAACAAACATGCTTGCATAAAATCAAGGCATGTTATAAAAGATTTGGACTATTTTTGTAAGTTGGAAAAATTGGCTTAAAACAAAACAGTATTTTTTCAAACTTGATTTTTCTAAAACTTGTTTTTCCAAAACTTCTCCAAATAGAAAAACAAGATATTTAAACAACTTTTAAAGCATAGTGTGTATGGATATGATCCACTACACAAACATGGTGAAATATCTATGTTTTTGACATTAAGCTTTAAACATGTTTAGGATAAAAGACATGTATATGAGAAACACCAAAAACCAAAGTTATATGTTTTAACCAAAACGTTATTTTTCCAAAATGAAAAGTCGTTTTCTAAAACTAAAATTCTTTTATGAAAACATATCTATCAAGAGTGTGTGTGTATATGTACTTGAGCAATCCACCAACTATTCTATCCTTTACATTTTATCTAAAAACAAAAATCTTATACCTAGACACAAGTCTTCATCTTCTTGAAGTCTTCACTTGAAGCCTTCTCATCTTCTAGACTTGGTCCAAACACGATCCAATGGCTCTTGGATCACACCATGCTAGCTCCAAAACTTGACTTCAAATCCTTTGTTGAAGCTATGCACCTACTAAGATCTTGATCATAAATCTGTCACTAATTAAACACAAGATCATTAGTAAACATAACTACATGAGTTGATCATCATCAAAACTAGAGTGATGAGCCTTTGGGCCAACAATACCCTGTTCCCGAAATACGTGCTTATATATGTGTTCTGACTCTTCGATCAATTTTTTGATTTTATTCCGAAATTTATTTTTATTTTATGATTATTTATATTATTATTTTGCATCAAATCTGGATTTGCAAACTCAGAGTCAACCCTAATTTGAAACGGGGAGCCGATCCTAATATATTACTCGATTTGGTCTTTCGGTCGTCAGATTTGACCAGTTTCAGTTTCAAATCATTTTCTAATATTTTAGATTTTTCATTTTTTTTAGAATTTTTCTAAATTTTTCTGCAAAGGCTTCAAAATCGGCCTCAACCGGTATCGCTTGTCGATTCTAAGATTTTTAATTTACAAACAGAATTAAATTTCTAAAAACTGCTTTCATATTATTTCTTAAAATTGCATTTTCTATCTTAACATAATTTTAGAGATTTTTTTTGAATTTAGCAAAATTCGACCATATTTGGCATCGACCAGTATCACCGACTAATTTCAAGATTTTCATTTGAAAATGGGATTGAATTTTTGTATTGTCCCTTAGGATGATGTTTTCTACCTTTGAGAATTTTTGAGGATTTTTTCTGGTTTAATAAAATTTGCCAAATATTATATTATATTAGTTTTCCCATTCTTTCTCTATCTTTTCCTTTTTTTCTTTCATTTTTTTTTCTTTTTCCCATTTCCTTTTCCCAACCTAGCTCCCACATAGGTAGCACCACCCCTCTACCATTAATTTATCTCTCTCCACATAGGTTGTTGACTTGCTCGGGTATCCATCAGGACCCGATGTAGGTTGAGCTCCGAGCAGTCACTGTGGGTGAGTCTCCATCTTTCAGGCGACTCCTCGAGGGGTAGCCGTCAGGGTAGGACCCGCTATAGAGTTTGACTCGCTCAGCTTGCCATCAGGGTGAGCACCTAATATAGGCTGAGCTTCGAGTAGTCATTGTGGCGAGCGTCTGTCTTTCAGGAGACTTCCTGAGGGGTAGCTATCAGGGTAGGACCCACTATAGACTGTTGGAAGTGTTTATCGTACTCAGAGAAGGTACTGAAATTTAACATAAACATGATCAAGATAGAATTTGCACAATAATTTATTCATTGAATGTTGCATGATTCTACACATAATATCGTTTCCAGTAAAAAGAATTCCATTGCTTCTTGAGGAGCTTCCTGTCCTGATCCGTCAAGATGTACGATCTTTTGCTTCCCCAAGCGGTGATGGTATAGGGACGCTCCTAGTTGGGCCCGAGCTTCCCTTGATCATTTTCCATGTAGTCTGAATTACGCGCTTCAGGACTAAGTCTCTGACTTGAAATTCGCGGACCTTAATCTTCTTGTGGTGTGTGTGCCCATATCTACTATTGATATGCTGCAATGCGGATTTGGGTTTGCTGTCACTTTTCCTTAGACTAGTCCAGGATTAGGAGGAGTTATGGATCGTTTTATCTCGATCAACACCCCCACGTAGAGTGTCGGCATGCTGATGCAACCAGGATGATTGCTTTAATTCCATATGCTAATGAAAATGGAGTTTCACCCGTCGGAATTCGCTTAGTGGTCTGATTGCCAAAAAATAGAGATATGTTTTAAGGGTTAGATGGATATTGTCTAGATGGATGCGTGTCCCTGTCTTCCATAATATATCCACGATAGCAAGGGCTATGCGGGTTGAATCCACAGTAAGGAATGCGATAGAAGCTTTTCGTAACGATTTTCTCTAACAGTTAGCTTGGAAAAAAGGGATATTGATTGTAAGAAATAGATAGAAAGAATAAGCATAGCCAACTAATCATCTACCACAACCAAACACTAGTCTATCAAGAATAAATATCATATTGAACCTATAAAGATTAACCCTAGATTGTTGCTTCAAATCTAAGAAAGAAAAGTAAGAAAGAGATTAAACCCTGTTGGTAGTACACTAGATAGAACTAAGCATTGGTTTATCAAAGTCCCAAAGTATAGTTTAAGAAAAGTAGTCTTAACATTAAACCATCAAAGCATCCAAGTATAAACTACGAATAATTATTAAATAGTATACCCTAAACCTAGTTTAACTCAATTTATGACTAGTCTTCAAGAATTATTTACTTACCCTAGGGTTTTTAACATGCATAGAGTTCAATCAACTTATCTTCATAGATCTAGGTTTAGTTAGTGGAGAGATTAGCAAGCTAATAAGGAATTAGTTACACATAATTATAATGGAATTTAGCATGGTATTTAAAGATTACATAAAAAAGATGAAACTAAAATAAAAGAAACACAAATTAGGAAAAGTAAAGAGATTGAAAGAAAAAATGATCTTTTATTAAGTCTGTCACCAACTCAGTACAAAGCATTCTCCTTTCTTCAACTCTTCTTCAAAGTAAAAAGAAATAGAAAAATACAAATAAATTCGAAAAGAAAGAGGATCTAAAAGGAACCCTAGACTTGATCTTCTGAGCGCTGCCCTCCTCTGTTGCCCTGCAGGGGTATTTATAGGAGAAAATAAGAGGGATAAGAAGCGTATGAAGATAGAAGGAGAAAAATATTTCTGAATTTAAATTCTTCTCTTATCTCCAAACTTATTTTGACTTATCCGTAGAAATTCAATTCTGACCTGCAACCTGTTACGTGTTGATTGCTGAATCTGGCTAAACAGACGGTTGAATTGGAACGTGTGATCAACATAACAGTTGTAGTCCTTCAAGTCTTCTTTCTGGACTCTTGAATCATCAAATTTGAGTTTCGAGTTATGATTGAAATACTAAATAGTGTCCAGTCTTAATCCGAATGAAATTCAGATTTTCTCTCCTTTATCTTCATCTTGTGGTGCAAGGAACCTGGTTCAAATAGAAGTCCATCTCTATCTTTAATTAGGATGATGATTCATTTTGTTCTATCTTTCTCCTCCTCTAGATTTGAATAGCAATTAGGAGTTCTACTTTATCCTTCCCCCTCCTGTCCTAGATTTTAAATTAATAATTTAAAATCCAAGTTTAGATTATGTTAGATTAGATAGAAGTTTTAAATTATTAAAATAAATCATGCATGTGGGCTTGTGGACTTTTTGGATTTTTGGGCTTCAATTGGGCTTCATTTATTTATTTTTTAATTACTCAAGGCCTGCACAATATTAAACAATAAAACGTTACATAGCAGTACTTTATAAAAGAATAAGTAGGGATATATGATGACAAATATGCACTTTTGACTACCTATCACACCCCCACACTTATCTTTTTGCTCGTCCTCGAGTAAAACTAAAAAGAAAAAGGAAAAGAAAATAAAAACTAACCTATCCTGACTCACTTTCATAGGAATCACGGTTGCACTTAGCACGTGCTACAAGCCGTTAAACATCTAGGTTACCTTTAGAGGACGAGTGTTGTCTCGTGAGGGTTTTCAGTGGATTGCACCCACAAAATCTATAAAAGAAAAAGACAATGTTAGTGATTAAATTTTTTTTTTATTTTGAAAAAGGAGAGAAATATTTGAAATATATTTGAAGAAACTAAGTAATCTATAAGTTTTAGAATTATTAATTTAATTCATTCTTGAACATAATCTCTATACAATATCAATTTTAGGTAAGGATTAAAATTGAATTTTTATATAGTCTCTTTTGTTACCCTAAGTCATATGCATCTTTGTGAATGTGAATCTTTACTGGGGATTCTTTAACTTGGACTCTCATGCCTCTTTATTATATTTATATATATAGATATATATATATATCTATTTTTTTAAATATGTATAACTCATCTAATTTTCTTTTGTATAAGTATCAAGGCTTCTTAAGGCCCTCATACCTAACTAATTGACTGTTAGATGTGTTAGTACATATATAGATGATATTTCTTAGTTCTCTTAGGCTTTCTAATCCATCCATGTAGCGAGTCTAAGGTCGGTGGCTCCCAAACTAGTCAGTTTTAGGGCACCTGTAAGAAAACACCCCATGGACTTAAGGATTCGAGTGAACTAAGCCACAAAACTAAGGACTTTATTTATAAAATCACCTTCAGGCGTGAATACTTATGCTTCTTGAGGCACATTTATCCAGCTTAATTAGTGAATTTTATTTATTTATATTATTATATATATTTTTTATAAGGCACAAGAGTTTTTGTCTTAGAATCCTAGATGCGTAAGTGTATTAGGTATGCACATTTCATTATGGTAAAAACCAAGACTAATTACTTATTCAATTTTTCCTTTTATACTTAAAAATCTAATAATTTATTTTATTTTGACAAACTTTTTAGAAATCTTAATCATGATTTTCCTAATTCTTAAGATTAACTTATTTTCTTCCAAAAGATAAGTTAAAATATTGTTTCCTTTTTCAAAAGTTTTTTTTAAGGAAAGAAAATGTTAATAATTAACGTAAGTTATGTTAGAACCCTCCCCCATCCTATCTCATGCATTGTCCACAATGTATGAATTAATGCATAGATGCATAAAAAAGAAGAAAGGGAAGGAAAATATTACCTTAAGGTGGTGTTCTGATTGGTCCACGAAATGTGACTCAATCGAATTTGTGTGGAGTTCAGCGGAACCCACCAGAAAATTCTTTAATATAATCCATTAAAATGATGTATATATGAATGATTTTTATTAAGAATTTACCCTATTTAATTTTCAAATTTCACAAATAATTTCGGAGTCAATTTTATCAACACCCTTATCCCAAAATGGAGTGTAAAAAGATAGAATGATTGACTTGGACTTAGGAAGTACGAGAACTAATACCGACTCAGGAAAGTGACTTAAGTCAAGTAAAGGTTCAGGAGTCGAGATTGGTTTAGGAAGTGGGTTCAAATCAAGAAGTTGAAACTCGAGTCTACATTCATTTTCCAACAACGGAATATAACTTAATATTGGTGATTCAAGTTCAAGAATGACAGGTGTGGGAACCAAAACTGACTCTAATATATTACTCAAGTTTGGTAACAAAACAAGAGTCAATAGTGATTCAGGAATTTGAACTGGATCACAAATTTGAGAATTTAGGTCACATTTCTCATTAGTTCAATTTCATAAAAATGAGAACTTGCCAATTTGTCAATGGGACGCTCAAAAGTATGAAACTGGTCAAGTTTAATACGATGATCATAAAAGGTTGGCGATTCAATTTCATGATGAATTGGCACAGGATCCAATATTGACTCGAAAAAAGATTGAAATTAGGTGAAGACACCGGAGTCATTATTGAATCAGGGAGTAGATTTGAATTACCAAGTTGAGGTTCAGGATAATATTCAGTCTCAAGTTAAATTTTAGGAAAGAGATAACTTGCCAAAATGTCAGTGTGATTTTCAACATTTGGAGTTTGGGTAAGTTCAAATGGGTGTGCTGAAATAGAATCTTGTTTCTAAAATAAGCTGATTCTTTGGAACTAACAGAATGGTTAGTGACATCAAAAATGGTCAAAGGGTGAGAATAGAGAGTTTGGACCATTCTATCTATGTCATGATTATGAGCGATTTGAGCCTAAGTCATAGTTTCAAGCAGCTTTTCATAGTCGATTGGTTCAATATTTTGTTGCGATTGGACTTGAAAAATGAAGTTTTATTTTGAAATTTGTGGTGAAATCGTGAGTCCGTCAGATTTTGTGATTGTTGCTTGGACTCACGCATACTCATTTCCAAGATTGATGGTTTTCTATTTTGAACTGCGGGAACTGAGTATGAATCTTGAAAATATTGTGGATAAGGGGGACAAGTTAGTTGAAAATTGGACTCGGAGGAGGTGAATCCCCATTGACTCTGTGAAGAGTTGAAATTATTTTTGAAATTATGGTCATAAGATTGGGGACATGGGTTATATTGATTCACCATTCCGGCACACTAAGTTGGTTAAAGTTATGATATGCCGGGTTGGTAATATCTGAAAAAGAGGTCGGGGTGTAATATGGATTACCATTAAAATTGGAAAAATTGTTGCTATAAGCCATATCACACAAACAATGAAAAACAAATAAGCAAACAAATAAAAAGAAAAAAAATCTAACCTAAGTTAGGGTAAACCTTAGACCTAGATGACTCCTAACTTTAGGTTATCCTTGGGAGGTCTATTGCCGACCTTAACCACACGTTAATCGGCCAGGTAGGTGGCAAGGTTGGTGGGAGGTTATTTATCAAAGACGTTCCTTAATTAAGTAACTATCAACCTTCGGGCTTTCGGCCCTTAATCCCCTTCCTAGACTGGCAAAAGATAGTTTCGAACAACCTCCTCCTTCGGTCAACCTCCTAAATGAGTCCGAAGTCAATCCTAGGGCCAACGTCTAGTCAATTTTTATTTTAGGGTTAGGGTTGTGAGTGCAACGAGGATGATTTGTGGGCCAAGGAAGGGTAATGACGTCCCCACCTTATCTTGTTTATGGATTTTTCCCTTAAAGTGATTTAATGCACGTGTAAAGTAATAGACAAGTATTCACTCAAAAGCAGTAAATCAGCCAAGGGTTCTTCCTAGTCTATATGTAATGCAAATGTACCTTGTCGCCATCACTCTTAAACAGAAATTAGGGAAATTTAAATAGACACGTGCCTATGATGCAAGAGTCTAATTTTTTTTAATTACTTAACTAATAGGTTACTGTTAATTAATTAGCAGTATGCAAGTTAATCACATAGAAATAATATCAAAGCAGTAAAGAGGACTTTGCAATTTGCAGTAACTTGCAAAAGATCAATTAGTAGTGATCTACTAATGTAACAGAAATGCTGCAATTGCCGCGTTAGCATGGCTATTTAGTAGGCTCTGTTGCTCTGCCTTCTAGGGCAGAGGCACAGAGTAGTTGTATGTCGTTAGTTGCAGCTAGTTTTCATGTTACCAAATCCTGTAAACAGAAATAAATTAATAAATAATTAGCTTTTTTTTAGAGAATATCGTACCATTCCCTCCCCGACAATGGCGCAAAAATTTGATTGCCAAAAAACAGAGATATAGTTTAAGGGTCAGAAGGATGTTATTTGGAGGGATGTGTGTCTCTATCTTTCACAATATATCCACGGTAGCAAGGGCTATGCGGGTCAATTCCACAGAGATAAATGCGATAGAAGCTTTTCGGAACGATTTTCTCTAACAGTTAGCTTGAAAAAAGGGATATTGATTGTAAGAAGTAGATAGAAAGAATAAGCATAGCCAACTAATCATCTACCACAACCAAACACTAGTCTATCAAGAATAAATATCAAGTTGAACCTATAAAGATTAACCCTAGAATGTGCTTCAAATCCAAGAAAGAAAAGTAAGAAAGAGATTAAACCCTGTTGGCAGTACGCTAGATAAAAAAAAAGCATTGGTTTATCAAAGTCCCAAAGTATAGTTTAAGAAAAGCAGTCTTAACATTAAACCATCAAAGCATCCAAGTATCAACCAAGAATAATTATTAAATAGTATACCGTAAACCTAGTTTAACTCAATTCGTGACTAGTCTTCAAGAATTATTTATGTACCCTAGGGTTTTTAACATGCATAGAGTTCAATCAACTTATCTTCATAGATCTAGGTTTAGTTAGTGGAGAGATTAGCAAGCTAATAAGGAATTAGTTACACATAATTATAATGGAATTTAGCATGGTATTTAAAGATTGCAAAAATAGATGAAATTAAAATAAAAGAAACACAAATTAAAAAAAGCCAAGAGATTGAAAGAAAAAATGACCTTTTATTAAGTCTGTGATCAACTCAGTACAAAAACTTCTCCTTTCTTCAACTCTTCTTCAAAGTAAAAATAACTAAAAAAATACAAATAAATTTGGAAAGAAAGAGGATTTAAAAGAAACCCTAGACTTGAGCTTCTGAGAGCTGCCCTCCTCTGTTGCTCTGCAGGGGTATTTGTAGGAGAAAATCAGAGGGATAAGAAGCATACAAAGATAGGAAGAGAAAATATTTGTGAATTTAAATTCTCCTCTTATCTCCAAACTTGTTTTGACTTACCCGTAGAAATTCAATTCTGATCTGCAACTTGTATCGTGTTGATTGCTGAATCGGGCTTAATAGACGGCTGAATTAGAAAGGGTGATCAACATAAAAGTTATAGTCCTTCACGTCTTCTTTCTGAATCATCTTGAATCATCAAATTTGAGTTTCTATAGAGAAAGTTATGATTGAAATACTAAAGAATGTCCAGTCTAAATCCGAATTAAATTCAAATTTTCTCTCCTTTATTTTCATCTTGTGGTGCAGCAACCTGATTCAAATAGAAGTCCATCTCTATCTTTAATTAGGATGATTATTCATCATATTCTATCTTTCACCTCCTCTAGATTTGAATAGCAATTATGAGTCCCACTTTATCCTTCCTCCTCCTCTCCTAGATTTTAAATTAATAATTTAAAATCCAAGTTTAGGTTAGGTTAGATAAGCTAAAAGCTTTAAAATTACTAAATTAAATCATGCATGTGGGCTTGTAGACTTTTTGGGTTTTTGGGCTTCAATTGGGCTTTATTTATTTATTTTTTAATTACTCAAGGCTTGCACAACATTAAACAATAAAATGATACATAGCAGTGCATTATAAAAGAATAAGTAGGGAAATATGATGATAAATAAGATGATAAATATGCACTTTTGACTACCTATCATGGTCCTGTAGGCCCAGAGCACTCTGGGGAGTTACTTGACCCATTTGCCCTTAGCTTTATTAAAAATTTTACACGGGTTGTCGAGGATGGTACAATTACTAACCTCAGCCTGACCATTACCTTGAAGATAATAAGGTATGAAGAAACGGTTGGTTATCTTGTACTTAACGCAAAAGTTGGCCATTTTTTTTTGCTAGCGAAGTTCATCTCGTTGTCGGAGATAACGGTGTGGGGGAGTTCGAAGAGACATACAATGTTCTATCAAAGAAATTTAACAATTTGTTGTTCAATAACTTTAGAGAGTAGCACTGTCTCGACCCATTTGGTGAAATAGTTAGTGGCTATCAGTAGGAAACAACTGAGGCTGTACTCGAGGGAATAGACCAACTACATCCAATCCCTATTGCATGAAGAGCCAAGGACTCCACAAAGTGTGGAGGTCAGTACTGGACCTGTTCGATGGTGAAGGCGGGGATGTAGAGCAGTGGCTTGAACCTCGAAACAAATCTTTCTTCTTTGCGATTACCTTATTGTCTCTATTTCATTTACTTGTTCATTATTCATTCATTTTTGTCGATCAATACTCATCTCAACAAGATAGCAATTGAGCACCTCAACTCTTATTTAGAGGAATCACGAGGAGAAATTCAGAGACCTTCACGGGGACTCCGACTTCAATTCTTATTTTAAGTGATTGGTTTGCGTCATCCATTTTAAATTGTTTAGAGTTTGCATTTGATTAGCTTTACACCTATTTACCCCCCCTCCATAGTGTAATTTCATGCTCTGGAGGTCTTCGTTATCCAGCCAGGTTTCTTTCGGGCTACTGCAGCTATAGTTCTCCATTGCCTAGTCACCCCTTATGTCGGCTATTCCTGATAGTGTAGGTACTTCAGAAGTTGATGATGGGTGGACGGGACAACTCCCATCATATAAATCCAAGGGCTTCTGAGGATAGCTTTGTAAGAAGATTCGACGTCAAGGACGCAGAAATCTATAACAATGTTATATGGATCTGCCCGAACTGGGAACGTGATTGTTCCAGGTGAGTGTGGCTCGCTTCCATCAAATCTATAAAGAAGTGACTGGGTCTGAGGGCGGATTATCTTCCGATCCAACTCGAGAGTATCCTCCATCCGATCTAAGGTGTATCTGTGCAGAATGTTGACATTACTCTCCCATCGATCAAGATTTTCGACACTTGACAACATTGTCACGATCAAAGTGTCATTGTACGGGAAGTGCATGATGTAGGGTCAACCTCTGAAAAGAAGAGTGGCCTGCCCAATGGTGAAGGTAGGTGTGTTAGTATTATCGAGAGTTGTCCCTCTTGGCTTCATTAATATAAATGGCCCTTCCCTTCGGTGTGGTGCCCTCTATCGGGGAGGTGCCGAAAATGTCATTCATCTTCTTGTACTAGATGAAGGTGTTGCCTGCTTGACCATCTTGTGGTGAAAGTTCGCTTTGCACTTTAATCTTTGAGGGTTATCCTGGGTTAAGGATGAACTCTCAGAAATATCCCTAGTTAACCAGATCCTGGAGGTGTCATCTGAGGGACTGATAGTCGATCAGATCATGGAAGGTGCAATACTTTTTGCAACCGGCTCCCTTTGGTTCTGTGAGAGCAGTCGACTCGGGCACCTGACTAAGGCTGGTCTTTTATGGCGTTAAACATATAGTCAACGGAAATCTTGAATGGAATAAGGTCGGGCTCTTCATCACCGTCCTTGTTCGGCTCGTGCGCTTGTCTGGGTGGTGTATGAACGGCGGTGGATTCATGATTTGGATTCTTCCTTTGGGGGACTACTGCTATGCCTTCTCAGTCTCGGGTTCTTATTTAGGGGGCGATTGGTCGAATACCGAATCGCCTTTTTCAGCAGCATGTGCTTTTGCACTCGGATGAGAGTATCCCTCATCTTGCTGACATCTTTTTTCACTAGACGCATATAGAATGAAAGGGTGATTTGTAGCCTACTGATGAATGCAGCGGCAGCTACATCTTCATTGTAGTTGCATACTAGAGCCATCTGTCTCTGGAAATAGTTGACATAGCTCCTTAGGCTCTCCCCTAGTTTCATTTTAACCGTGAGGAGATGGTTGTTGTTCCTCAGGAATTCTCTCCAAGAAGTGAACTGATTGTAAAAGACATTGGTTACATCATCGAATCTCCAAAGTTAGTTTCTTCAGGAGTAACCAATTGTAGGCGGCACCCTTGAGACTAGAAAGGACGCCCGTCAGAGGAGAAGGTTATCGTGAGAGTAGATTGCCATTTTGTCTAGAAACTAGCAAGGATGAAAAAGGTGGTCAGACGTTCCCGAGTAGCAGTCGAAGGAGGCATCACATATTTCCTCGGGAATCAGAGCATGGTGATTTCCTCTGATGGCAAAGAGTCGGAGGGCCTTAGCCTGCTATGCATCATTCCTTTCGGAGATTGTTGGCTCACTTGGTTGAGCTGCTTTTGAACCATATCTGCAATATCCTCAATGCGAGGTAACTTTGGGTTACATGGTTGTTGTGAATTCTCAGAGCGCTTGTCATCATTGCGAGGCTATGACCTGTTGCGCTTCAAGTTGCTACCTGTCATATTGAGGTGAAGGGGAGTCTAAGCTATTTGTTTTGCATTGAAAATGTTTGGGGAAACTTACAAAAGAGACTGAGAAGAAAAATTACAAGTAATTAAAAGAAAATTACTCGTAGATCTCCTCTGAGATTTCTGAGGAAGTATGCCGATAGGAACTGATCAGCGTGCGATCACTTTATCCCTTTGATAATGCAATCGGTCACGTGACCAAATAGCCTCCTCGATAGAATTCCTCCTCGCTTGGTTCCAAAAATCTTTGAAGATAGAAGGCGTGTTGGAACCCTGGGTAAAATAGCACTGAATCTCTGAGATTCTGGAAGCAAGACGAAGCGTTGGAAGCAAGAAGGCAAGAAGACACTTTTGCTCTAGGTCTCTTCTTAATCTCTCTCAAAGATTTTCCAGCCAATGTCTTTCAGCCCCTTTTCTTGTCATGCAAGGGGCTATTTATAGCCAAAATGGGGTGTAACTGCCCCCTTAAATTCAGCAAGACTGAATTAGTCTATTAGCTTCGCGCAAGGTTAGAAATAGCCTGGCCCGAAGCTAATTGCGAGCTTCCGGTGAAGCTAGAAAGTTCGTGCAAACTCCTCCTCGCCATCGTGGCTTAATTGTCTCCATTTAATATGGGATCAAGAGGGTAGGTGTAACCGCCCACTTAAAGTGGCGTTAATCCCACTAAATTATTAGGAGTTTACCCATTAAATGCTCGTGGGATTTTGAAACGGTCAATTGATGGCCTAATAAAGCTCGCTGTGAAGCTAAGTGCGAAGCTCTTCTTTGGGCGAAGTTATCTTCATATCCTCGTGCGAAGTTAGAACTTAGCCCATAGCTTCAGGTGAAATTACCTTCACAGCCTAATGCGAAACTAGAACTTAGCCCATAACTTCAGGCGAAATTACCTTCACAACCTCATGCGAAGATAGAACTTAGCCCAAAGTGGAGTTGGACCATTCCTTCCTCCAGTGAAGCTGGGGATGACGCTTCTAGCACGAAGCTCTAGGATTAGCCTTTGGCGGGGCTAAATGGGAGCTTCGTGCGAAGCTTATGGCTTCGGCCTTTTAGCAATCTTGAATCTCTACGAGGCTCGGTATTCGATCAGACCTGACTTCAAATTTGCTCTGGCCTCTTTTCTGGCAGCTTTAGCTTATTGTCTGCTTTACCGAATTAATAGAGTCCAAGTCAGTGCTTTATCCTCAGGGATGAGTAAACACTGGTCGTCAACTTGTCTGCGACTTGTTTTTTTGTAAATGTCGATAAGTTAGACATGTTCAGACCGGTTGAAGAAAAATCTAGGAGCTTTGTCTTTTTTAGAGTGTTAACAGGACCCCCCTTTATAATGTTTTCATGAGTGTGGAATGGATTGGTGCTTATTCTCAAAATACTTTGAATTTGAAACCCGATACCTGCATTGTCAAAGTTAAGGAAGATCCACTGGGTACACTGAACTAGGTGACCATACTGGTTTTACCCTGGGATTTTCCATGAAAAATGAGCTCTCAGCATAGCAATGGAGCTCTTAACGGAGCTAGGGAATAAGCCCTTCAGCGGAGCTACAACATGAGCTCTCCGCGGAACCAAGCTTTTGGTGGACCTAATCAAACTTCATGCGACCTTAGCGGAGCTACAACATGGGCTCTCCGCAGAGCTAAACTTGGCGGAGCTAACCAAGTTTAATACGAAGTTGACAATAAGCTCCCAGTAGAGCTATATGTGAAGTTTAAGTTCGCGTGTAAGCGAAACTAAGTAACTTTGCTGTGAACAGCTCGCACACCTTTTTAGGAGGCGAAGTTATAGGCGCATGCAGCATTGGAGGTGCGAAGCTATAGGTGCATGCAACGCCTATAAAAGCCATACTTGGCTGTTTTTAGAGAGTCTCATTCTCTTTCATTTCGAAATTCTCCAGACATTTCAGAGAAAAACCTCTCTTCGTCTTCTTCATCTCAAATCTTCAGAACTTCCATCAAGTTCTAATGGTCCCCAAACAGTGCGCATGGAAAGAGGTGGCAACCTCTACCACGGCATCGTTAACTCCACCTTCGGTGACTGAGCGCTCCATCGCAGGTAGGGAATTCTTCCCTTTTCATAGATTTTCATCTCTTTTTGAAGCCCTATTTCGGCTATTTCATGATGAATCCACCGTGATTCACCATGATCTAGTGATCTTAGGGAGTTTATCTCCCTTATTTTTGATTTTACTGAATTTTAGGGGATTCAATTCTCCTTTAATTTCATAAATAAACTATAAAAACTGAACAGATTCTTTTTCATGCTTCACCATAAAGCTAGGGGCTTTCCACAATCTATCAAGTGACAGGATGCGAAGCTGGAAAGAGGACTTAAGTCCTTTAATTAATTTTTAGGCACAAGTGTCTTTCCAGTGAAGTTAGCCCTTTTCGGATTTTTGCATTATATCAGGTAACAGAATGTGAAGCTCAGCCTTTGAGCGAAGCTAGAAAGTAGGGTTTCGCCACTTAGGTGCAACTACCTTTCAAGCTTCCAGGTGAAGCTAACACTGAAAGTACACCTAGAGGGGGGGTTAATAGGTGTATGCCAATCTAATAACAAATCATGCAGAATTAAAAACTAAATTGCAACACACTTAGTGTAACTAAAGAGTGTAGCCGAATTCCCAGTGATTAGTTCTGAACTATCTCCTCTAAATTCCTCTAAATAAGAGTTAAGGTGCTATGTAAAGATCTCTTGGTTCAACACAAGTATGGGCACACAATCAAACTAAGCATATATATGATATGAACAATATGATGCAATACACAATATAAGAGAGAGAGTTTAGAGATAGTGGATCAAACGTAAACACAAAGATATATTTCGAGGTTTGAGCATCTTGTTCTACGTCCCCGCTTCACACAGAAGGATTTCTACTATATCGTCTACATAGGACTTCCCACACAGGGAACCTCCACTAAGGATTTGGGTAATATAAGCTTTAGAGTACACAACTCCTCTCTCAAACAACCAATAACCTCTACAAGAGGCAAGGCACTAAGCCACATAAGATCAACATCTCAAGAGAGGGATAGGGCACTAAGCCAAACAACAATCACCTCTCACTAGAGGGACAAGGCACAAAGCCAAACAACACCTCAATCACCTCTACACTTAGAGGGATACCAACAACCCAAAGCACAACCTCCTTTACACTTAGAGGGAAAGGTACAAAGTCACAAGCAAAGGAAAGGGTTACAACTCTTGGTGGTCCCAACAAACCACAAACTAATTTTCTCACCAAACAAGATCCTAATAGATAGGATAGATAGATAGCTCAAATGTGAGAAAATAAAGAGTTTGGAATGAAACAACAAAGAAAAACTCTTAGGAAAAATACTAGATAGATATTGAAATAAAGATCCAAAAAAAAACCTCCAGGTCAACTGGCCAATGATCATTTTTCTGACCATTGAGCCTACGGTCGACTGCCCGGTCGACCGGGCCAAAGCCATCGGTCGACCGCCCGGTCAACCGGTCCCCACCAGAGAGTGGGGTGCTTTCAGTCGGTCAACCGACCGGTCGACCGACTGAAGTAGATGGCCTTTGTGCACGTCTTGTGCACATCGGTCGACCGTGCCGCTCGACTGTCCACTGGTCCGGTCGATCGGACTGGTCGACCGCCAGTTGATCTGGCTGGGTCTTTTAGGATTTGAAAACTTGTCTTTTTACCTTCAATTAAATCCTATAAAATCACATAATTTTCACAAAAACAAGTTCTTTTAAGATCTTTGAATAACAAATATGTGTGACCAAAATTCAACACATATTATAAACAATTTGAACCATTTTTGTGATATTAAAATTAGTCTTTAAACCAAAATCAGTATTTTCCAAAACTTGGATTTTGAAATGGAAAATCGTTTTCTCCAAATCTCATGTAAATATAAAAATATGATATTGAAACAAATTTGAAGCATATTATATATGAATAGAATCCAATATACATGTAAGATATATATCTATGTTTTTGACATGAAATCCAAAATCAGCTAAACTGAAAATCAAAACTAATAAACTTTAAACTTGTGTGTGTATGTGAACTTGAGCATATCAACACTATCTACCTTTACACAAGATCTAAAAAATACTAAACTAAACAAACCGAAGTCTTCTTGTAGAACTCCTTCTCCAAGTCGACTTGATCCGAATACGATCCGAAGAGCTTGACTCCAACCTAGTGCTAGATGCGAAACTTGTGGCGCGAGCTCTTGAATCTACATGTAAAATCTCCAAAACTCCTTTGTTGAAGCTAAACAACTACTAATATCTTGATCAAATATCTGAAACTAAATATCACAAGATTATTAGTAAATTATAACTACGTGAGTTAATCATCATCAAAACTAGAGTGAAGGGTCTCTGGGCCAACAAACACTTCATAACTTGCTGCACTTTTGCCTTTGTGCAGAGTGCGAAGTTAAGCTTCAGAGCAAAAAGTTAAGCTTCAGAGCAAAGCTAACGCTTGGCTAGCTTCGCCTGGAAAGCGAGGCTATGCCTTTGGTGATTTTTTTTCTTCTGCACTCTGCCTTTTTGCAGAGTGCAAAGTTAAATTAGAGTGCAAAGTTAAGCTTCAGTGTGAAGCTACTGCTAGGCTAGGCTAGCTTCGCTTTAGAACAGAAGCTATGCCTTAGCATTTTTTTGCTTTCTTCTTCTTTTTTATCTTTCGGGCTAATATATTTTCTCTTTTTTATTTTGCACTGCACTATACCCCTGGTCCTCTGAACAGCCTTTTTGGGTTAGCTAGGGGATTAGACAGGAATATAAGCTTACAATTTTAGGGACAGGCTTCTTTATTTAGTGAACAGAGCACTCCTGACCGCGACGCCCTGATCTACACTGGAGATCAGCGCACAATGAGGAGTATTTTGACTACTGCTCCTCTAGAGGACGGCGACCAGAGGATTTATCGAAAGCCCGGCTTCATGTTCGGGATGCAGCGTCTGATACAGATCATCAACTATTGGCTAGGGAAGGGCAATGGATCTTCACCTTGAACGACGAGAAGTACTGTCTTCTGTCTAGCAAGCGCTACTTCCCACTATCTTTCTTTCAATGCATAACAAGGTCTCAAAAGATGAATTGGCAAGTGACCCGGACCATTGACTCAGTCCATATGGGTATTCTGATGGCTTCCTCCCACGGCTACGCCAGGGCAGGCCATCCTTGGTGTATCCTAGGTTTACATCCTGGAAATGTCTTACAGGATATCCCAGTAGGGGAGAATCCAGTGATGGCCCAAACTTTTGGCAATCAGTGTTTTAGGGTCAATGGCAATTATACAGCAACTGACTTCAGGATTCAGGGTTGGATTCATCCTCTGAAGGCCTGATAGAGGGATTTGACTCTGTACGTCTTGGCCCTTTTCGAGGAGGACTTGGAGAGGTTGGGACTCCGCGAAGCTGTGAGAGTTACTTGCTATTGCATCCAGATGAGTGTAGCGAACTTCTACACCATCTTTTAGTTGTATTGCCCAGCCATAGGGACTTTCTTCACTCCTGTAGGCGAATTGGTCATGGCTTTGAATGAGACGTGGGAAGTCTCTGCTTTGCCAATAGGATCTCTCCCCTATGAGGAATACTTCCCTTGTGAAGCGGAGTTGGCGCTTTTGAGATGCAGGAGCTGCCCTGTTTGAGACCTATTGAGAGCTGATATGTCACTTCTAAATCTGCTCGGATATGTATGATAATTATAAGGGAGGTTCGAGCAGTTTAAGAAGTTGGGGGATTATCTGTTCCCCACCTAGAGAATGCTCCTGAAGAGGCTCCTTGTGGGTCGTGGAGAGGATATCTTCAACAGGATGAGGGAGCACGCCCATGGAGGTATTGTTCTAGAGGAAGACGATGGTATCTATGAAAAGGGCGATGCTTTCAAAAGCTTCCATCACCAGGTTCGCCAACCAATGTCCCGGAAAGCGCTTATGATTGGGTTTTTATCAGTCTGGTTGAAAAGATGTGTAGTGCCATTTCCTTCTAGTGACGTTATTCTCCCAAGGCTCTACTGCCAGCTATCGCTTGGTGTACGACCGCTCTCTAGGACTTTTTCCCACCATGGTATGTTGCATACAATGAGGTCTCTGCGCATTGACAAAGGCCTTCTACAGACCACTGACGACGAAGAGGCAAAAAGGCACAATCTTAACCCAGATGAACCGAACCCCAGGATCGGATTGCCATATACCTACCTAATGGCATGGTTCGCTCTTCATCATCTTGCTATTATTCAACCCGGGGAAGAGCCTCCAGAAGGTGTTCAGATGGTGTACCATCGCCGGTTCGAAGGATCTTCATGATCAAGGATCTACATGGCTGATTGGAACGAGAAATTGTATTGTAAATAGTTTAGAAAATCTTAGTCTCATTTCAAGGTAATCGTGTAGCAAAAGGCTAAGCGGGTTGATCCACAGGGAAAGATACGATGGAAGTGTTTCGAAATGATCTTCTCTGTCATTTGTTTGGAAAAGAAAAAGAGAAATTGATTAGATTTAATCAAGTTTAAGAAGTATAGTATACTAATTATCTACCACAACCTATGGTATTTGTGGCGCCCCGATCCCGGCGGGTACGGAGACGCCACAGCGACGTACATACGCAGGGCAATGGTACCATCACGTATGTACGCTAAGCATCAATACAACACAACACATACATCAGAGTGCGGAAATACGTGGTATTATACATTCCAACCCAAAATGGTACAAGTACTTAGTCATCACAAATAGTGACATAATATTACATCAATATTACATCACTAGATAATACAAAAGTAGACTATACAGGATACAAAAGATAATAACTCATGAGCTAGAACGGGAATCTCGCGAGCGGGGAAAGACTGGATGGGACTACTACTGATCCGCTTGCTCCTCGAAATAGGCCTGATCCTCAGCTGATGGGTCCACCTCGGTCCAAGCTGCTAGATCTGGACATGCAAATCCAGGGTTGTTAGGAGGGGCAACCTAGCGAGTACAAGAAAACCCAATGGTAAGTGCAAATAATAGCAAGTGCATCATGACAAGTATAATGTACCCAAATCAATAAGCATGAAATAACCACAATAAATAGTGAGATATGGAAATAACATTAGCATTTATAAGGCATGACATAAAAGCATGTATAGCAGGTCAAATGTCATGTAATCACATTAGGAAGCATGGAGCAACTACAATAAATGACAAGTATGAAAATGACACAAAAATTCATGTAGCATGAAGTCAATTATCAAGTTATTATTATTATTATTAACTCGTTCAATTTGTATGTTTCGGTATATAACCGGTGCCATATACTTCCGCATATAAATCTAGCGAGGTTGGTTATTGGAAATTGATGGGGAGTAATTAGTCTACGATTATGCATTATTATATCGCATTTTCCCACCGATTTATGAATAAATTGTCGGTCTAAATCGTATTTTGGTCTTTATTGCAGGTAAATCCAAAGTTCAAGGGCAAAGGTGTAATAAGAGCTTAATTAAACCCAATTTAGGGTAATTAAATCCGCATTACTTGGAGGCCAAGCAAGGGATTATCTAGAAGATACGTTGAATCTAGCCTCTTGCGCACATCAGACGAATATGTGGACGAAATTACCAGAAACAGAATATACCAGGAAGCTCCTCGAAGCAAGACAGATCCGCGCACCAAACCAAGGATTTAACTCCCTGGAATTGCCGAGAAAACGTGGTAAATGCCGAGCTTCCACAGCACTTTTGTGGCCCACGCGTCGATTTTCGACGCATGGCCCCGTCTCGTCTTCCAGAGGCTTCTTATGCCTATAAAAAGCCCTGTATGTGGCCAAAACGAGAGCAGTCTTCATTTTTAGGAGTAGGTTTTGATTCTAGGAGAAGTTTAGTGTAGTGTAGGTAGGTGCTCTTCAATTCTCTTGTATTTTCATTTCTTTTTAGATCATTGTAGTAGGGCTGAGTGATTTATAGAGAGAGATAGAGAGGGATTGATGTAATAGATAGTGACAGTCTATGTAAAGATGCCTCCTTTCTCCTCCAATGTAATCTCCTTCATCTTCTACATGATTTCTTGCTAACTTTTCTTCTCATGGCAATCTAACTACTAACCACTAACCATCTAACCACTTACTTGATAATCCACATGAATCGGGTAGCCTCTATAAGGCCTTGTTCTTGCAAGAGCCATTGATGGCTCATGATGATGGGTTCTAACATCTAACTTGCTAACTTGCTAACCAAGCTAACTCTCTCTTATTTCATGCTTTCTTTTAATGGTTGATGAGTTAATGCTTGTATTAGCTTGATCTTGATGCATGTTTGATTGTGATGAACCATCCATGTGCCATGCTTTGTATCGTCTCTTGAAGCCAAGGATTAATGATGGCCGAGGATCAAAGTGTGAGGCAACTATTGTGAAGAGGTTAGCATGGTTAGTGGAGCATTTAGTAGTTAGTAGCCATGAGTTTTCTTTTATTTTGTTTTAGAAATCATTTTCAAGCTTTTTTCCTCATTTTTTTATCGATGTTTTCACCATCCTCTTAGTTCACCTTAGTTCCATTTTCTTTTCTATTCATTTTCTAAATCACTCCTCTTTTGTTTTTCTTCGCCGTTTTCATCGCTCTCCTCACCTACCACATTCTGGATTTCTTTTTCTTTTCTTTTTCATTCTTTGTCATTCTTTTAACAAAGAAGAACTGTTAACAAACAACGTGAATAGAAACTGTTAATGCTTCTATCGCCTCCCTTCTCTGTGGATTCTGAAATACACCTAGAGGGGGGGGTGAATAGGTGTAATTGCTAATCTAATGATCTTTTTAAACTTATGAAATGAGTGATGCAACAATCTCTCAAAAACACGACTAAGAGCCGAATACCCCTTGCGAGTTCTGAACTCCTTCCTCCCAATTCCCCTTAAATGGGTTAGAGGTGCGCAATGCAACCGTGTTGTATTGAGGTGTGATTGATCAATGCCAAGTGTGATGATGAAAATGAAAAACTCACAATGTAACACAACAAGTATAGCAACACAAGATTCCACAAGTAAAATATCAAGTAAAGTAAACAAATAAGGATTGCACAAATAAAAGTTAGTTCTCAAGCAATATATTGGAAGTGATATAAAGCAAGAAAGTAAGCAAGAAGAACGCCAAGGCAATCGCAAACAAGATGATTTGTTTCGAGGTTCGAGCCCGTTGCTCTAGTCCCCGCCTTCACCTCCGTGAAGGGTTTCCACTATCCCCTTAGGATCCCGTACAAGTTAGGCCTCCAAAGACCTCAAGCCCGTAGCTTCACCTTACAAAGAAACCCCACCGAGGAGCTTGTCTCCACAAGAACAAGAATTACAAATAGTGATCTTTAACTAGACCACAACACTCTTTTACAAACACTCTCACTCTTTTACAACTTCACCTATAGAAAGAATATGAAATTTTTGGCTCTATGAAGTGTGGTGAGAAAAGCTTCAGTTGTAGAGTGATATTAGAGATCAAACAACAACTGAAAAACCAATTTTGAAAGAATGGAAATGAAGGCTTTAACTATTTTTCTCTTTCTCTTGAAAACTATGAAAACTTGTATTTTTTCTTGGTAAATAACTAAGGCCTATTCCCCACTATTTATAGGGAGAGAATAGGTTAAAACTCTGATTTTTCCAGCTAATTTGATCAGAAAAAGAGTCCCAACAACTCCTAAAAACTCTGTTAAAGAGAAAACTAAAAACAGATTTTCAGAAATTCCAAAAGAAGAAAGAGCCGTTATGGCTGTTGCAGGCCTACCGGTCGACTGCCGGTCGACCGGGTCCCTGCTGGCAAAAGAGCCGTTGGAGCTTCGATCGACTGCCGGTCGACCGATCCAACAAAGGAAACACAGTTTCCTTCTATCGGTCGACCGACCCGGTCGACCGAAAAGATACAGAGAGCAACAATCTCTTTTCCGGTCGACCGATATGTAGGTCGGTCGACCGACAGACATGCACAGCCTGTGCATGTCTGGACACAGCAGCCGGTCAACTGCCGGTCGACCGGTCTGCCTGAAATAGTTATTATTTTTTTTTTGGGCAGATTTTTGAGTTAGAAAAATTTGTAAAAAATCTTTAAAAAATTCTGGAATAAAGTGTTATGCTGAACTTTGTTTATATACATGTTTTAAACATGTTTTTGAAGATAAAAAGCTTTGAGTACATGTATGTATAAACCAAGGCATAAACTTAGAAATAAACATTTTCAAAAAATAGAAACATTCAAAACAAGTGTGTGTGCAAATCCTAGAGCCAAATTTCACATATTCTATCTTTAACAAAACTACACTTACAAACTTCTAGGTCTTCAAGACTTCATCATGGGCAATCTTCACTTGATCTTCAATATTGTACTTTGAGCCCAATATGACTTGTCTTGAGTCCAATGTACCTTCCTTTAGGGAAGAATTCATCTCTTTATATATAAACCTGAAACACACTTAAACAACAATTTATATTAGTACAAATAACTAATATGTTTTGTAATCATCAAAATACACTAAACATGGGTTGATTGTAACCTTGGGCCAACAATCTCCCCTTTTTGATGATGACAAAACATATGAGTTTTTAAACAAATAAAAGAGGAAAGAGCTTGGAAAGCTCCCCCTTAAACAATGCTATGTATTTAACATGAATATGAACAACTATGTAAGCATACATAAAGCATTGAAAATATCATCACCAAAAATAAACTATCATAAGGAATAACAAAACAATATATTTTTTAAAACAAACAACATATACTTTCTCCATATATTTTCTCCCAAACTTATATATATTTATATTTCTCCCCCTTTTTGTCATACATCAAAAAGGGTTTAAAAAAAATTTAAGACAAACAAAACAAACATATTAGAACCAAAACAAAACAAACTAAGATATTTTAAGTATCAATCTTACATACATTCAATTCTCCACAAATAAATGAAAATCTTGCATAATCTAAAGGTTTTGTGAAAATATCTGCAAGTTGAAAATCTGTGGAAACAAAATCAATATCTATGTCACCTTTTTCAAAGTGATCTCTAAGAAAATGATATCTAATGTCTATATGTTTGGTTTTACTATGTTGATTAGCATTTTTGGTCATGTGAATAGCACTAGTATGTATTATCACAATAAATCTTAACATGATCAAAATGTAAATCAAAATCGAGAAGAGTATGTTTCATCCAGAGTACTTGTGCACAACAAGCTCCGGCTGCTACATACTCCGCCTCGGCGGTTGAAAGGGCTACACTATTTTGCTTCTTGGAAGACCAAGACACAAGACAATTGCCCAAGAATTGGCAAGTGCCACTTGTGCTCTTCCTATCTACCCTACAACCGGCATAGTCGGCATCCGAATAACTAGTCATGGTAAATTGGTTAGTTTTCGGATACCACAAACCTAAATCAATTGTGCCCTTAAGATACCTAATTATGCGTTTTACCGCTATTAAGTGTGATTCCTTAGGGCATGATTGAAAACGTGCACATAAACATACGGAAAACATTATATCCGGCCTACTAGCCGTAAGATAGAGTAAACTACCAATCATGCTACGAAATAATTTGATGTCTACTTCCTTACCTTGTTCGTCCTTGTCAAGTTTCGTAGTGGTTGCCATGGGAGTCTTTGCTACTTTGGATCCTTCAAGCCCGAACCTCTTGATGAGTTCTTTGGTGTACTTGGCTTGGTTGATGAATGTCCCATCACTACGTTGCTTGATTTGAAGTCCAAAGAAGAAGTTGAGCTCTCCCATCATAGACATCTCGAATTCCTTTTTCATGCATGACTCAAAATTCTTGCAAAGTGAAACATTAGTAGATCCAAAAATAATGTCATCAACATAAATTTGAACTATGAGGATATCTTGATCTATATGTTTGGTAAATAATGTTTTATCAACTTTTCCTTTCTTAAAATCATTTGAAATCAAAAATGAAGACAATCTTTCATACCAAGCCCTAGGGGCTTGTTTTAAACCATATAGTGCTTTATCTATTTATAAACATAATTAGGGTGTGTAGGATCAACAAACCCGGGGGTTGTTCAACATACACCTCCTCATCAATATAACCATTAAGAAAAGCACTCTTTACATCCATTTGAAATAACTTAAAATCTTTAAATGAGGCATATGCTAAGGTCATCCGTATGGCTTCGAGCCGTGCTACGGGTGCAAAGGTTTCTTCAAAATCGATCCCTTCGATTTGAGTGTAACCTTGGGCAACTAACCTAGCCTTGTTTCTAACTACATTACCCGATTCATCCAACTTGTTCTTAAAGATCCATTTAGTACCAATAGTTGGTCTATCTTGGGCCTAGGAACAAGGTGCCAAACTTGGTTGCGCTCAAATTGATTGAGCTCCTCTTGCATTGCAAGCAACAATATGAATCGGGCCTCGGCCTCGAGGACATTTTTAGGTTCTATGTGTGAAATAAAAGCAAAATTACCACAAAAATCTTGAATCTTAGAGCGAGTGGTTACCCCTTTTGATACTTCACCTATGACGAGGTCCTTGGGATGATGAGGATTGAATCTCCAATCCTTTGGTAGTGGTTTGAGAGGGCTCCTCTTCATTTGCTTGATGTTTATTTCCTTGAGCCTCTTCCACTTTGGCTTCACTTCCATCACCATCCTTTGGCTTGTCTCCCATGGTAGAAGCATCCTCCAAGGTCACTTTCTCCAAACCTTCATCTAAAGCATCAATTTCTACACAATTCTTAACAAACTTGTTAGATTCCTCAAATTTAACATGAATAGATTCCTCAATAGTCAAAGTTGACCTATTGAAGACTCTATAAGCCTTACTAGTATTTGAGTAACCTACAAAAATAGCCTCATATGATCTAGCATCAAATTTTCCCAAATTAATATTTGTATTTAAAACAAAACATTTGCAACCAAACACTTTGAAATAAGAAACATTGGGTTTTCTAGAAAAATACATCTCATAAGAAGTCTTAGTAGTATTTTTACATAGGAAAACACGATTTGCAATGTAACATGAAGTATGAACGGCCTCGGCCCACAAATAATGTGGTTGACCATATTCATTTAACATTGTCCTAGCCATCTCTTGTAAAGTACGATTTTTCCGCTCAACTACTCCATTTTGTTGTGGAGTTCTAGGACAAGAAAGTTCATGTTTTATTCCATGTTCCTCACAAAAAGTGGTAAAGGGAAGGTTAATGAACTCACCTCCTCTATCACTTCTTATTTTAATTATTGAGGAGTCATTTTCCTTTTCAACTCTTTTCTTAAAGGCTTGAAAATGTGAAAAGGTTTGACTTTTGTGTTCAAAAAATAAACCCAAGTAAAACGCGAAAAATCATCTACTAAAACATAAGCAAATCTACTCCCACTTAAACTTTTGGTTTGTGTTGGGCCAAATAAATCCATGTGGATTAGCTCCAATGGACGTGATGACATGATATCCTTAATTGATTTGAATGAGGACTTAGTTTGTTTCCCAAATTGACATGCGTCACAAACTCGGTCCTTTTCAAAGTTCAATGAAGGAATACCCTTCACCATTTCCTTAGAGTTAAGCCTAGAAATATGGTCAAATGAAACGTGGCCTAATCTCCTATGCCATAACCAAGAGTCATCATCGAGGGCTTTTAAACATGTTATATTACAAGACATATTTAGCATATCAATCATATAAACATTGCTTTCACGAAAACCGGAAAATACACAAACATTGGAAGTTCTATCAATTACTTTACAAGCAACATTGTCAAAACTACATCAAAACCTTTATCACAAAGTTGACTAACACTCAAGAGATTATGCTTGAGGCCATCAACTAAAACCACATTTTCAATTAAAGGAGAGGTGCCAAGTTTTACATTATCAATACCGATGATTTTACCCTTGGCGTCATCTCCGAAGGTGACGGTGCCACCTTCATGATATCTTGATAGGGTTGCAAAGTTGTTGATGTCCCAAGTCATGTGCCTTGAGCAACCGCTATCAAGATACCATAAACCTCTACGTCTTTGAGCTTTGGAAAGTACCTACATCATTTAAAACAATAGTTGACTTTGGTACCCAAACTTTCTTGGTCCTTGAAAGTTAGTGTTACGAACCCAAACATTATGATGTGATGCACTTAGTCTATCATAACAAAAATTAGCTAAGTGTCCTTTCCGTCCACAATGTGAACATGAGTACACTTTTCTATACATGAATGCATGGTGTGTATGTGAAGTGTGAGCATGCTTTGGGGGTTTACCATGATGCATAGGTTGTGTAGCATGTACATGAGCATGAGCATGATGAATATTTTTCTTAGGAGCTTGTTTCTTAGGAAACATATTCTCCATCTTCTTCTTATCAAACTCACTACACTTTTTCAAAACAACATCTAATGAGTCTATTCTTTCCTTAAGCATGGCAATCTCATTAGAGTCTACAAATGGGGTCTTTCCTTTACAAGCAATCTTATATTTTTCAAAATCATTTTTAGTGGAAACTAAAGAAGAATGCAAGTCATTATTTTCTTTAGAAAGATTTAACACTTGAATATTCAAAGATTCATTATCCTTTTTCATTTTCAAGTACTTTTTCTTCATGAAGTCATAATTTTGAGAAAGTTCTATAAATGCTTCTCCTAGCTCATCCATGGATAAATCATCATCAAGAGAGTTGAGGGGGTTACCTTGCTTGTGCTCTCATTTGCCATGAAGCACATGTTGGCGGTGTCGATCTCCTCCTCGGATTCACTTTCGTCATCCCATGTTGCTTTCATAGCCTTCTTCTTGTATGGCTTCTTGGATGAAGATGGCTTCACTTGGTCCGGACACTCCGCTACTATGTGTCCCGGCTTTTGGCAATTAAAGCATATGATCTTTCTCTCTTCTTTGCCTCCTTGCCATCTCCTCCGTCCTTGGAACTTTGCCTTGTTGTACATCCTCCGGACATTTTTGACTAGAAGTGAGAGCTCCTCGTCATCTTCTTCTTCGTCATCTTCGTCGGAGTAGGTTGCATGACTTTTGAAGGCAATAGTCTTCTTCTTGGAGGGTGCCATGTCCTCCCTTGCCTTCCTCTCCATCTCATGGGTTTTTAAATTCCCAATGAGTCCGATGAGCTCAATCTCATCTTTATCATTGAGTTCCTTCAATGTTGTAGCTTTCACTTCCCATGATGGAGGAAGAGCCCGGATGATCTTTCTCACCCTTTGGTCGTTGTTGATCTCTTCACCTAGAGAAGAAAGCCCATTAGTAATCTTAGTAAATTTAGTAACCATATCATCTATGGTTTCATGTTCTTGCATGCTAAAATTTTCATATTGGGACCGAAGAAGGTCTATCTTGGCCCTCTTCACTTGTGATGTCCCCTCATGTGTTACTAGCAAATGGGTCCAAATCTCATAGGCGGATTTGCAATGGATGACTCTAGCTATGTCATCATCATTGAGGGCTTGTAGGAGTGCATAATGAGCCCTAGCATTGGCATCAAACTCCTTGGTCTCAATTTCGGACCAAGTAGATTCATCACCATCGGGGGCACTAAATTGTTTAGTCACGGCCTTTGCAACTCGGCTACCTAGAGATTGCAAGAAAACGGTCATCTTAACCTTCCATATGGGAAAGTTAAGTCCATCAAACTTAGGGGGTGTCTTAATACCATCGGCCATGTTTACTATGTGGAAATGAATGAAATGATTAGCAATATGAGGATCTCTCTAAGGTTGTTAAGCCAAATCCTAGAGTCCAAGCTCTGATACCAATTGAAATACACCTAGAGGGGGGTGAATAGGTGTAATTGCTAATCTAATGATCTTTTTAAACTTATGAAATGAGTGATGCAACAATCTCTCAAAAACACGACTAAGAGCCGAATACCCCTTGCGAGGTTCTGAACTCCTTCCTCCCAATTCCCCTTAAATGGGTTAGAGGTGCGCAATGCAACCGTGTTGTATTGAGGTGTGATTGATCAATGCCAAGTGTGATGATGAAAATGAAAACTCACAATGTAACACAACAAGTATAGCAACACAAGATTCCACAAGTAAAATATCAAGTAAAGTAAACAAATAAGGATTGCACAAATAAAAGTTAGTTCTCAAGCAATATATTGGAAGTGATATAAAGCAAGAAAGTAAGCAAGAAGAACGCCAAGGCAATCGCAAACAAGATGATTTGTTTCGAGGTTCGAGCCCGTTGCTCTAGTCCCCGCCTTCACCTCCGTGAAGGGTTTCCACTATCCCCTTAGGATCCCGTACAAGTTAGGCCTCCAAAGACCTCAAGCCCGTAGCTTCACCTTACAAAGAAACTCCACCGAGGAGCTTGTCTCCACAAGAATAAGAATTACAAATAGTGATCTTTAACTAGACCACAACACTCTTTTACAAACACTCTCACTCTTTTACAACTTCACCTATAGAAAGAATATGAAATTTTTGGCTCTATGAAGTGTGGTGAGAAAAGCTTCAGTTGTAGAGTGATATTAGAGATCAAACAACAACTGAAAAACCAATTTTGAAAGAATGGAAATGAAGGCTTTAAACTATTTTTCTCTTTCTCTTGAAAACTATGAAAACTTGTATTTTTTCTTGGTAAATAACTAAGGCCTATTCCCCACTATTTATAGGGAGAGAATAGGTTAAAACTCTGATTTTTCCAGCTAATTTGATCAGAAAAAGAGTCCCAACAACTCCTAAAAACTCTGTTAAAGAGAAAACTAAAAAATGATTTTCAGAAATTCCAAAAGAAGAAAGAGCCGTTATGGCTGTTGCAGGCCTACCGGTCGACTGCCGGTCGACCGGGTCCCTGCTGGCAAAAGAGCCGTTGGAGCTTCGGTCGACTGCCGGTCGACCGATCCAACAAAGGAAACACAGTTTCCTTCTATCGGTCGACCGACCCGGTCGACCGAAAAGATACAGAGAGCAACAATCTCTTTTCCGGTCGACCGATATGTAGGTCGGTCGACCGACAGACATGCACAGCCTGTGCATGTCTGGACACAGCAGCCGGTCGACTGCCGGTCGACCGGTCTGCCTGAAATAGTTATTATTTTTTTTTGGGCAGATTTTTGAGTTAGAAAAATTTGTAAAAAATCTTTAAAAAATTCTGGAATAAAGTGTTATGCTGAACTTTGTTTTATACATGTTTTAAACATGTTTTTGAAGATAAAAAGCTTTGAGTACATGTATGTATAAACCAAGGCATAAACTTAGAAATAAACATTTTCAAAAACATAGAAACATTCAAAACAAGTGTGTGTGCAAATCCTAGAGCCAAATTTCACATATTCTATCTTTAACAAAACTACACTTACAAACTTCTAGGTCTTCAAGACTTCATCATGGCAATCTTCACTTGATCTTCAATATTGTACTTTGAGCCCAATATGACTTGTCTTGAGTCCAATGTACCTTCCTTTAGGGAAGAATTCATCTCTTTAATATATAAACCTGAAACACACTTAAACAACAATTTATATTAGTACAAATAACTAATATGTTTTGTAATCATCAAAATACACTAAACATGGGTTGATTGTAACCTTGGGCCAACAATGGATTCGACCCGTTAAGCCAATCTATAATGGAAGTATCGAGGGTACATTAGCACACATTCGAGCTTTACATCGATTTTATATAAAAAATATTTTTGAGTGCTAGTTCCGCCCCGATCAAAAAAACGACGAATCATGTTTAGAATGGGTCCCGTGCATGCCTGGAACAACGGTCCAGGAGTATCCGGTACTGAGCCGGAACGTACCGCTAGGCACCGGGACTTACTATATGCCCGAAGGTCTTAGTATATGTCCAAACAGGAATAGAGTGTCACCGTTCCCCACAGGATATACCTAGGGGATTATAGCACACCCGGACAGGCAGGCAAGGGGTAGGGGTGCCAGTACACCCCTCGGAAACGCCTGGTGGCCTCCAGGTCGAATCTTACAGGAAGTTGTACAACATATGTATGGCCACCATAAACACAGAAGCTATATCGATACCCATCAATTTCCCCCATCCCAGTGTAAGTTGTTTAAATATAATAGAGTCTCAAATAATAATGTCCACAGGGTATTCACAAATGTACAGTATCCAAGGTTATCCTATTACGGGGGTCAACAGGAGTATAATATCAGGAGTAATGTCAGGAGCCTCCCTATTTCAGGGGTTCAAGTATACAGGAGTACAGGAGTTCAGGAGTACCAAATATCTGGTAATAATAATATAATAATCATGTCATGTCCCCATAACAGTAATAGTTATGAATATGTCATATAATCAGGTATCAGGGGTGGTAGTTTCCGGTCAAGAATCATGATGTCAGGTCCAGGTATTTGTACCACATGAAAGCATATCATATATCGTGTGTCAAGAGCAGGAGTTAAGTACGACATTTCAAGTGTTGGTTCTAATATCTAGTGATAAGTGTAACATGGCAAGTACCAGTGTCGGGTATCACATATCACATATAGCATGACAAGTATCAGTGTCAAATATAGCATGGTAAATATCGGTGTCAAATATAGCATGGCAAATATCAGTGTCAAATACCATGTGCCGGTGTAAATACCAAGTGCCGGTGACATAAATCATATATCAGGTGTAACATGCCAAGTGTCGGTGTAATTACCGTATATCGATGTCATAAATCGTATATCAAGCATAACATGTCCAGGGTCGGGTAAAGACCAAGTGCAACATAATATATTAACTCGCATAGCATGATATCATGTATTCAATTTACGGTAACAAGTGCTAAGCATGCTAACATATCCATATATCGATTCCATGCTTAAAATATAAGAGTGTTTATTTTTAGGTGAATTTAAAGTATTTGCATAATGGTAAAATAGATACATGTTAAAAGAACTGTACTCGCCTGAAACCGGGGTAAAATACCGGTTAGAAGTCCAGAAATCGGGGAACCGTTCAAGTAAACCTCTAGCCCACAAATATATATTAAAATATATAATTATAAATATTTATATAAATATTAGAGAGGGAATGAGAGAGGAGAGAGAGAGGAGAGAGAAAGTTGTAGGAAAAAGAGAGAGAAAATAAGGTGTATTTTGAAATAAATTAGGATTTAAGGAGAGGGGTATTGATGTAAATAGAGGGAAGTATTTTTAGAAAGGAGGTGGGGGTATTTTTGGAATGAGGGGATATGATGTTTAGTTTAGGAATTTGAAATGAAATGAAATGAAAGAAAGAAAGAAAAGAAAAGAAGAAAGAAAGAAAGAAAGGAAAAGAAAAAGGAATGGAGGTGGGTGGGGGTGGCCGGCCGGCCACGGCCGCCGGCGGCCTACCGGCGTTGCGGCGCCGCCGCGGGGGTGGAGGGCTGCGCGCGCACGCCTAGGGTGGAGAGGAGGGAGGTGGATACTGTTGTTGTTGTTGTTGTTGATGGTGGTAGTGGGTGGTGGTGGTGGTGGTTGTCGTGGTGGTGATGTTTGATGGTGTTGGGGAGTTAGAGGAGGTGGAGGAGGTGGTAATGAGTTGGTTGGAGTGGGGAATTTGGTGGTGGTGATGGGGAATTTTGGAGAAGATGAAGGTGGATGTGAGATTGGTTTGATGGAAATTAGAGGTGGTGGTGGAGTTTTTTGGGTCTGGTGGAAGTGGAGAAGGGTGGTGGGGTGATGGGGGGTGCGACGGCGGCAGTTTGGGCGGCGGCTTGGGCGGCGGTGGTGAAGGTGGAGGCGGCGGTGGTTTGGGTTGAGAGGTTGAAGATGAAATGAAATAGAAGGAAGGGAGGTGATTTAAGTGGAGAAGAAAAAGGGAAAAAGTAAATTGAAATGATGAAAATTGATGGGGTTTGAGATGATGAAGGGAGATGGAGTGGGGGAAATGGTTGCTCAGTCCATGATGGACTGCTCCTTGCTGCCGCTGCTGCGCGTTTGCGTGGCGTGGAGAGAGAGGTGGCGTGGAGAAGAAAAGAAAGGAAGAAAAAAGAAGGAAAATGAAAGAAATGGAAAGATTAAAAGAAATGAAAAGAAGTAGTAAAAAATTTATAAATAAATATTTTATTAAATAATAAATTAATAGAATATTCTTGGAGTAATAAGTAGAGGAGTTGAGAGGGAAAAGCAAGAAAAAGAAAGAACGACAAATTAAATTATTATTTTAATAAGGCGAAAATTTGACTGTTTCAGAATCGTTCCGAAAAATTCTCAAAAATAGTAAATATTATTCTAAGATGTTTAGTGAAATCGGATTCAAAAAATATAATGTAGTTTTCAAATTAAAAATTCTGAAATATTTCGGCAATACCGGCCTGCACCAGAATCGGTCAAATTTTGATAAATTTTGAAAAATCTCAAAAAATGTTTTTAGATAGAAAATGATATTCTAGAAGTACAGTGAAAGCCGTTTTTGAAAATTCAATCCCATTTGAAAACTAAAAAAATCTGGGAATCAGTCAGCGATGCCGACCGACACCGGTTTTAGAGATTTTGCAGATAAATTTCAGAAAATTCCAAAAAAATCATAAAAAATATAAAATATTATAAAACAGTCTCCAAAATTGAAATCGGTCAGATCGGATCACCAGAAAGTTAAATCGGGCTACTGGCTAGTATCGGGTTTCCGGTCCGGGTCAGGGCTTACTCTAGGTCTGAGAATCCAGATCTGATACTAAATGAACTAAGTAATCACAACCCATGAACACATACAGGAATAAAATTGAGCAATATGGTCGAAAAAATTTGGGACACGTATCTGGGTACGTATCCCGGGTACGGAGTGCTGCAATCTACCCACCTAACAAAAATTTCGTCCTCGAAATTTCCATAAGGAGGGAGATAAACATGAAAATAAATAATTGATAAGACAAGAGATGGAGTACAAGAGAATATTACCACTCAAGGCTCGAACAGATGCGGGTAACGGTCACGAATGACGTCTTCCCCCTCCCCAGTTGCTTCTCTCGGACTATGCCTGTTCCATGAAACTAGCACCAACGGGATGGTCCGGTTCTTCAGGGTCTTGATACTTCTGTCCACAATAGCCATTGGTTGCTCAATATATGACAAATCTGGCTGCAACTCCAACTTTGAATAATCCAATACATGGCTCTCATCCCTGATGTACCTCCTCAGCTGCGACACATGGAACAAATTGTGCACTTCTTCCAGTGAAGGAGGCAATGCCAATCTGTAGGCCACTTTTCCCACTCGACCCAATATCTCAAACGGGCCTATATACCTCGGACTCAGCTTCCCACGTGCACCAAATCTGATCACTCCCTTGGTCGGAGATATCTTCAGAAACACATGCTCTCCCACCTGGAACTCCAACGGTCTTCTATTGAAATCTGCCCAACTCTTCTGTCAGTCCTGGGCTGCACGAAGGTGCTCTTGGATAGTCCTGATCTTGTCCACTGCCTGTACTATCACATCTGGTCCCAAATGTCTTCTCTCACCAACTTCATCCCAACATAATGGTGATCTGCATCTCCTGCCATACAGGGCTTCGAAAGGAGCCATCTTGATGCTCGCCTGGTAGCTGTTATTGTAGGAAAACTCTGCCAAATGTAAATGGTCTTCCCACGATCCTTTGAAGTCTATCATACAAGCCCTCAACATGTCTTCTAGGATCTAAATGGTCCGTTCGGATTGCCCGTCTGTCTCAGGATGATAAGATGTGCTGAACTTCAGACGGGTCCCCAGGCTCTCTTGAAGGCTCTCCCAGAAGTGAGATATGAACCTCGTGTCTCTGTCCGACACGATACTGACAGGAACTCCATGCAGTCGAACAATCTCCCTCATGTACTTGTCCGCTAGAACCTCCGTAGATTGTCCCACTTGGAAGGGTATGAAATGTGCTGACTTAGTGAGACGGTCAATAACTACCCATACTGCATTGTTCCCCTTTGGACTGCGGGGTAGAGCGGTGACAAAATCCATAGTGACATGCTCCCACTTCCATTCTGGTATTGGCAAAGGCTGTAGTAATCCAGCTGGTCACTGATGTTCAGCCTTCACTTGCTGACACACTAGACACTTCGCCACATATTGTGCGATCTCCCTCTTCATCGCATTCCACAAGAAATGTTGCTTTAGATCCTGATACATCTTAGTTCCTCCAGGGTGTATAGAGTAAGCTGAGCTGTGAGCCTCAGCTAAGATCTTCTGTCTAATCTCCCCTTGAGGCACACAAATTCTACCCCTGAAATAGAGTGCACCATCAGGATGTATGCAAACATCTGACCTCAGCCCTGCTTCCACTTGCTCTCTGAACTTCAGCAATCTGGGATCATCTTTCTGAGCTTCTCTGATCTCTTCCATCAGTGTCAGCTGGATCTGAAATGCCATCAACTGCACGGATCCACTGGTCCTCCGAATCACCATCAAATCTAGCCGCTCCATCTCCTTGAGTAACTCCTCCTGCTGAGTGAGCATCATAACCATGTTGTCTTCAGGTCTTCTACTCAGGGTATCCAGCACAACATTAACCTTACCAGGATGGTACTGCAGATCTATATCATAGTCTGCCATCAACTCAAGCCATCGCCTCTGCCTCATATTCGACTCCTTCTGAGTGAAAATGTACTTCAGGCTCTTGGGATCCGTGTAAATCAACACTCGGTCACCAAGCAGGTAATGCCTCCAAATCTTTAATGCAAAGATCACAACTGCCAGCTCTAGATCATGCGTTGGATAATTCTTCTCATGAGGCTTTAATTGTCTGGATGCATAAGCCACCACATGTCCATGCTGCATTAATACGCATCCAAGACCCTTCCCGAGGCTTCACAGTACACAACCATACCTCCTGTCCCTGAGGGTGTCTTCAAGATTGGAGCTGAAATCAACTTGTTCTTCAACTCCTTAAAAGCAGACGCACACTCCTCAGTCCATATGTACTTCTCTCCTTTCCTGGTCAGCTTGGTCAATGGAGCTGCAATCTTTGAGAAGTCCTGCATGAACCTCCTATAATATCCGGCTAGTCCGATGAAGCTCCTGATCTCTGTCACAGACTTCGGGGTTGGCCAGTCCTTCACCGCCTGAATCTTGCTGGGATCCACCGAGATTCCTTCCTTAGAAACATATGGCCCAAGAATGCTATACTCTCCAGCCAGAACTCACACTTGCTAAGTTTGGCATGAAGCTGCTCAAGTCGGAGAGTCTGTAACAAAATCCTCAGATGCTCCGCATGCTCCTTTTCATTCTTGGAATAGACCAAAATATCATCAATGAACACCAACACAAACTTATCCAGATAGGGTGAGAAGATTCTATTCATCAAGTCCATAAAGACAGCTGGGGCATTTGTAACTCCAAAGGGAATAACTAAGAACTCGTAATGACCATACCGAGTCCTGAATGCCGTCTTCTGGATGTCTTCCTTCTTCACCTTCACTGATGGTACCCCGATTGCAGATCTAACTTCGAGAACACTCGGGCTTTATGAAGTTGATCAAAGAGATCATCAATCCTCGGCAAAGGGTACTTGTTCTTGATGGTGACTTTGTTCAACTCTCTGTAATCAATGCACAACCTCTTGCCACCATCCTTCTTATTTGCCAACAGCACTGGTGCTCCCCAAGGTGAAGTACTCGGTCTAATCAGACCCGCTCGATATACTCAGCATGCTCCTCTCCAATATAGCCAATTCTGTTGGCGCCATCCGGTACGGTGCTTTAGAGATAGGAGTCGCTCCTGGAATAAGGTCAATAGAGAACTCTCTGTCAGGTGGAAGTCCTGATATCTCCTCAAATACATCCGGGAATTCATTCCATACTGACACCGTCTTCTTCTCTTTAGCAGTGGCACACTCCAGATGATTTTCCTTCCTGAGAGGCTTGCGTTTCTCCAAAGAACTGGAACTCCGGTTGGTGTGGAATCCTGAAGGTCACCTTCTTGTTCCGACAGTCGATCACCGCATGATACTTGCTAAGCCAAGTCATGCCTAGGATCACATTGTACCCTCCTGTGTCCAGTACGAACATGTCGGCTTCTAACTTCCTACCACATAACTCCACATTGCACGCCTTGCAAATCTTGTTAGTTATGACTACCCCATTCCCCGTACTAATTTCCCATGGTCACCCATACATACTAGGGGTATAGAATGCAAGGCAATAAATCTACTGGATATGAAGCAATGTGATGCACCGGAGTCAAAGAGTGATAAGACTGGAACTGAGTGGACCAAAATTGTACCTGCCACCACTTCTCCAGATGCCTCGGCTTCCTCTGCTGTCAAATTGTAGGCCTGGCCTCTCCCGCGGCTTACTCCAGTCCTGGGTCCCCTCTGAGCCTGACCCAGAGTCTGACGCTGGGGAGGAAGTGGAGCTCCTCTGCCTGTAGGTCCTGGATTCCTCCTCATCAGTGGTGCTGAAAGTGCTGGGGGAGCTGCTCGAGCTGGAGGTGCTGGTGGTGCCACTCGAGCTGGAAGTGCTGGTGGTGCTGGAGCTGCATTCCAGGTCCTCTTGAATGGACACTCTCCCACCGAGTGGTTGCCGGATCCGCATGCCAAACACAGTCCATTGGCCATACGGCAGTTCCGCTGATTGTGTCTGAGTTTCTGGCAGTACCCACACACAAGCTGCTGGGAAGGAGGCTGAAATGGCCGCTTTGCTACCGGGGCACCAAAAGATCTGACTGGATTCCCCCTGTGCACCTGCTGGAACTGGCGCTTCATAGGCTTGTGCTGCAGTTCAACCCTCCTCTTCTTCTCCAATCCCTGCTCCACATCACGAGCCATAGATAGAACCTGAGAGTATGTCTTCAGCTGGTGGGGTATAAGCAACATCTGGATATCCACCCTCAGTCCTTGCTTAAATCTGCTAGCTCTCTTCTCCTCATCGGCCACCATATACGGTGCAAACCGACTAAGTCTCAGAAATTCAGCAGCATACTCATCCACCGATTGGTTCCACTGCTGCAGCTTGAAAACTGATCCTCCATCTCCTTCTGAGCAGTTGCAGGAAAAAACCTCTCATAGAAGCCCTTCGAGAACTGGTCCCAAGAGATAGGCTTCTCCAGCCTCGCCTCTTCAGCTAGCCACCAAGTCCTCGCTACATCCTTCAGCTAGATCTTGCCACTTCTACTTGTTTCTCAGCAGGAATTCTGGCTGCCTTCAGGAGATCGGTCATGTCGATCAACCACTGCTCTGCATCAAGGGGCTTCTTCGTGCCCGAGAATTCTGCTGGCTGCAACCTCCTGAAATCCGATATAGTACCCCGGCCTCTGCTCTCAGGTGCAGTCAGCAATCCTTGTCGCAAGAGCTCTGTCTGCTGCTGTGACTATTGATCATCTCCTGGAGTATCCACATCATGTCGCTCTCCCTGTTCAGACCTTCACGAGAAGTGCCGGGACCGTTACGTGTCCCCCGTCTCTCCATATTCGAGCCGACTGAAAAGATGACAGAATATGACATTTCAGGAATCAAGGGATGGATTTCAAGGAAAGAATAGATAACTTCGTACTTGTGATTGGAATGTATATTATTGGTAGTGAAAAGTGCATTTTTATCATGACATTTACCATCACATTTTCATATTTATTCATATAATTCTGCACATTTACTAATATTTTATGATTTATTGTGTGCAGGCCTTGAGTTCTTATTTTAATAATAAATAAAGCCTTAAAGAAGCCCAAAAGCCCATATTCAAGCCCAATGTAAAAGTTGCAAATATTTATTGCCAAAATTGCAAATACACAAGGCCAAAGTTGCAAATACAAAGAAGAGGGAAGGATAGACTTCTATTCAACCCTAAATACTTGCAGGATGAGGATAAAAGCCAAGGAAGAGAGTGCAAAGATAAGGAAATTCTCTTAAAAAGATATTGGGAGATTTGAGATCTAGGTAACTTGCTTCCCAAGTTATCTCAAAATCCCAAGATAAAGAGTAAGGATCAAACTTCCAGAAGCAAACTACAAGATGGACGGACCAGGAGAGGCCACGCGCCAAAGCGCGTGGCCAGCCGCCACTACCAGGCCGCGGAAATGCGGCTTATACCCGTTTTCGTGGGAGAGTTGTGTTGGGACTCTACTTCCTTCTGCACCTATAAATACCCCTGCAGTGCAACCGAGAACGGCGTCCAGAGCCATAGGGCCAAATCTAGGGTTTTAGGCTTTCTTCTTGTAGTTTAGTTTAGATTTTATTTTCGTTTTTCTTTTGTAAATTTTGTAACTGAGAGTGGAGGAAGCTTTCATGGAGGACGGAGTCCATGCTTGTACTGAGGTGACAGCGGTGTAAGCCTACTTTTCTTCCATTGTTAATGAAATCCACTTGAGGTTTGTCTTTGTTATTTCTATTCTTGTTATTCGTGTTTTATTCTCTTTTTATTTTTCTATTTTGGTTTATTTTCTCTGATGACTTGCAAACCGTGAGATCCGAACGCTTCGAGACTGCCTAGCCAAAGAAGAGCACTTGATGGCCTATGGAGATGAACAATCCTTCTTTAGATTGTCTTTTCTTTTCATAGTGTAGGTAGCGAAGGTGGATGATCCTATACGCCATACTTGCACGCCTTCCAAGACAAGGTAAGTCGTCGCGAACAGATCAAAGGTAAGCAAGGTAGAAGAGTTTGTACGTGTTATAATTTCTTTCTTTTTATTTCTTTAGTTTAGATCTCACACTACCATATTCTCAATTTCTTTTCTTTACTTCCATTGTAAATATCACTTCTTCTTCTCCATCTTCTCTCTTTCTAACTTAACATTAAAATAATAAAAACTTTAGAGATAACTTATTGACAAAGCTTCCATCGCTAGTCCTTCCCTGAGGATCACGACCCGCATAGCCCATTGCTAGAACGGTAGTATTGAGCACCTCGCACACCTTTACTTCTCAATCTAATATTCATTATTTTGTGTGCAGGAAAACTCAATCAACAAATTGGCGCCGTGCCGGGGAGGGACGGTAAGTTTTTCTCTAAAAATAAAATTTTTTTTAACTAATTCTTTTATTCTTTCTGTTTGCAGGTTTGGAGAACAAGGGAAACTGACAGCAAAAGTGGACATATAGCAACTCTGTGCCTCTGCCCTCGAAGGCAGAGCACAAGAGCCTACTTCAGAGCTGCGAAAACGCGGCAATTGCCGCGAAACCGCGGCCTGAGTAGTTCCCTACTGATCCATCTTTTTGCAGGTTGCTGCAAATTGCAATATCTGTCTGCTGCTCTGTTAAACTTTGTTCTGTGATAACCCTGCTTACTGCTAATTAACCAACAGTAAAATATTTATTGATAAGATAAAAAATTGATTAGACGTTTGCATATTAGGCACGTGTCTTTTCAATTCCTTTATTTTACTGTTGAAGAGTGCTGGAGCAAGGTACGTTCGCATTGCAGTAGAATAGGACTCATCTCTTGGTTGATGCTTTGAGTGAATCTTATTTACATATTTTGTACACTTGCACAAATTTATTTTAAGGGCATAACCCATTAACAAGATAAGGGGGGATTTCATCACCCTTCCTTGGGGCCCAAAAATCAGATTCCAAGCACTCACTAACCCAAGCCTAATTAAAATTAAGTAGACGTTGGCCCTAGGGACATCTCGGACTCAATTAGGAGATTATCCTAAGGGGGAACAGTGCTGGAAGTTGACTCCTGCCAAATCAGTGTTTAGGAAGGGATTGAGGGCCGAAAGCCCGAAGATTGGTGGTTATTTAATTAAGAAACGTCTTTGACAGAAAACCTCCCACCACTCTTGCCCTGACCTGGCTGATTAACTTGTGGTCAAAGTCTGCACCCTACCTCCCGTGGATAGTCTAACCAGTTAGGAGTCGTCTAGGTCATAGGTCTACCCTAACTTAGGTTAGAATTTTTTTCTTTTTTTTTGCTTATTTGTTTGTTTTCTTTTTCCTTGTTTGTGTTTGTGTGATATGGCCTATAACAACAATTTTTTCAACTTTAACGAGAATCATATTACACACCAACCTCTTATTCGGATATTACCAACCCGGCATATCATAACTTTAACCAACCTAGTGTGCCAGATTGGTCTTATCCGAATCATTACATGCCCCAGTCCCAATACTATGAACAAGATTGGAATAATCATCACTACTCTCTCACAAAGTCAATGGGGATTCAATACCCCTGAGCCATATGGTCAACCATCTGTTCAACCATTATCTTCATATACGTCTCTTCCCACATCACCAAGGTTTCAGTCCACCATTGATCTATTCGATGGGTTAGAAGAAAAAGTAGATCGGTTGCAAGATATAATGAATGATCAAATTTCTAGACTTTCCAACATTCTTTACCAAGTTGATAGGAACCAAGAATCATTCTGTCTAGAAGATATTGATCAAAATTCAATTTCATCACATCAATATGAACTTGATCAATCCCAATCCTTGGACAAATTGGCTAGTTTTATTTTCAATGAGATTGAATTAGATTGTGAATGTGAACCCGATCCCCAACTTTGCGATTCAGTTTCCATTTTTTAATCGATGTTGACTCCGGTATCCTTACCCAATTTGGACCAATTTTCTGAGCCAACATTTATTCTTATACCCATAGATAATGAAATTGAATCACCCATTTTTGATGATCATCATACTGAACTTGACCAATTTCATACTTTTGAAATCCCATTGACAAATTGGTAAGTTCTCATTTTTATGAGATTGAACCTAATAAAATATGTGACCTAGATTCTCAAATCTATGATCAAGTTCAAATTCCCGAATCATTATTGACTCCTGTTTTGTTACCCGACTTAGGTAATATTTTAGAGTCAGTTTTGATTCCCACACCTATCATTCCTGAACTTGAATCACCAATATTGAGTCACATTCCATTGTGGGAAGATGATTGTGGACTTGAGTTTCAACTTCTTGACTTGGACACACTCCTTGAACCAAGCTCGACTCCTGAACCCTTACTTGATTTAAGTTTCTTTCCTGAGTCGGTATTCGTTCCTGAACCTATCATTCTTGAGTCCAAGTCAACCATTCTACCAAGTCACATTCTTTTGTTGGACATAGGTATAGACCATGCCTCTATGATGATTTTTCAGGACTGGTCATGTAAAGGGAGTAAGTTTCACGAGAGGATCTTCCATGATCCTATTCATTCTGGGGACTGTAAATATGTAAATAAAAAGAGGTCAATAAAGGTAGGTCCCGTGTACTACCACATTATCTTGATTGGGCCGCATTTCGTGGACCAATTAGACCACCACCGGAACCACCACCTTGAGGTAACTTCTGCCTTCCCTTGTTCTTTTCATGCATATATGCATTCATTCATACATTGAGGACAATGCATGAGATAAGTGTGGGGGTGGGCTTTACTAACATACTAACATAGTTAGAAACTAACAAAAATTTGCTAATAAAAAATTTTTTTTAAAAAAATAATAATTATAAAAAGGACAATATTTTGATTATCTTTGAAAGAAATCTAAGTTAGTTTAAGGATTAGGAAAATCATGATTAGGATTTCTAAAAACTTGGTCAAAATAAATAAATTGTTTTAATTTTAGGTATAGGAGGAGAAATTGAATAATTAATTAGTCTTGATTTTTACCTTAATGAAATTTGCATACCTAATGCATATCTAGGATTCTAAGACGAAGACCTTTGTGCCTCATATATATATATAAAAAAAAAAAAAATCACTAATTAAGCTGATACATGTGCCTCAAGAAGCATAAGTATTCATGCCTAAAGGTGAGTAAATAAAATAAAGTCCTTAGTTTTGGGGCCTAGTTCACTCGAATTTGAGTCCGCGGGGTGTTTTCTCACCTGGTGCCCTAAAGCCAACCGGGTTGGGAGTCATCGAATTTAAGTTCGTTACATGGGTGGATTAGAAAGCCTAAGGAAATTAGGAAAAATTACTTATATATGTACTAACACATCTAATAGTCAATTAGTTAGGTATGAGGGCCTCAAGAAGCCTTGATACTTACACGAAAGAAAATTAGATGAGTTATACATATCAAAAAAAAAGTATATATAAATAAATAAATAATAAAGGGGCATGAGAGTCCAAGTTAAGGAATTCCTAGTATAAATTCATAAGGATGCATATGATTTTTGGTAACGAAAAAAGACTATATTAGAAGTTCAATTTTGACCCTTACCTAAAATGGATAACAATTTACTTTATAAAGACTAAGTCTAAGAATGAATAAAAATGAGGATCCTAAAAACTTATAGATTACTTAGTCTTTTCAAAAGTATTTCAAATATTTCCTTTTTATGGATTTTGTGGGTGTAATCCGCTGAAAACCCTCACGAGATAACACTCGTCCTCTAGGGTAACCTAGAGGTTTAACGGCTTGTTGCACATGCTAAGTGCAACCATGATTCCTACGAAAGTGAGTTAGGTTAGATTAATTTTTTCTTTTCTTTTTCTTTTCTTTGATTTTTACTCGAGGACGAGCAAAAGATAAGTGTGGGGGTGTGATTGGTAGTGAAAAGTGCATTTTTATCATGACATTTACCATCACATTTTCATATTTATTCATATAATTCTGCACATTTACTAATATTTTATGATTTATTGTGTGCAGGCCTTGAGTTCTTATTTTAATAATAAATAAAGCCTTAAAGAAGCCTTAAAGCCTATATTCAAGCCCAATGTAAAAGTTGCAAATATTTATTGCCAAAATTGCAAATACACAAGGGCCAAAGTTGCAAATACAAAGAAGAGGGAAGGATAGACTTCTATTCAACCCTAAATACTTGCAGGATGAGGATAAAAGCCAAGGAAGAGAGTGCAAAGATAAGGAAATTCGCTTAAAAGATATTGGAGATTTGAGATCTAGGTAACTTGCTTTCCAAGTTATCTCGAAATCCCAAGATAAAGAGCAAGGATCAAACTTCCAGAAGCAAACTCCAAGATGGACGGACCATGAGAGGCCACGCGCCAAAGCGCGTGGCCAGCCGCCACTACCAGGCCGCGGAAAGTCGCGTTTCCGCGGCAATCCTGTCACATCCATATACCCGTTTTCGTGGGAGAGTTGTGTTGGGATTCTACTTCCTTCTGCACCTATAAATATACCCCTACAGTGCAACCGAGAACGGCGTCCAGAGCCAGAGGGCCAAATCTAGGTTTTAGGCTTTCTTCTTGTAGTTTAGTTTAGATTTTATTTTCGTTTTTCTTTTGTAAATTTTGTAACTGAGAGTGGAGGAAGCTTTCATGGAGGACGGAGTCCATGCTGTTGTACTGAGGTGACAGCGGTGTAAGCCTACTTTTCTTCCATTGTTAATGAAATCCACTTGAGGTTTGTCTTTGTTATTTCTATTCTTGTTATTCGTGTTTTATTCTCTTTTTATTTTTCTATTTTGGTTTATTTCTCTGATGACTTGCAAACCGTGAGATCCGAACGCTTCAAGACTGCCTAGCCAAAGAAGAGCACTTGATGGCCTATGGAGATGAACAATCCTTCTTTAGATTGTCTTTTCTTTTCATAGTGTAGGTAGCGAAGGTGGAAGATCCTATACGCCATACTTGCACGCCTTCCAAGACATGGTAAGTCATCGCGAACAGATCAAAGGTAAGCAAGGTAGAAGAGGTTTGTACGTGTTATAGTTTCTTTCTTTTTATTTCTTTAGTTTAGATCTCATACTACCATATTCTCAATTTCTTTTCTTTACTTCCATTGTAAATATCACTTCTTCTTCTCTCATCTTCTCTCTTTCTAACTTAACATTAAAATAATAAAAACTTTAGAGATAACTTATTGACAAAGCTTCCATCGCTAGTCCCTCCCTGAGGATTACGACCCGCATAGCCCATTGCTAGAGCGGTAGTATTGAGCACCTCACACACCTTTACTTCTCAATCTAATATTCATTATTTTGTGTGCATGAAAACTCAATCAATAGTATAACAAAGACTCGTGTGACTCAGTCACAAATTAATCCAACATTAATTTGCAGACTGGCTGTACTGAAGGTGTGAGAACCTGGCTCTGATACCAATCTGTGGCGCCACGATCCCGGCGGGTACGGAGACGCCACTGCGACGTACATACGCAGGGCGATGGTACCATCACGTATGTACGCTAAGCATCAATACAACACAACACATATATCAGAGTGCGAAAATACGTGGTATTATACATTCTAACCCAAAATGGTAAAGTACTTAGTCATCACAAATAGTGACATAATATTACATCAATATTACATCACTAGATAATACAAAAGTAGACTATACAGGATACAAAAGATAATAACTCACGAGCTGGAACGGGAATCTCGCGAGCGGAGAAAGACTGGATGGGACTACTGCTGATCCGCCTGCTCCTCGAAATAAGCCTGATCCTCAGCTGATGGGTCCACCTCGTTCCAAGCTGCTAGATCTGGACATGCAAATCCAGGGTTGTTAGGAGGGGCAACCCAGCGAGTACAAGAAAACCCAATAGTAAGTGAAATAATAGCAAGTGCATCATGACAAGTATATTGTACCCAAATCAATAAGCATGAAATAACCACAATAAATAGTGTGATATGGAAATAACATTAGCATTTATAAGGCATGACATAAAAGCATGTATAGCAGGTCAAATGTCATGTAATCACATTAGGAAGCATGGAGCAACTACAATAAATGACAAGTATGAAAATGACACAAAAATTCATGTAGCATGAGTCAATTATCAAGTTATTATTATTATTATTAACTCGTTCAATTTGTATGTTCCGGTATATAACCGGTGCCATATACTTCCGCATACAAATCTAGCGAGGTTGGTTATTGGAAATTGATGGGGAGAGACGAACCATGTTTAGAATGGGTCCCGTGCATGCCCGGGACAACGGTCCAAGAGTATCCGGTACTGAGCCGAAACGTACCGCTAGGCATCGGGACTTACTATATGCCCGAAGGTCTTAGTATACGCCCGAACAGGAATAGAGTGTCACCGTTCCCCATAGGATATACCTAGGGGATTATAGCACACCCAGACAGGCAGGCAAGGGGGTAGGGGTGCCAGTACACCCTCGAAAACGCCTGGTGGCCTCCAGGTCGAATCCTACAGGAAGTTGTACAACATATGTGTGGCCACCATAACACAGAAGCTATATCGATACCCATCAATTTTCCCTATCCCGGTGTAAGTTGTTTAAATATAATAGAGTCTCAAATAATAATGCCACATAGTATTCACAAATATACAGTATCCATGGTTATCCTATTACGGGGGGTCAACAGGAGTATAATATCAGGAGTAATGTCAGGAGCCTCCCTATTTCAGGGGTTCAAGTATACAGGAGTACCAAATATCTGGTAATAATAATATAATAATCATGTCATGTCCCCGTAACAGTAATAGTTATGAATATATCATATAATCAGGTATCAGGGTGGTAGTGTCCGGTCAAGAATCAGGATGTCAGGTCCAGGTATTTGTACCACATGAAAGCATAGCATATATCGTGTGTCAAGAGCAGGAGTCAAGTACGACATATCAAGTGTTGGTATCTAATATCTAGTGATAAGTGTAGCATGGCAAGTACCAGTGTCGGGTATCACATATCACATATAGCATGACAAGTATCAGTGTCAAATATAGCATGGTAAATATCGGTGTCAAATATAGCATGACAAATATCGGTGTCAAATACCATGTGCGGTGTAAATACCAAGTGCCGGTGACATAAATCATATATCAGTGTGTAACATGCCAAGTGTCGGTGTAATTACCGTATATCGGTGTCATAAATCGTATATCAAGTATAACATGTCCAGGGGCGGGTAAAGACCGAGTGCAACATAATATATTAACTCGCATAGCATGATATCATGTATTCAATTTACGGTAACAAGTGCTAAGCATGCTAACATATCCATATATCAATTCCATGCTTAAAATATAAGAGTTTATTTTAGGTGAATTTAAAGTATTCGCATAATGGTAAAATAGATACATGTTAAAAGAACTGTACTCGCCTGAAACCGAGGTAAAATACGGTTAGAACTCCAAAAATCGGTGAACCGTTCAAGTAAACTCTAGCCCAAAAATATATATTAAAATATATAATTATAAATATTTATATAAATATTAGAGAGGGAATAAGAGAGGAGAGAGAAAGTTGTAGGAAAAAGAGAGAGAAAATAAGGTGTATTTTGAAATAAATTAGGATTTAAAGGAGAGGGGTATTGATGTAAATAGAGGGAAGTATTTTTAGAAAGGAGGTGAGGGTATTTTTGGAATGAGGGGATATGATGTTTAGTTTAGGAATTTGAAATGAAATGAAATGAAAGAAAGAAAGACAAGAAAAGAAGAAAGAAAGAAAGAAAGGAAAAGAAAAAGGAATTGAGGTGGGTGGGGGTGGCGGACGGCCACTGGCGCCGGCGGCCTGCGCGCCGGCGGTGCCGCCGCGGGGGTGGAGGGTGGCGCGCGCGCGCGCCTAGGGTGGAGAGGAGGGAGGTGGGTATTGTTGTTGTTGTGTGTTGTTGATGGTGGTAGTGGGTGGTGGTGGTGGGGTGGTGGTGGTGGTGGTGGTGATGTTTGGTGGTGTTGGGGAGTTAGAGGAGGTGGAGGAGGTGGTGATGAGTTGGTTGGAGTGGGGAATTTGGTGGTGGTGATGGGGAATTTTGGAGAAGATGAAGGTGGATGTGAGATTGGTTTGATGGAAATTAGAGGTGGTGGTGGAGTTTTTTGGGTTTGGTGGAAGTTGAGAAGGGTGGGGGGTGTGATAGGGGGTGCGACGGTGGCGGTTTGGGCGGCGGCTTGGGCGGCAGTGGTGAAGGTGGAGGCGGCAATGGTTTGGGTTGAGAGGTTGAAGATGAAATGAAATAGAAGGAAGGGAGGTGATTTAAGTGGAGAAGAAAAAAGGGAAAAAGTAAATTGAAATGATGAAAATTGATGGGGTTTGAGATGATGAAGGGAGATGGAGTTGGGGGAATGGTTGCTCAGTCCATGATGGACTGCTCCCTGCTGCCGCTGCTGCCGTTGTTGCCGCTGCTGCGTTTGCGTGGCGTGGGAGAGGAGGTGGCGTGGAGAAGAAAAGAAAGGAAGAAAAAAGAAGGAAAATGAAAGAAAATGGAAAGATTAAAAAGAAATGAAAAGAAGTAGTAAAAAAATTTTAAATAAATATTTTATTAAATAATAAAATTAATAGAATATTCTGGGAGTAATAAGTAGAGGAGTTGAGGGGGAAAAGCAAGAAAAAGAAAGAACGACAAATTAAATTATTATTTTAATAAGGCGAAAATTTGACTGTTTCAGAATCGTTCCAAAAAATTCTCAAAAATAGAAAATATTATTCTAAGATGTTTAGTGAAATCGGATTCAAAAAATATAATATATTTTTCAAATTAAAAATTTTGAAATCTTCCGGCGATACCGGCCGGCACTAGAATCGGTCAAATTTTGATAAATTTTGAAAAATCTCAAAAAAAATGTTTTTAGATAGAAAATGATATTCTAAGATGTACAATGAAAGCCGTTTTTGAAAATTCAATCCCATTTGAAAACTAAAAATCTGGGAATCAGTCAGCGATGCCCACTGACACCGGTTTTAGAGATTTTACAGAAAAATTTCAGAAAATTCCAAAAAAATAATTAAAAAACTAAAATATTTAAAAACAGTCTCCGAAACTGAAATGGTCAGATCGGATCACCAAAAAGTTAAATCGAGCTACTGGCTAGTATCGGGTTCCCAGTCCGGGTCAGGGCTTACTCTGGGTCTGAGAATCCAGATCTGATACTAAATAAACTAAGTAATCACAACCCATGAATACATACAGGATTAAAATTGAGCAATATGGTCGAAAAAATTTGGGACACGTATCTGGGTACGTATCCCGGGTACGGAGTGCTACAGTATTAGTCTCAAAGAGTGAATAATATATTGAATGAAGACGCATCCATCGTAGGTTATTAATTGAGAATCAAGCAAGATGAATGATGTTGGAAACCTAACTAGTGTGCACTAATAAAGATTAAACATTCGTTCATCCTAATTTAAAGCATAGCATAAGAGAAGTTTTTTTTACTTAAAAGTATGAACTATGAAGTAGAATCATCATTTAAAAATTGCAACTTGAATTAAAGTAAACCTAATCATCCATTCATCTTCGAGAAGACCATTTTAATTCTAGGGTTTTTAAAAATAATAGATATCAATCAATTCACCTTTTAAACTAAACTGGGGTTGATCGAGAGATTAGAAAACTATAGGTTTAATTTAGTTATTCATTTTTTATTTTATTTTCATTTTTATGTTGAATAAGAAAAATTGCATGAAAACGAAAAGAAGAATAATTAATCTACGCAGAAAAAACTGAATTGTATTGCGAAGAAGAATGAGTAACCTTTTATTGGATGTCACTGACCAATTACAAAGCTCCTCTCCTTCTTCAAAATATTCTTCTTCGAATAATAAAAACAAAAATACAAGAAATTTCGAAAAGAGGAAAAATCTAAAGAAAAACCCTAAGCTTCAGTCTCTGGATACCCCCTCTTTGTTGCTTTGCAGGGGTATTTATAGGAGATATAGGATGTAGAGTCCCAGTATAACTCTCCCACGAAAACACATAGCCAGTCTTATCCAAATGGCCGTGGAAACGCAGCTACAGCTGCGTTTTCGCGGCAATTGGCCACGCACTTTCTTGCGTGGCCTCCTCTGATCCGTTCATCTGGGCTCCTCCTTCTAGATTTTATATTTCAAACCTTCTATCTTGAGAACTCGAGATAACTTGGGAAGCAAGTTATCACAAATTCGAATCTATAAAAGGATTTGTTCTTTATCTTTAAGCTTTTCTCCCCTTTTACCTTTATCCTTGTATTGCGAGCAACTAGATTTAAGTAGAAGTCTATCTTATCCTTTTTCTCCTCTTTTTGTAATTAGGAGTTATATTTTATCCTTCCTCTTCCTCCCTTAGATTTAAAATCCAAGTTTAGATTAGGTTAGATAAGGTAGAAACTTCAAAATTAGTACAATTAATTTTGCATGTGGGCTTGTGAAATTCTTGGGCTTTTGGGCTTCATTTAATTACTGAAGGCCTGCACACATTAAACAATAAAATATTACAGCAGTGCTTAATAAAAGAATAAATAGGGAGATATGATGGTAAACGTGATGATAAATATGTACTTTTTACTACCTATCACACCCACACTTATCTTTTTGCTCGTCCTCGAGTAAAATTTAAAGAAAAAGAAAAAGAAAAGAAAAACTAATCTATCCTAACTCACTTTCGTAGGCATCACGGTTGCACTTAGCACTTGTACTTAGTACATGCAATAAGCCGTTAAACCTCTAGGTTACCTCTAGATGACGAGTGTTGTCTCATGAGGGTTTTCAGCGGATTACACCCACAAAATCCATAAAAGAAAAATGTTAGAGATTTAATTAATTAATTAATTTTATTATTTATTTATTTATTTTATTTTGAAAAAGGAAAGAAATATTTGAAATACATTTGAAGGAACTCAGTAATCTATAAGTTTTTGGATTATCATTTTTATTCATTCTTGAACTTAGTCTTTATACAATAATTTGTTATCAATTTAGGTAAGGATTAAAATTAAATTTTTGTATAGTCTTTTATTACCCTAAATCATATGCATCCTTGTGAATGTTTACTAGGGATTCTTTAACTTGGACTCTCATGCCTCTTTATTATTATTTTCTCTCTCTTTTTTTCTCTCTTTCTTTTTTTTAATGTGTACAACTCATCTAATTTTCTTTTGTATAAGTATCAAGGTTTCTTGAGGCCCTCATACCTAAAAAAATTGACTATTAGATATGTTAGTACATATATAGATAATATTTCTTGATTTTCTTAGGTTTTCTAATTCACCCATGTAGCGAGCCTAAGGTTGGTGGCTCCCAAACCGATTGGTTTTAGGGTACCGGGTGAGAAAACACCCCACCGACTTAAGGACTCAAGTGAACTAGGCCACAAAACCAAGGTCTTAATTTATAAAATCACCTTTAGACGTGAATACTTATGCTTCTTGAGGCACATGAATCCAGCTTAATTAGTGAACTCTATTTTTTTATTTTATTGTTTATAAGGCACAAGAGTTTTTGTCTTAGAATCCTAAATGTGGAAGTGTATTAGGAAGGCACTTTTTATTAAGGTAAAAATCAAGACTAATTAATTATTAAATTTTTCCTCCTAGACCTAAAAAAATTCCACAATTTATTTTATTTTGACTAAGTTTTTAGAACTTCTAATCATGATTTTCCTAATTCTTAAGATTAACTTGGATTTCTTTCAAAAGATAAGTCAAAATATTGTCTCCTTTGTAAATTATATATACTAAATCAAAATTTATTATATATATATAAATTTTTTTATTAAGTTAATAACCTAAGATTAGTGAGTTATGTTAGCACCCTATAATTAGTCATTAGACTATGTTAAAATAAAAATTTTTTACGTTATATATATATTTTTTATTATAAGGTTATTAGTACCCTCCCCCACACTTATCTCATGCATCATCCCCAATGTATGCATGTATGTATGTAAATGCATGAAATGAACAGGCAGAGAGGTAGAGTTACCGATACATTGGGTCAAAAAGACCCACGACTGCGTTTCTTCCAGTACTAATTCCAAAAATGATTTCAGATGTTGACCATTTATCTTGAATACATTGTCATTTTTAGGGTCGTATATCTCTATGGCTCCATGTGGAAACACAGTCTTTACAATGAAAGGCCCTGTCCATCTAGATTTTAACTTTTCGGGAATGAGATGAAGTCTAGAGTTATAGAGTAAGACTTTTTGTCCTTGGACAAAAGTTTTTTCTCGTGATGAACTTATCATAAAAAACCTTAACCCTATCTTTCATAATCGTCGCATTTTCATACGCTTCGTTCCTTAATTCCTTAAGTTCAAAAATTTACAATTTTCGAAGTTCCCCGGCCTTATCTAGATCAAAATTTAGTTGCTTAATTCCCCATAAGCTTAGTGCTCTATCTCGACAGGAAGGTGGCAAGCCTTTTCAAAAACTAATCTATAAGGATATATTCCTAGAATCATTTTAAAGGCGGTCCTATATGCCCATAAGTCATCGACCAATTTGGTGGACCAGTCCTTCCTGTTTTGATTCACAGTTTTCTCCATGATAAGTTTAACTTGCCTGTTTTAGATTTCTACCTGCCCACTGGTTTGAGGATGGTATGGTGTAGATAACTTGTGTTTATGGCATATTTTCGCATAAGAGCTTCAAAAGTTCTATTACAAAAATGTGTACCATTATCACTAATTATGGCACGAGGGGTTCCAAAGCGTGAAAAGATGTTTCTTTCAAGAATTTGACAACAACTTTGTTGTCATTTTTCATGCAAGGGATGGCTTCAACCCATTTGGATACGTAATCTATAGCCAACAAGATGTATTGGTGCCCAAATTAATTAGGAAGGGACCCATAAAATTAATGCCCCAAACATCAAAGAGTTCTACTTCTAAAATTAGATTTAGGGGCATCATATTACGTTTAGAAATCCTTCTTATCATTTGGCATCCTGTGCAAGTTTTGCAAAAGTCAAATGCGTCTTAAACAAAGTGGGCCAATTGAAGCCACTCTGTAGGACCTTTTGGCTATTTTGCGGGGACCGAAGTGTCCACCGCAAGCAAATTCGTGACAAAAGGCTAGAACGCTTCTAGTTTCCTCTTCGGGAACACATCTTCTAATTATTTGGTCGCTACAATATTTGAAGAGGTAAGGGTCCTCCTACGTGAAATACCAGACTTGAGACAAGAACCAGTATCTATCCTATTTTGACCAACTAGATGGTGTTTGTTTTGTGACTAAGTAATTAACTATGTCGGCAAACCATGGTTCCGTAGAGATGGCTAAAAGTTGTTCCTTGGGAAAATTATCGTTGATGGGCAGTTCGTCAGAAGGTGCATTTGGCACACGAGAGAGATAGTCTGCGACAACATTTTCGACACCCTTTTATCTAAAATTTTGAGATCAAATTCTTGAAGGGGGAGGATCCAACGAATGGGTCAGGCCTTCACATCCTTTTTGAGCATTAGATATCGAAGTGCAGAATGGTCAGTGAATATTGTAGTTTTGGTCCCAAGTAGGTATGGGCGGAATTTCTCCAAAGCGAACGCTACTGCCAAGAATTCTTTCTCGATTGTAGTATAGTTTACTTGGGCATCATTGAGTATCATACTTAAATAATAGATCATATATTGCTTGTTATCTTTGCCTTGCCTTAAGACAGTGCCTATCGCAAAATTGGAGGCTTCGCACATGATCGCAAAGGGTTTGGACCAGTTCGGAGGTGAGATGATAGGTGTAGAGATAAGTTTCAATTTTAGCTTCTCCCATGCGCCGCTACATTTATCATCAAAGATGAAGGGCACGTCTTTGGCTAAAAGGTTTGTAATGGGTCTAGCAATTTTGCTAAAAATCCCTAATGAACCTACGGTAAAACCCGGCGTGTCCTAAGAAAGAACGAATGTCTTTCACGCATCGTGAAATTGGGAGTTTGGCTATGATTTCTACCTTAACCTTACACTTTGATCCCTTTCCTAGATATCTCATGACCTAGGACAATCCCATGCTGCACCATAAAGTGGCACTTTCCCAATTTAGGGTCAAGTTCTTTTCGGTGCACCTTTTTAGCACTGGCTCTAAGTGATGTAGACAATGGTCAAACGTATTTCCATAGACGGAGAAGTTGTCCTTGAAGATCTCCAAGAAGCGCTCGACCATATTGGATAAAAGGCTTAACATGCAACGTTGGAATGTGGCGGGGACATTGCATAGGCCGAAATAGGCAAACGTCCCAAATGGACATGTGAACGTTGTCTTTTCTTGGTCCTCTGGGGCTATTGGGATTTGGTTATACCCTGAGTAACCGTCTAAGAAACAGTAATACTCATGGCCCGCTAAGTTCCAGCATTCGGTCGATAAATGGGAGGGGAAATGGTATTTTCTAGTAGTGGCATTCAACTTGAGATAGTCTATGCATACTCGAACCTTGGTAGTTAGTCGTGTTTGAACTAACTCTTGCTTGTCATTTTTCACCTAAAACTAAGTAAAACTTCTTAGGGACCACGTGCACTGGGCTGACCCATTCACTATCAGAAATGGGATAAATGATCCCATTATCCAACAGTGTCATGATTTTGCCTTGTATAGCCTCTTGCATGAGCGGGTTTAGCCTACACTGTGGGTCCCTTTTCGGTTTAACCCCTTCATTTAAATGGATTCTATACTGGACTATTTTAGGGCTTAGTCTCTTGATATCGGTCATAGTCCAACCAATGGCTTCCCTATGTCTCCTAAGGGTTGCCAATAAGTCTTCCTCTTACCTATTAGTTAAATTAGAGGCAACTATGACTAGTAACGTCTCTTGTTCACCAAGGTAGGCGTACTTAAATGTTTAGGCAAGGTCTTTAATCCAAGGAAGGAGTGGCTCGATGGGTGTTTGTGTTAAGCTTAAATTCTCCATCTCTATAGAACTTGGACTGGCTACCCACTCAATCTCATCAAGTTTGAGATCACTAGATTCTAACTCTTCCTCATCTTTGATTCTAGTGTGATCTCCTCTTTGTGCTCATTAGTCAAATTTTCAATAAAGTTGACCTCAAAGGGTCTGTCGTTTATGTCGTAAGGGTGTTTACTTAAGTTGAAAACATTGACTTCCTTGGTCATGTCTCCAAAAGTCAATCTCATAGATCCGTTTCTATAATTTATGATTGTGTTAGCAGTTGCTAGGAACGGACGTCCTAAGATGACGGGAGTTTGCGACCTAAGATGACGGGAGTTTGTGACCTAGGATTAGACACAGGTTGTGTCTCTAAAATAATGAAATCTACTAGGTAAATGAATCTCCTACACGTATAAGGACATCGTTGATCTCTCCCTTAGGAACTTTAATTGATCGATCAGCTAGTTGGATTGTAACTTGGGTTGGGTTGATTTCACCTAAGCCAAGTTGCTGATATACGGAGAAGGGAAGCAAATTAAAGCTTATTCCTAAGTCGAGGAGTGCTCTACTAATTTTAGTTTGAACTATTGTGTAAGAAATGGTGGGACAACCAGGGTCTTTGTACTTGACTGGGATTGGGTTGGACAATAGCTCACTAATATTAGTGGCTAGAAAAACCTTCTTAGGCACATTTGTCTTTCTTTTCTTGGTGCACATGTCCTTAAGGAATTGGCATAACTTGGGACATATTGGATTACATTAAAGTGGTATATTAAGCCTAACTGATTAAGCACCTCGAGCAGTTTCTCCATATGTGCATTATTATTACTCCTAAGCCTATTTGGAAATAGGGCTATAGGTTGGTGCACTTGTTTTGTTGACTTATCAACTTCAGTTTCTTTGGAGTTTTGTGGAGATGGAGTGGAACTAGATGGAATGGACAATTGAGCTGGGTCCTGTGGCATAGATACTTGATTATCAAACTTGTTTCCCTGATCTCAATGTATGAACCAAGTTAAACTGGTTTTGGTCTTGAGCCTCATTGGCTTGCCTATGATTCCTATGGTTTGGCAACGGTTGACTTAGTAGAGTTCCCTTTTGTCTTTCTTATTGATTAAGTTGCAACTCTATCCTAGTCAAGACTTGAGCTAGTGTGTCTTGGCTCTTAACTAGAGTGTCCACCTTTCTTTCCATATTGGAGAGTCTAGTTTCCATATGTGAATTTTGGAAAGAAGGTGGAGGATTTTGGTTGGGATAATTTTGTTGATAAGGAGATGGTTGAAAATTGTTAGAGAATTTGGGCCTTGTGTGATCATTATTGTTTGGGCCCATAAGAAATTTGGGTGATTTCTCCAACCAAAATTATAGGTGGATGAGTATGAATTGTTAGCGGGCCTTGTGAAGGCCGCACTCATATGCTCGGGTAAAGTTTGATGAGCTATAAAAATGGACATTTCTCGAACACATGGTTCATGTCTTGATAATAAGTACAGCCCGCCGAAGGTGTTGGGCTGACTTGGTTCACTGAGACTGATTCTTTAGTTTCAGGAGCTTCTAGTCTTTGCATCACATCAGCTTGTTTAGTTTCGGTAGCTATGTCAGCCTCAATGGAATGGACATCTCCTTTAGCAGAGCTAGGGTCATTAGTCCTAAATTTTTCCAGAGTTGGTTCCCATTGAATGGTATTATAAGCCAATTCTTCATATAATAATCATCCTTCGTCTTCGTTCTTTTTCAAAAATCCTCTTTGGCACATGGATTCTAATAGGGTTTTTGTTTGATATTCTAATCCATCATAAAGAGCTTAACAAAGTCGTCATTTCCCTATCCCATGGTGAGGGCATTGGGCAAGGGGATCCTTAAAACGTTGAAGTACTTCCAAAAAGGTTCATTGGTTGTTTGCTTAAACTACAAGATGCCTTTCCTAATTAGTGCAGTCTTGTGAACGGGATAAAACTTCTTTAAGAAGGCTTTGATGAAATTATCCCATGAGGATATGGAACCGGCCTCTAGACTATAGAGCCATTTCTTTGCTAAGTCTTTCAAAGAGAATGGGACAAACCGTAATTTGATGGCATCTACTCCTAGGCTGGGTATTTTCATCATTAGACATACTTCTTCAAATTCCCTTATGAAAAAGTATGCATCCTCGGATTCAAGTCCGTAAAATTTGGGAAGAGTGTTGATGCATTGTGGTTTGAGCTCAAATTGGTCAACACCTTCATCGGGTAACTGAATGCAAGATGGAAGAGAGGTCCTAATAGGATAGAACCTATCTTGTAGTGATGGTGGTTGTGCCATGTGCGAGTCGGGTTTTTGTTTGGGTGGTGAACTGATCCTAGTTAGTCTAGATGTGAATGGTTCTCTCGACCAAGCTAACATGCATAGTAAACAAACAAGTCCACCCAATCAATCAAGAAAAAAAATAATAATCAAAAATTCTATTCTAGGATAAGCCTGGACCTAGACGACTCCTAACTTTAGACTGTCTTTAGGAGGTATATTGCTAACCTTAACCACAAGTTAATCGGCCAGGTAGGTAGCAAGATCGGTGGGAGGTTATCCGTCAAAGACGTTCCTTAATTAAGTAATCACCAATCTTCGGCTTTCGGCCCTTAATCCCCTTCCTAGGCACCGATTGGCGAGAGTTAATTCGAACAACTTCCTCTTTCAGCCAATCTCCTAATGAGCCGAAGTCAATTTTATTTTAGGGTTAGGGTTGTGAGTGCGATGGAGATGATTGCAGGTCAAAGAATGGTGATGAAATCTCCACCTTATCTTGTTTATGGGTTTTCCCTTAAAGTGATTTAGTGCACATGTAAAGTCGTAGACAAATATTCACTCAAAAGTAGTAAATCAGCCAAGGGTGCTTCCTAGTCTATATGCAATGCGAACGTACCTTATCGCCAGCACTCTTCAACAGAAATTAAAAAATTTTAAATAGACACGTGCCTTTGATGCAAGAGTCTAAATTTTTTTTATTAATCAACTAATAGGTTGCTATTAATTAGTTAGCAATATGCAGGGTGATCACAGAGAAAAACATATCAAAGCAGTGAACAGAAAATTGCAGTTTGCAGCAACCTGCAAAAATTGAGTTAGTAGTTCCCTACTATAGCTGATCCTGCAAATAGAAAGAAAAAAAGAATTAGTTTTGAGAATATCGTTTCGTTCCCTCCGACAACGGCGCCAAAATTTTGGGAACGAGAAATTGTATTGTAAATAGTTTAGAAAATCTTATTCTCGTTTCAAGGTAACCGCGTGGCAAAGGCTAGACGGGTCGATCCACAGGGAAGGATGCAATGGAAGCGTTTCAGAACGACCTTCTCTGTAATTTGCTTGGAAAAGAAAAAGAGAGATGATTAGATTGATTAAGTTAAGAAGTATAGCTTACTAATCATCTACCACAACCCATGGTATTAGTCTCAAAGAGTGAATATATATTGAATGAAGAAGCATCCATCCTAGGTTATTAATGAGAATCAAGCAAGATGAATGATGTTGGAACCCGAACTAGTGTGCACTAATAAAGATTAAACATTCGTTCATCCTAATTTCAAAGCATAGCATAAGAG
>JAVJIF010001381.1:0-107384 GCA_038442645.1 Agave tequilana
GCTTTCAACGTACTTCTCCTTTCATACTTTGTTTTCTTTTCTTTTTCATTCTTTCATACATAGAAGAACTGTTAACACACACGTGAAAACCATGTAAGCTTCTATCGCCTCCCGTCCTTATGGATTCGACTCGCTTTAGCCTCTATGCTATGACGGAAGTATCGAGGAAGCCAAAATACACACACTTTAATCTTAATTTCAAAACATAAACTTTTGTGCACGGTTTTCCCCCGATTAAATTTTGGCGCCATTGTCGGGGATGGAAACAGTTTGCTTTCACTTTTTTGTTAAACTTCTTCTTTATTTTTGGTGTGCAGGTTAAATTTTAGCGTTGCAGAAGTCCACACTTGCTCTTGTGTAATGGGTAAATTTTTGTATATTCTTATACTCTGCTGCTAATTTTGTTTATATTACTGTGCACTGTAATAATTGTATGAACTAAAATGCAGAAATTGGATGCTTTAAAACGGTTAAACATTTACATCTAGGCACGTGTCAATTTTCATTCCAATATACTGTATTTTGTTCTTTTGTGTTGTGATCTTGCAGGAGGTGTACATATTGCATAGAATAGTTAGGACACACACGTGGGTGATTTACTCGCTTTGCATGTTCATTCTTATCTATATTGCACATTGCACAAATTAAACTTAAGGGCAAAACCTAAGACACATAAGGGGGAAGTCATTACCCTCTCTTAGCCTAAAATCACCTCCCCACTCATACAATCCAAGCCTTAATAAAAATTGCTAGACGTTGGCCCATAGGGACATCTCAGACTCATTTAGGAGACTGACCTAAGGAAAAATTGTTAGAAGTTGACTCTTGTCAAATCGGTGTGTAAGGTTGTGGATTGAGAGGCGAAACCTCAAAGAATGGTTGGCATAATTAGGCCCGTTGCTCTGGCACGAATACCTCCCACTGATCTTGGCCCTACCTGGTCGATTAACTCGTGGCTAGATTCCGACAATATACCTCCCGTGGACAGTCTAACCAGTTAGGAGTTGTTTAGGTCTAAGTCAACCTTAGCATAGGCTTGTTTCCTTTTTCTTTTTATTTATTTTTTTGTTCGTTATTTGTTTTCTTTTTATAAATTGTGAAATAGGTTTTAATACAATAATTCTTTCAATCATAATATGAATCCATATTCACCTGACCTAATTTGGCTCGGATAACTCCAACCCAGCTATGTACAACATGAACCAACCATATATGCCGAGTTGAGATTATCCGACTCAATATGACCCATATCCCCAATCCTATGACTATAATTTTCCAAATAATTTCCACTCTTCACAGAATTCATGGGGATTCACCTCCCCCGAGTCAAATTTTCAACCACCTTGTCCACAATATTCATTCCCCGATTCGACTTCATATCCTCCTTTTCCTATTCCACCAACTAAGAAAAAATCCAATTTGGAAAGGAGTATGGAAGCCATTCTTGAGTCCCAATAACAAATTAAAAATTTGCTCAATTCACAATCCTTCCCAAATCAAACTCCATATACTCCTTTTCTAGAACATCCAATTGAAGAAGAATCTGAGCTAGAAGAGCATTTGGAAGTCTTTTGTGAAAAATTGTAACGATTTCAAAATATGTTGGACTCATCATCTCAGCCAAATTTTCAAGAGTCCTACTCATCTTTTCAGTCTCACTGATTCAAAATGAACAACAATCAATACTGGACTTAAGTATGGAACCCTTGCGTGAGTCCGAGCAGCAATCATAAAATCCGATGGACTCACAATTTCACCACAATTTCCAAAATCAACTTCCATACTCCCCTTTTCAAGAAGAACTAATTGCAAAAAGTATGGAAGGTATGATTCCGACTCCAAATTCTGTTACTCAACCTATCAGTAGGTTAAACTCACTAATGAATGTATTGATCAATGAGAGCGAGGAAAGTCTTTCTTGTCGACCTTTGACCGATCCTTATATCCCTAACTCTACTGATTGGACCCAAGAATCATGTCATTTTAGAAATCCAGTTTCAATTTTATCATACCAACCTGAACTTGACCAACATCAACCTCTTGACATTTTGGCAAGTTATCCTTTTCCTGACATTGAACTTGAGCTTGAAAGTGATCCTGAACCTCATGTTGGTGATTCCATTTTACTTTTTGATTCAATGATGACTCCGGTATCTTTATCAGATTTTTTTCTTTATTCCGGAGTCAACATTGAATCCTGTACCAGTACACTGTGAAATTGAATCACCAATATCTTATGATCACACTTCATTAATGGGGACAGTGTGTGAATATCAATTCTTTAGTTTGGACCCTATTTTTGAACCAATTTTGACTCTCATTTTTGACTCTCGACTTGATCTGAGTCAAATTTGTTGGCCCAAGGTTACAATCACCCGGTTTTTGAGTTTGGATGATTACAAAACATATATAGTTATTTGTACTAATCATTTTCTAGTGTTTAAGTGTGTTTCAGGGTTCTAAGGATTCAAGTTTTGTTCTTCTCTAAAGATGACTCAATTCGGGTTCTTTTGACTCAAAATGACTCAATTCGGGTTCAAGGATTCAAGCTATGCAACATTCCATGGAGAAGCCCTTATTTGAAGACCTTGTAGTCACCTAGAACCTTTGTAAGAATTAGTTTGTTAAAAAATGAGGTTATGATAAGTTGGCTCAAGAAAACACACACACCTTCATTTTTCAAAATACGGTTTTTGTTTTGGGTAATTGATTTAGGTTCATGTCTTGATGGTTATACATGACTCAAATTATTTTATAATTTTACATCTTGTTTATATCATGTATACCAACCTTTATAGCATGATACTTAATCATATAGCCTTACAAAATTATTTTGAAAATTTTTCAAAGTTCAAAAATTTTCCTAGAAAAATCCTGTTTCAGGCCTATCGGTCGACGGGCGGTCGAGCGGATCCATTTCAGGCTTGATCGGTCGACCGGACCGGTCGACCGAGACTTGTGGTCATGGTGTGCACATTTGTGCACGTCTGCCGGTCGACCGACTGAAAGCCCCTTGCTCTCGGGTTTTGTCAGTCGACCGGGCCAGTCGACTGACAGAACAAAGAGATCTTTTTCTTTAGCTGCCGGTCGACCGACGGGTCGATTGAGTCCAACGGCTAGTTTGCCAATGGGCTGCCAGTCGACCGACAGCCGCCAGCAGCCCCAACGGCTAGTTTTCAGAGCTTTAATCATTGGATTTGATTGAGATGTTTTGGTCTGCTCTCTCTGAATTTTTGGGGACTATTTCCTGACCTATTTAGCTAGTTATAATGATGATTAGATCTCCTCTAATCCCTATAAATAGATGGCATTGATCAATTGTAAAAATCAAGAAAAACCCCTTGTTTTCAAGTTTCCAAACAGAAAGAAAAGTTTTAAGAGAGAAGTGTGTGGTCTTTTTGATCACCTTGTTACTTGTTGTTCTTTGTGTTGAGATCCCTCTTGTATAGAGGGTTGGATTGGTGGGAGTTCGGTACTCCGGTCTTGAGTAGACCTCTTGTAATTTCCTTGGTGGATATAGTGAAAATCCTTCACGGTGGTGAAGGCGGGGACACAGAGCGGTGGCTCGAACCTCGAAACAAATTCCTTGTGTTTGCGATTGGTTTCCTTATTGTCTTTTATTGCTTTAAATTTATTTCTTGTGATACCTCTTGCTTGCACTTCATTATTGCATACATTTTATTACTTTCATTTTTCGGTCTTTACTCATCTCAACAAGAAAGCAATTACGCGCCTCAACTCATAATCTAGAGGAATCAAAGAGGAGAAGTTCTAGAGCCCTTCACGGGGAATTCGGCTTCAATTTCTTATTTTGAGTGACCGATTGCATCATACTTTTATACTTGTTTAAAAAGATCATTAGATTAGCATTAACACCTATTCACTCCCCCTCTAGGTGTTTTTCAAAATTCCCGAGTCGGTATCGATTTTTACTCCTTTTCCATTTGAGTCCAAATCAATCATCTTCCAAAATCACACTTCATTGTTGGACAAGAATGTAGAAGAAAATGACTCAGTAATTATTTTTGAAAATTGTACATTAGATGGGGATAATTTTTCAATAAGATCATATAAATCTGCAACATTTTACTGGGTCATATTAGAGAGGTCATTGGCGGGTTTTTGCAAGATCCACGATATCTTGATTGGGAAGCAACGCTTGGCCCTGTCAGACCACCACCGAACCACCACCATGAGGTAATCTTCCTTCCCGCTCTATTTGTTTCATGCATATACACATTCACGATGCATTGAGGACAATGCATGAGATAAGTGTGGGGGACGGTTTACTGACATAGTTAGTTTTACATTTTCTTTCTTTTACACTCCTTTTAATAAAAAAAAGAAAAAAATAATTTTTTTAGAAACTCTTTTATTTTCTTTTACAAAACTTTTTGAAACAAGATAAATAGTTTTGATTTTTTTAAGAAAATTAAGATTATCTTAGGAATTAGGAAGACCTGAAATTATGAAATTTTAAACAAAGTCAAAATAAAAGATCTTGTTTAAATTTTAGGATAAGAAAGTAAGATTAAAAATATAATTTGATCTTAAATTTTTGCCTTAGATTTATGCACTCCACACTTGCACAATTTTTGGGATTGAAACAAAGACTGAAAATGTCATAAAAAATATATAAAAAAAATATTATGATAATAAAAATTACTTATTGAAGTTGGGTAATTGTGCCTCAGGAAGCATGATTATTCACACCTAAAATGGTGGAAAAAATTAAAATAATCCTCTTTAGTTTTGTGACCTTGTTTACTCGAGTCCTTAAATCCGAGGGATGTTTTCTCATTTGTGCCCTAAGATCATCTGGTTTGGGAGTCACCAACTAAAGGCTCACTACCCGGGTAAATAAGAAAGCCTAAGAAAACTAAGGGAAGAAAAAAAGAATATATATATATATAATAATATAAATAAATGGCAAAAAAGTTTGAGTCAATATCCCAAAAATCTTCACAGTTCACAAAGTGCATATTTTTCTAAGAGTTTTATGAAAGATCAAAGAATCAATTCAATTTTAAATTCTTACATTTAATTTATAATAAGATTTTGCATTTCGACTTAGTTTAAGGAAGAATAATTTCTGCTTAACCTCTGACCTTGGATCACTTATATTTTCACAAAAATACTTCAACACTTTTCTCTATTTCAAAATGCATTTTTAAAAATACTAACATTTGATTTCTTTCTTTATGGATTTTGTGGATGTAATCCGCTGAAAACCCTCAGGAGACAAAACTCCTCCTCTAGGAAAAACTTAGAGGTTTAATGGCTTGTTGCACATGCTCAGTGCAATCGCGTCACATGCGAAAGTGGTAGAATAATTTCCTTAATTTTTTTGTTTTGCTCGGGACGATCAAAAGATAAGTGTGGAGGTGTGATTAGTCCCTAAAACTGTATATTTCATACCACTTCTTCACATTTATTTCATATTAAATTCTGCTAATAACACCTCTCTTGCATGTTTCTAGGTCCATGGTGTGCAATGAAGAAGAAGATCTTAAATCACCATTTAATGGGTGATTAAAGGCCTATAATCTAGCCATTGACTTTAGAGAGCAGATTCGTCAAAACCAGGGGCTTAAAACTAGAAATCGGGAACAGCAGCTGACAGGGGACAGACAGGACAGCGCGCGGCTCAAAGCGCCGCGCGCGCGGCCCTAGTAGGGCCCCGTTTTCGTGGCTGCACCAGTGCGGCCGCGCCCATACTTTGGGCCAAGGTTAGCCCCCTGGCCCCTCCGTTCCCCTGGTGCCTATAAATACCCCTGGGGTTCTCCTTCAGCAAAATATGCAATGTTTTAGGGTAGTTTTCATCTCCATTTTGTAGTTTAGGGTAGATCAAGTTAGTGTTCTTCTTCTTCCTCCTTTGTATTTTCTATTTCTTATAGATCTTGTAATAGGGAGAGAGAGTGGTACATGTGGGAACCAAGAGTGCTTGTAACAGAAGGTGACAATCTATGAAAGGTGCTCTCTTAACTTATCTTTGTTTTCTTCTCTCTAATCTCTTTTACATGTGTAGCTAACTTTTCTCTCATGGCAACTAACTACTAAGCACTAACTAGTTTAACTTATTATTTGATAATCCACATGAATCTAATAGCCTCTACTTGGCCTTGCTCTTGCAAGAGACATTGATGTCTCATGATGATGAATTCTAACACTCTAATATCTAAATCTCTAACAAGCTAACATTACTTTATTTCATATTTGCTCTTATTGGGTTTTAATGATTTAAGTGTAGCTTGCACTTGTTGGTTGAATTTAGATGTGAAAGTTAACATATGAGCCATGCTTTGTAAAGCTCTTGAACAAGGACTAGTGATGGCCAATGATACATGTGAGGCAACTATCACTAAGAGGTTAGCATGTTGGTAGAGTCATTAGTAGTTAGTAGCCATGGGTTTTCTTTCTTTTTCACTTTGTTTTAGAAATACAACAAAAATCACAAATACATTCTTTTCTATGTTTCCCACTTCTTTGTTTTCACCGTACTTCTCTTTTCATACTTTGTTTTCTTTTCTTTTCATTCTTTCAAACATAAAGAATTGTTAACACAAACGTGAACATACCGTGTAAGCTTCTATCACCTCCTATCCTTGTGGATTCGACTCGTTTTAGCCTCTATGCTGTAACGGAAGTAGCAAGGAAGCCAAAGCACACACACTTTAAATCTTAATTTCAAAACATAAACTTTTTGTGCGCGTTTTTCTCCTGATCAAATTTTGGCGCCGTTGCCGGGGATGGGAACGGTTTAATTTCACATTTTTGTTAACCTTTCTTCTTTATTTTTGGTGTGCAGGTTAAATTTTTATCATTGCAGAAGTCCACACTTGCTCTTGTGTGGTTGGCTAAATTCTTGTATATTCTTATACTCTGTTGCTAATTTTTATTTATATTATCTGTGCACTGTAAATAATTGTAAGAACTAAAATACGAAAATTGGATGCTTTAAAACGGTTTAGACATTTGCATCTAGGCACGTGTCGATTTTCATTCCAATATACTGTATTTTGTTCTTGTGTTGTTGTGATCTTGCAAGAGGTGTACATATTGCATAGCATATAGTTAGGACAGACACGTGGGTGATTTACTCGCTTTGTGTGTTCATTCTTATATATATTGCACACTTGCACAATTAAACTTAAGGGTAAAACCCAAGATAACATAAGGTGGGGAAGTCATTACCCTCTCCTAGCCCAAAAATCACCTCCCCACTCACACAACCCAAACCTTAATAAAAATTGCTAGACTTGGACCCTAGGGACATCTTAGTTTCATTTAGGAGACTGACCTAAGGGGGAAGTTGTAAGAAGTTGACTCTTGTCAAATCGGTGTCTAAGGTTGGGGATTGAGAGGCGAAACCTCAAAGAATAGTGATTTGGCATAATTAGGCCCATTGCTCCGGCACGGATACCTCCCACTGATCTTGTCCCTACCTGGCCGATTAACTCGTGGTCAGATTCTGACAATATAGCCCCCGTGGACAGTCTAACCAGTTAGGAGTCGTCTAGGTCTAAGTCAACCCTAGTATAAGCTTGTTTTCTTTTTCTTTTATTTGTTTGTTTGTTTGTTTTCTTTTTGTAAATTGTGAAATGAATTTTAACAACAATAATTCTTTCAATCATAATATGAATCCATATTTTATCCCGACCTCATTTGACTCAGATAACTCCAACCCGACTATGTACAATATGAACCAACCATATATGCTTAGTTGGGATAATCCGACTCAATATGACCCATATCCCAATCCTATGACTATAATTTTCCAAATAATTTTCACTCTTCACAGAGTTCATGGGGATTCACCTCCCCCGAGTCAAATTTTCAACCACCTTGTTCACAATATTCATTCCTCGATTCGGCTTCATATCCTCCTTTTCCTGTTCCACAACTGAGAAAAAATTCAATTTGGTAAGGAGTATGGAAGCCATTCTTGAGTCCTAACAACAAATTCAAATTTTGCTTAATTCACAATCCTTCCCAAATCAAACTCCATATACTACTTTTCTAGAACATCCAATTGAAGAAGAATCTGAGCTAGAAGAGTGTTTGGAAGTCTTTTGTGAAAAATTGCAACGATTTCAAAATATATTGGACTCATCATCTCAGTCAAATTTTCAAGAATCCTACTCATTGTTTCTAGTCTCACTGATTCAAAATGAACAACCATCAATACTAGACTTGAGTATGGAAGCCTTGCGTGAGTCCGAGCAGCAATCGCAAAATCCGATGGACTCACAATTTCAAAAATCAACTTCCATACTCCCCTTTTCAAGAAGAACTAATTGCAAAAAGTATGGAAGACATGATTCTCTCTAAATTCTATTACCTGGCTATCAGTAGGTTAGACTCACTAATGAGCGAATTGATCAATAAGAGCGAGGAAAGTCTTTCTTGTCAACCTTTAACCGATCCTTATATCCCTAACTCTACTGATTGGACCCAAGAATCATGTCATTTTGAAAATCTAGTTTCAATTTCATCATACCAATCTGAACATGACCAACATCAACCTCTTGACATTTTGGCAAGTTATCCTTTTCCTGAAATTGAACTTGAGCTTGAAAGTGATCCTGAACCTCATGTTGGTGATCCCATTTCACTTTTTGATTCAAATAATCTGCTGCTATGATGACCTTGGATTCATCTCAACGCCATCGTCCCATCCACTTTTCATCAAGTAATGAAATACGTTGGTGAAGATGAAAAAGTGAGAATGTTGATTGCCGAAAGGCATCTATTCAAAGGAGTTGAGAATTATTTTACTGATTATCTCCTTCATCAGGATTCTCTTGAGGTTGATGAGAATCCATACCCAGAAGAACTTGATTCTGGAAACGAAGCAGATATAGATGTTGGCCCAAACTTTACAATCTCCAATTTTGTGCTTTAATGATAACAAAGCATATGAAGTTATTTGGTACTAATCAAGTTCAAGAGTGTATTTCAGGGTTCAAAAAGATCTAACAGTTTTTTCCTCTAAAGGAAGGTGTTGATGGCTCAAGGGTACTCAAGTACGGGATCATAGCTCAAAACTCTCAACATCGCTCAAACGTCACTATCAGAGAAGCCCGCTTGAAGATTCTTGTAGTTGATTAGAACCTTGTAAGAAACTAGTTTGTTAAAGAGTAAAATATAAATTTGAGGCTCAAAGATATACACATACAAAAATGCACGTTTTCAAAAGTATGATTTTGACATGTTTGGTTTTGATACTTGTTCCACATTTTCTTAAAAATTTCTATCTCAGTTTAGAACTTCTATCTCATGACTATGCATGTCTTCTCTCTTCTAAAATTCAAACAAAAATTATTTGAAATGTTTCCTTATATTCAAATATACCTTGACCAAGTTATTGTCCTAGGTCGGTCGACCGGACAGACGACCGTGCCTATTATAGGCCAGAACAATCGACCGCACGGTCGACCGAACTTCTGGCAATTAGGGGGTGCATGTTGTGCACATTCTCGGTCGACCGACCGGTCGACCAGTCCCTTATTGCGGTCGATCGGGCAGTCGACCGACTGTAACTAGTTTGGTCTCAGTTAAACACGATCGACAGACCGGTCGACCAAGAGCCAACTTCAAATTTTTTTTGAATGGTAGACCGGGTCGGTCGACCGACATACTGCCAGATTGGCAGTAATGGCCAGTTTTTGAAATCTATTTTTAAACATGTTTTTTTAAAACATGGTAAGTTAAATTTCTAGGATCAATTTCTTCCTTTTAGACCTGGTAAAACTATTCTAAAAGTATTTTTCTAAAACCTATATAAAAGATCATTGGGATTGAATATTTTATAACAACAAATTCTATTGAAAATCTAGTTTTTTACTTTCAAAGAAAAAAAGTTTCAAGTTTCTTTTTGTGCTCTTATTTTCAAAGTTTTTAATCGAGTTTTTCTGCTCTTAAAATCTCTCTTTTCTGATTTTCACTCTCACTTACATCTTTTAGCTTCAAGTTTACATTTTACTCTATCGGGTTTTTGTAAGAGAGTTGCAAAGTGAGTGTTTGTGAACTCTTTATCACCCAGATCTTGTTATCTCAATTGGCTTTATGTTGCCTCTGGTGTAGAGGATTGAGTTGGGGAGTTATGTACTCGAGTGGTTGTAATTTTTTGTTGTAAGGTCCCTTTTTGGAGGATCCAATAGTGGATAGTGAAATCCTTCACACTGGTGAAGACGGGAGTGTGGAGCGGTGGCTCGAACCTCGAAATAAATTTTTTGTTTGCGATTGCTTTATTGTCTCTATTTACTTGTTTATCATTGATTGCACAAATTTATTGCATTATTCTTTATTACATATCCACATTTATCATGTAATAAATTTGTTAAATTTCTTATCTTAAATGTCTATTTTGCAGAAGATAATCATGGGGTGAAAGAGGATAAAATCAAATAAATATCAGTTAAATTCAGATTTAACTAGATCTATTTGGTTAGAGAAGGATGATCCCAAATTCAGTTGGTTAAATTCAGTTTTTGGTGAATCAAGTGGTTAAAGATAAAGATCAACTGAGGATAACGTCAAATACAGAGTCTAAATCTAAAGGGATAAACGGATAAAGAGAAGATCAACGGATGAGATGAAGAAATTTTGACTCAGATTCTGACTGGGTACATTTTAGTGTTTGAATCATAACTTTCGCTATCAGAACTTAAATCTGATGATTTAAGATGATCTAGAAAGATAACTTGAAGGGCTACAACTCTTAAGTTGATTATTATTTCTAATTCTATCATTTGATAAGTTATATTTAGCAATCAATACGCCAATAAGTTGCAGATCAGAACTGAATATCCACATCAAATCAAGTTTGAGATAAGGGGAGAATTCAAATTCAAAAATAGCCAGCTTCCCTTATCTTCATACTCCTCTACCCTCTGTATTTCTCCAATAAATACCTGCAATCTCAAAGGCAAGGAAAAAGACCAAGCAGAGAGTAGAAGTTAGGCTAATTTGTAGTTTGTAACTTAGGTTTTTAGTTTTCTTTTATGTAATTTTTATTTTATTTATGTAACTGAGAGGAGAGGAGACTTTCATGGAGTAATGAGAGCAAGCTTGTACTGAAGGTGACACCGGTGTAAGTGATCTTTTCTTTCATTGTTATTTGAATCGAATCGAGGTTTCCTTTCTTTTCTATTCTTATTTTTGTTCGCTTCCCTCTTTGGTGTTTGTGGATCTAAATGAAACCGATAGCCTCGAAATTGCCTTGTCTTTGCAAGTGTCGTTGATGGCTTATGGTAATGGATATTCATTTCTATGGTAGTATAGCTCGCCTCTTCATTTTATAGTATAAATCAGGAATGGGGAAGATCTCATCTGCCGTGCTTCGCTCGCCTTCAAACAAAGGTACATCGTCGATATGGGTAAAAGGTAAGCAGGAGCCGAAGAGGTAAGTATGTTTTTTAGGTTTAGTTTTTCTTTCTTTTCTTATAACTTTTAGTGTAGATTACCAACACCATAATCACCCAAATCTCTTTCACTCTTTCAATTTCTTTATACATATCACTTCTATTTTCTCCATCTTTTCATTCTACCACTTTCTTCCTAATTTAACTTTAACTCTTTTTCATTTTCTTTTAAAAAACTAAAAGAAGAATTTTAACCATTAATTGTACGATAAAAGAGAACTTGTTTAAAAAGCTTCCACCGCTAGTCCCTTCTTATGGATCACGACCTGCATAGCCACTTGCTATCGCGGTAGAATTGAGCACTTGCACATCTCTATTTTAAAGTTCTGAAATTCTGTATTTGTGTACAGGTTCCAACCTCAATCAAATTTTAGCGCCATTGCCGGGGAGGGACGGTAAGTAACTCTCTCTAAAGTATAAATTTTTGGTGAACCTTCTTCTTTGTTTTTGGTGTGCAGGTTTGAGAGCAAGAAATTTTACTGTAATGGACATATAAGTGGCTCCGGACTCTGCTCAAGAAAGCAGAGCCCAGAAGCCCTCAGATTTGCTACATTTTGTGACAATCTGAGTGAACTACTAACCTGTATTTTCTGCAGGTTGACTGAACTGCATAATTTAAATATCTGTAGCATTTATCTCCTGGTTTTACTCATTGTATAAAAATGTCTAACACAACAGTAAAAAGTTGATTGTAAATGTTAAAAATGATTTAGACTTTGCATTTAGGCACATGTCGTTTCATTACATTTTCTATTTACTGTGAAAGAGTGTTGGAGCCAAGGTATGTGTGCATAGCATTTAGTATAAGGTTCATTCTTGATTAAATATTGTTTGAGTGTTACTTTTTTCTATATACTTGTATACTGCACTAAATTGATTTAAACGCGTGTCCTATAAACAAGATAAGGTGGGGAAGTCATTACCCTTTCTTAACCCACAAACAATCTCCTCACTCACTAACCCAAACCTAACTAAAACTGAGCAGATGTTAGCCCTAGGGATATCTCGGACTCAAATAGGAGACTGACCTAAGGGGGAAGTTGATTTGAATCTGACTCTTGCCAAATCGGTGACTAAGGTTGGGGATTGAGGGGCGACGCCCCAAAGGCTGGTGGTTTGGCTTAATTAGGCCCGTCGCTTCTGGGCGGATACCTCCTACCAATCTTGCCCCTACCCGGCTGATTAACTTGTGGTCAGATCGGCAATATACCCCCAGTGGACAGTCAACCAGTTAGGAGTCGTTTAGATCTAAGGTTTAGCCTAATTTAGGTTAGAATTTTTTTTCTTTTAATGTGTTTGTTTATTTGTTTGTTTGTTTTTTTCTCTTTGTTTGTGTTTTATTATGTGATATGGCTTATAATAATAATTTTTTCAATTTTAATGGTAATCCATATTACACCCCAACCTCTTTTTCGGATATTACCAATCCGGCATATCATAACTTTAATCAACCTACTGTGCCGGATTGGTCTTATCCGAATCAATATAACCCATGCCCCCAATCTTATAACCATAATTTTCAGAATAATTTCAAATCTTCACAGAGTCAATGGGGATTCACCTCCCCCGAGTCCAATTTTCAACCAACTTGTCCTCCTTATCCACCTTGTCCACAATATTTCCAAGATTCATACTCAGTTCCACCAGTTCAAAATAGAAAACCATCGATCTTGAAAATGAGTATGCGTGAGTCCAAGCAACATTCACAAAATCGGACGGACTTACAGTTTCATCATAAATTCCAAAATAACACTTCAACTTTTCAAGTCTAATCGCAACAAAATGATGAACCAATCAATTATGAAAAGATGCTTGAAGCCATGACTCAGGCTCAAATCGCTCGTAATCATGAATAAATATGATGGTCCAACTCTCGGTCTCACCGTTTGACCATTTCTGATGTCGCTAACCATTCTGTTAGAGCCGAAGAATTATGTTGTTTGGGAAAACAAGATTCCATTTCAGCACAACCATTTGAACTTGCCCAAACTCTAAATTTTGAAAATAACATTGATAGTTTGGCAAGTTATCCCTTTCCTGAAATTGAACTCGAGAATGAATATGATCCTAAACCTCAACTTGGTGATTCAATTCTACTTCTTAATTCAATAATGACTCTGGTGTCCTCACCTGATTTCAATCTTTTTCCCGAGTCAACATTGGATCCTGTGCCAATTTATTATGAAATTGAATCACCAATTTTTTATGATCATCATATTGAACTTGACCAATTTCATGCTTTTGAAAGTCCCATTGACAAATTGACAAGTTCTCATTTTTATGAAATTGAACTCAATGAGAAATGTGACCTAGATTCTCAAATCTGTGATCCAGTTCAAATTTCCGAATCAATATTGACTCCTATTTTGTTACCCGACTTGAGTAATATTTTAGAGTCAGTTTTAACGCCCACACCTGTCCTTTTTGAACTTGAATCACCAATATTAAATCACATTCCATTGTAGGAAAATGAATGTGGACTTGAGTTTCAACTTCTTGATTTGGACCCACTTCCTGAACCGATCTCGACTCCTGAACTTTTACTTGACTTAAGTCACTTTCCTGAGTAGGTATTAGTTCCCACACTTTCTAAGTCCAAGTCAATCATTCCATCTTTTCACACTCCATTTTGGGACAAGGCGGTTGACAAAATTGACTCCGAAATTAATTATGAAATTTGAAAATTAGAGGGGATTAAATTTTTAATAAAAACTATTCATATATACATCATTTTAGTGGGTTATATAAGAGAGATTTCTGATGGGTTCCTCCAAACTCCACGAAAATTCGATTTGGCCGCATTTCGTGGACCAATCAGACCACCACCGGAACCACCACCTTACGGTAATATTTTCCTACCCTTTCTTCTTTTTCATGCATTCATGCATTAATTCATACATTGAGGACAATGCATGAGATATGTGGGGGGGAGGGTCTAACATAACTTAGTTTATTTCTTATTATTTAAAAAAAGAAAAAATTTAACATTTTCTTTACTTTTAAAAACTTTTTGAAAATAGAAATAATATTTTGACATATTTTTTGTAAGAAATTAAGTCAATTATAAGGAATAGAAAAATCAAAATTAGGATTTCTTATACTTGGTCAAAATAAGATTATTTGTTTGATTTTTAGGGTTAGGAAGTTAATTTGTCAAAGTAATTTAGTCTTAATCTTTACCTTGATGAAATATGCACACTTCATACACTTACACTTACACACTTAGGGTTCAAAAACAAAGATTCTTATGCCCTAAAAAAATAAAAAAGAAAAAGAAAAAATATATCTATGAAAGATAAACAAATCTAATTATTGATTAGCTAGGTGCTTTGGCCTAAGCAAGCCTTGGTATTTATGCTAAAGTTTGAAAAAAAAAAGAAATATATATATATCTATCATCTGATTAAGCTGGGCATTTGTGTCTCATAAAGCATAAGTATTCACGTCTAAAAGTGATTCATATAATAAAATCCTTAGTTTTGTGGCCTTGTTTGCTCGAGTCCTTAAGTTCTTGGGGTGTTTTCTCACCCGATGCCCTAAGACCGTTTAGTTTGGGAGTCATCGATTAAAGACTCGTTACATGGGCAGATTAGAAAGACTAATAGAACTAAGAAATAATACCACCAAAAATAAATAAATAAATAAATAAATAAGGCAGAGTTAGAGTTAAAGAACTCTTAGTCAAAATTTTCACGGTCACGAAGGTGCATATGACTTAGGGTAAAGTAGTAGACTAGATGAGAAGTAAAATTTGACTCCTTACTTTGATTGATAACAAATTTTTGAATAGAGACTATATTTAGGAATGAAAAATTCAGTTTTCCTATAAACTTATTAATTACTTAATACTTACAATAATATTTCAAATATTTTTCTTTCAAAATGTGTTTTCGAAATACTAACATTTTTCTTTTCCTTTATGAATTTTGTGGGTGCAATCCACTGAAAAACCTCACGAGACAAAACTAGTCCTCTAGGGGTAACCTAGAGGTTTAACGGCTTGTTGTACAAGCTCAGTGCAATCGCGTGACCTGGGAAAGTGGTCTAATAGTCTTTAGTTTAGTTTTGTTATTTTGCTCGAGGACGAGCAAAAGATAAGTGTGGGGGTGTGATTGAACACATTTATTGCATTATTCTTTATTACATATCCACATTTATCATGTAATAAATCTGCTAAATTTCTTATCTTAAATGTCTATTTTGCAGAAGATAATCACGGAGAGAAAGAGGATAAAATCGAATAAATATCAGTTAAATTTAAATTTAACTAGATCTATTTGGTTAGAGAAGGATGATCCCAAATCCAGTTGGTTAAATTCAGTTTTTGGTGAATCAAGTGGTTAAAGATAAAGATCAACCGAGGATAACATCAAATACAGAGTTCAAATCCAAAGGGATAAATGGATAGAGAGAAGATCAACGGATGAGATGAAGAAATTGACTCTAATACTGACTGCATACAATTTAGTGTTTGAATCAAAACTTTCGCTATCAAAACTCAAATCTAATGATTCAAGATGATCTAGAAAGATAACATGAAGGGCTACAACTCTTAAGTTGATTATTATTTTTAATTCTGTCATTTGATAAGTTATATTTAGCAATCAATACGCCAATAAGTTGCAGATCAGAACTGAATATCCACATCAAATCAAGTTTAGAGATAAGGGGAGAATTCAAATTCAAATATAGCCAGCTTCTCTTATCTTCATACTCCTCTACCCTCTGCATTTCTCCAATAAATACATGCAATCTCAAAGGCAAGTAAAAAGACCAAGCAGAGAATAGAACTTAAGCTAATTTGTAGTTTGTAACTTAGGTTTTTAATTTTCTTTTATGTAATTTTTGTTTTATTTATGTAACTGAGAGAAGAGGAGACTTTCATGGAGGAATGAGAGCAAGCTTGTACTGAAGGTGACACCGGAGTAAGTGATCTTTTCTTCCATTGTTATTTGAATCGAATCGCGGTTTCCTTTTCTTTTCTATTCTTGTTTTTGTTCGCTTCCCTCTTTTGTGTTTGTGGATCCAAATGAAATAGATAGCCTCGAAGTTGCCTTGTCCTTGCAAGTGCCGTTGATAGCTTATAGTGATGGATATCCATTTCTATGGTAGTATAGCTCACCTCTTCATTTTATAGTGTAAATCGGGAATAGGAAAGATCTCATCTGCCATGCTTCGGTCGCCTTCAAACAAAGGTACATCGTCGATATCGGTAAAAGGTAAGCAGGCGCCAAAGAGGTAAGTATGTTTTTTAGGTTTTAGTTTTTCTTTCTTTTCTTGTAACTTTTAGTGTAGATCACCAACACCATAATCACCCAAATCTCTTTCACTCTTTCAATTTCTTTCTACATATCACTTCTATTTCTCCATCTTCTCATTCTGCCGCTGATTGAGGTAAAACCTGCACACAAAATACAGAATTTCAGATTTAGAATGAAGATGTGCAAGTGCTCAATTCTTACCGCTATAGCAAGTGGCTATGCGGGTCGTGATCCACAAGGACGGTTTTGCGATAGAAGCGTTTACGTTCTTTATTGAAATCGTTATGAAAACAAAACGAAAGTTCTTCTTTGTTTTTAAAGTAATAAAAAAGGAAAAAGAATTATGTTAAAATTAGAAGAAAATGAGAGATGAAGAAGGTGGAAAAAATCAGAAAACGGCGAAAGCGACTATGTACAAATGATTATTTACAAGGAAGTGAAAAGGAGTGGTGTTGGTGATTTAATTTACAGAAATGAAAGAAAAAAAGAAGAGGAAGAAATACTTACCTAGATTGATTGATGACTTACCTGAAAACCTTTGCATGTTCTACCTTTGTTTAGGAGGCGTTCAACGCATAGATCATAAGCCTGAACTCAGTCCCCGTTCGCATTATATCATCAAGTCTCGCACAAGCATGAAGTGATACGTCTTGAGGAGGAGAACGTCTTCATGAACTATCGTTGGCACTCACATAACATCGTTATACTTGTGCTTTGGAATTCACTTGTAAACTCAACAAAAACAAACGAGGTAAAGTAGAAGAGGAAGACGAAAACAAAAGAAAATGAAAGCAAAGAAGAACATAAAAATGTTACCTTTTATTGCTTGAAACGATGGAAGAAAGGAGGAGGGTACATCTGTATCACTCTCAACATATGCCTCTCTCTCTTACTTACATGAATCATCATCTAACCTAAACTTACATGCACATTACATAAAAAGAAAAGAAAAAACCTAAACTAAGAAATGGAAAACTAGTCTAAATCCTATCTCTGCATGGTCGTCCCATTTTCAGTGCAAATACTGGCTTTTTATAGGCAAAAACCCAACCTACAGGATCCCGGGAAGATTGGGGGAGCAAACGCTCCCCCTAACTCCATAACAGAGCCGCGGAAACGCGGTTTTGCCCGCGTTTCCGCGGCCATTCTGTGGCCAGGTGGCCACAGCTTGTTGGTGCAGCTCCCCGGTTTCGCGTCTTGTATATATCTTCAGCTGGATTTTTAGTTTGAGTCCGGGATTTTGACGAAATGGCCTTTGATCTTTGCTTCAACCGATCGATTCTGAGAGGATTCTTCTCAACCGGTTTTCAACCTCTTGATTTTACCCTGATTCACTGAGTTCAAATTAATTCTGATTTAAATTCAGAATTTGGTGGGCTTTTGGGCTCATTTCTCTTCATCTCCTTAAGGAATGGGCCTGCAAATAAATTAAACATTTAATTAGGACAATGCAAATTTTATTCTATAATAAGTATGGAAATATGATATTAAATGTGCAACATTAGCGTCCAATCACACCCCCATACCTATCTTTTGCTCGTCCTCGAGCAAAACAACTAAACTATACTAAGGATTATTAGACCACTTTCGCAGGTCACGCGATTGCACTTAGCATGTGCAACAAACCGTTAAACCTCTAGATTTCCCTAGAGGACGAGTTTTGTCTCGTGAGGGTTTTCAGCGGATTGCACCCACAAAATCCATAAAGAAAGAGAAATAAAGAGTTAGTATTTTCGAAAAGCATTTTGAAAGAGAAAAATATTTGAAATATAATTGTAAGATTTAAGCAATCTATAAGTTATAGGAAGACTGAATTTTTCATTCCTAAACTTAGTCTCTATTCAAAAATTTGTTATCAATCAAAGTAAGGAGTCAAATTGTACTTCTCATCTAGTCTATTACTTTACCCTAAGTCATATGCACCTTGTGACTGTGAAAATTTTTACAAAGGGTTCATTAACTCTAACTCTTATGCCTTATTTATTTATATATATATCTATTTTTTTGGTGGTATTATTCCTTAGTTCTATTAGGCTTTCTAATCTGCCCATGTAACGAGCCTTTAATCGATGACTCCCAAACCAAACGGTCTTAGGGTACCGGGTGAGAAAACATCCCAAGGACTTAAAGACTCGAGCAAATAAGGCCACAAAACTAAGGATTTTATTATATGAACCTCTTTTAGGCGTGAGTACTTATGCTTTATTAGGCACAAATACCCAGCTTAATCAGAGGATTTTTTATAATTTTTTTTTTCAAATTTATCTAATCATCTTTCGCATAAATACTAAGGCTTGCTTAGGCCAAAGCACCTAGCTAATCAATAATTAGATTTGTTTATTTCTTTCATTTTTTTTTATAAGGCATAAGAATCTTTGTTTTTGAACCCTAAGTGTGTAAGTGTATGAAGTGTGTATATTTCATCAAGGTAAAGATCAAGACTAAATTACTTTGACAAATTATCTTCCTAACTCTAAAAATCAAACAAATAATCTTATTTTGACCAAGTAAAAGAAATCCTAATTTGGATTTTCCTATTCCTTAAAATTAACTTAATTTCTTACAAAAAATATGTCAAAATATTGTTTCTATTTTCAAAAAGTTTTTAAAAGTAAAGAAAATGTTAATTATTTTTTATTTTTATTTTTTTTAATAACAAGAAAAAAAAACCAAGTTATGTTAGACCCTCCCCCACACCTATCTCATGCATTGTCCTCAATGTATGAATTAATGCATAGATGCATGAAAAAGAAGAAAGGGAAGGAAAATGTTACCTTAAGGTGGTGGTTCCGGTGGTGGTCTGATTGGTCCACGAAATGCGGCCCAATCGACTTTTCGTGGGGTTCGGAGGAACCCACCAGAAATTATTCTAATATAACCCACTAAAAAGATAAATCCATGAAGAATTTTATAAAAAAATTTAACCCCATCTAATTTCCAAATTCCATAACTAATTTCGGAGTCAAATTTGTCAACCACCTCGTCCCAGGATGGAGTATGAAAAGATAGAATGATTGACTTGGACTCGGGAAGTACAGGAACTAATACTGACTCAGGAAAGTGACTTAAGTCAAGTAAAGGTTCAGGAGTCGAGATTGGTTCAAGAAGCGGGTCCAAGTCAAGAAGTTGAAACTCAAGTCCACATGTATTTTCTAACAATGGGATGTGACTTAATATTGGTGATTCAAGTTCAAGAATGATAGGGAGGGGAATCAAAACTGACTCTAAAATATTACTCAAGTTTGGTAACAAAACAGTGCTGAAGCCTACCAAATTGAGAATGTTGAAGCCTACAAAGTTGAACAATTTTGATGATGGACAAGTGATGATGGACAAGCATTTATGATTACTCAACCTCACTTGAAGCCAGTTGAAGCTTATGGGAATTATTGGATATTTTGTGTAAATTTAGAATATTGTGAAAAGCCTTAAATACTTACACAAAATTCCCTTCCAAGTCGATTTGACCTTCTAATATAGTCGACTATCCCTATATAGTCGACTTTCCAAAAATCCTAGTCGACTAGATACTTCCAAAACAATTGACCAAGTCTCTGTTGTTGTCTGTCAGGAAAGGTAGTCGACTTGACCCCATTGTATAGTCGACTAACAGATACCCTAGTCGACTATAGTTTTCCCAAGTCGACTAATAACCTATACAAATATTTCCTAACTCTCTGTTTCTGTCTGACATGAAAATTAGTCGACTTACCCTATGTCTATGTCGACTATCACATTACCTAGTCGACTAACAGTGTCAATATAGTCGACTACATTCAGTTTTCCAGAAATCAAATATCTGTATCAGTCAAAACATAGTCGACTAACCCCTTGTTGTAGTCGACTAATCAGTGGAAATTTTGTTCTGCTAGTCGACTAGTCTCTTTTCCAGTCGACTAATAACAGTTGTTAACTGCTGTGCAGTTGGTGAATTCTGGTGCGTTTTTCAACGTTTTAAAATTTGAATTAGGCCTGATAACTACCCTAACTTACTATGGATTTCACCTATAAATAGGGGTATTGTCCTAAGGCCAAATCACCAATTCAAATCCAAAGTTTTCAGCCTTAAACTCTGTCCAAAAATTCTGTTTTCTGAAAACTTGTTCTCTTTCAGTTTTCTTCACCAAATTCCAAAGTCCATTGTGAAGATTTCTGAAATCCCTCATATAAGAAACCTTGTCCACAAGCACATTCAATTTCAAGGCTTATAGGATCATTGTAATCATTCAAAGAAGATCATTGTACAAGGGCGTCTTCTTGGAGTAGAAGAAAGTTGTACAAGGCGTTTGTTCTCTTGGTGTAAAGAGGAGTTGTGCACATTTGGCAAAGGGCGTTTGTCAAGTGGTGTACAAGGTATTGGTTGTGGGTGTACACAAATCAGGAAAGGAAAATCTCAAGCGGTTGGCTTGGGGACTGGATGTACGTCACAAGGACCGAACCAGGATAACTCTCTTGTCTTTGCGTTTGAATTTTCTGAGATTATCTTGTGCATTGTTTATTTCCTGCAAGTAGTTTGATTTAAATTTTATAAACACTATTCACCCCCCTCTAGTGTTGTGTTGCTTTGATTATAGATCCTACATTTGGTATCAGAGCAGGTTCAAGGCAACAACTATACAAGGATGGCAACGGAGTTCCCATCATCCCAATTCAAAGAAGGACATTCTACACAACGTCCACCACTATTTGACGGAACCAACTACAACTATTGGAAGTGTAGAATGAAGATCTACTTGCAATCACTCAACTACGACCTTTGGAACATCGTAGAAGCATCATACACCAAGCCAACAACCAACTACAACGCTTGGAGTGAAGATCAAAAGAAGAATGCAAATCTTGATGCCAAGGCGATGAACGCTCTATTTTGTGCCTTAACCAAAGAAGAGTTCAACCGTGTGTCTACATCCACTTCTGCACATCAAATATGGCATACTCTTCAGGTAACTCACGAAGGCACAAATAAAGTTAAGGAATCTAAAATATTTGTTCTTGTCCACAGATTTGAGTTATTCAAAATGAAGGAGAATGAAACCATATCCGAAATGGTTACAAGATTCACCGACATTACCAATTCATTAGCATCTCTTGGAAAGGACTACACCCAAGTTGAAAGAGTTCGTAAGATCCTTCGTGCACTCACACCAGAATGGGAGAAGAAGACAACCGCAATTGAAGAGGCGAATGATCTCTCAACTATGACATTAGAAAACCTAATCGGTAATCTAATGGCATATGAAGTGCAGTTAGAAGAAAGAAAGAAGGACGAATAACAACATTCAAGAAGAAAGTACTTGCCGTCCATGCATCCTCCGACACGGACAATTCGGATGACGATGAAGAAGAAATGACGATGCTATCCAGAAAGTTCAAAAGGTTCTTAAAACAAGGTAAATTTAAAAAGAATAAAGATACTAATGATACTCCTACTTGCTTTAAGTGTAACAAACCAGGCCACATAAAGAAGGATTGTCCATTGATGAAATCAAAAGGACACTTCAAGAACTTCAATAAGTTCAACATGAAGAAGAAAGCCTTCCAAGCAACATGGGATGATAGCGACTCATCTTCCTCTGACGAAGAAGAAGCAACGGAAACTGCCAATATCTGCTTCATGGCCCAAGAAGATGAGGTACAAGATTATGATGATTTATTAGAAGCCTTTAATGAACTTTTTAATAATTTCAAGAATGAAAAGATTAGAAATAAAGTTGTAATAAAGGAAAATGAAAAACTCATTAATGAAAATGCTAGTTTTGTTTCTCAAATATCTTCTTTAAGTTCTCAAAAAGAAAATTTGAAAAAGTTATTGCATCTTTAAAAAGAGATAATGAAATTTTCTTAAAAGAGAATTCTTTACTTAAAAGGAAACTATTTCTTTAAATTCTAGAATTACTATTTTAGATAAAGACATGATTAGTTTCAAAATTAAGTATGAAGATCTTTTGAAAAATGTAACTAAATTTAATAAAGGAAAAGAGAATTTAAATATGTTATTATCTTCTCAAAAGATGTCTAACAATCATTTTGGTCTTGGTTTTTCAAAAGATAAGATTTATAAACCTACTCATGTTGGTATTGGATTTTCAAAAACCAATTTTGTAAAATCTACACATCTTCATAATAATAATTCTTTTGTGAAAAGAAATACTATTTCAAAAAGAATTAGATGCAAATATATATGGGTTCCTAAGAATCTTAATAATGTTGATAAAAATGTTTATATTGCATCTTATATACATGATGTGTGTAATTCTAAGAATTATGTTTATACTAACAAGTGGAAACCAAATTCCAATTGGATTTGGGTTACTAAAGACTAATCTTTTTCGGACCCTATCATGATGGGTACCATACAAATTGTTTTATCTTATAGGTACCTTTTAAAGAAAAGTGGATACTTGATAGTGGGTGTTCCAAACACATGACCGGACACATGCAACTACTGTCTTCCGTTCAAATCAAAAAGGGAGGTACAGTGATATTTGGAGACAATAACAAAGGAAAGGTTATTGGTACCGGCATAGTTGGTAACATTTCAAAACTCCTTATTGAAAATGTTCTTTTGGTAAGAGGTTTAAAACACAATCTATTAAGTATTAGTCAATTATGTGATAAGGGTTATAAAATCATTTTTGAAAAAGATGCTTGTCTTATTTATGATACTAACATGAAAGATATTCTATTTAAAGGTTTTCGTAACAATAACATTTATGAATTATCAATAACATGCATATCATCTAATGAGAATTTATGTTTACTTTCTTCTAATAATGATTATTTTTTATGGCATAAAAGATTTGGACATTTGAATATGAAAACTATTTCTAAGATTTCTAAATTTGATTTAGTTAAAGGTCTTCCAAAAATAGCTTTTAAAAAGGATTATTTTTGTGATTCTTGTCAATTAGGAAAACAAGTTAAATCATCTTTTAAATCTAAGGATTTAGTTTCTACAAATAGACCTTTAGAATTGTTGCATTTGGATTTATTTGGTCCTACTCGTGTTTCTTCATTAAACAAGAGTAGATATGTTTTTGTTATTGTTGATGATTATTCACGTTTTTCATGGGTAATATTTCTAAAAATAAAAATGATACTTTTAATGAATTTGCAAGTTTTTGTAAAAGAATTCAAAATCAAAAGTCTCTAAACATAGTCACTATTCGAAGTGATCATGGAGGAGAATTTGAGAATGAATCTTTTTCAAATTTCTGTGATAAGTATGGTATTACACATAATTTTGCATTTCCTAGAGCATCTCCTCAAAATGGTGTTGTAGAGAGAAAGAATAGGACTTTGCAAGAATGTGCTAGAACTATGCTTATGGACAGTAATTTACCAAAATATTTTTGGGCTGAGGCTATTGCTACTGCATGTTATGTTTTAAATCGTGTGCTTATTCGACCTTTTTTAAATAAAACATCTTATGAATTGTTTTATAATAGGATTCCAAAAGTTTCATACTTTAAGATTTTTGGATGTAAATGCTTTATCTTAAATACAAAAGATGCTTTAGATAAATTTGATGCTAGATCCAATGAAGGTATTTTTGTTGGATACTCTACTCATAGTAAAGCATATAGAATTTTTAATAAGAAAACATTTACTATTGAAGAATCATTACATGTTAAATTTGATGAATCCTTGACTAAGCCTATTTCTAATACTTCTCCACATGATGATGATCATATCATAGATTCTCCTATTGATAATATTGTTATATCTTCTGTTGATACTAACATATCTAAGGATGATGAGACTCCTACCGAGTTACCGAAAGCATATGTTGAAGTAAGGAATCATCCACGAGATTTGGTGATTGGAGATATAAATCAAGGCGTTCAGACGAGATTCAAGTTGAACTACATGACACAAATTGCCTTCATATCACTCATTGAACCGAAGAATATCAAAGAAGCATGTGCGGATGATTTTTGGACAATTGCCATGCAAGAAGAGTTGAACCAATTTGTTAGAAATGATGTTTGGGATCTTGTACCACGTCCTACTGATCATCCAGTCATCGGTACCAGATGGGTCTTTAAGAACAAACTCGATGAATCAGGTGAAGTCATTAAGAACAAAGCAAGGTTAGTAGCACAAGGATACAATCAAGAAGAAGGTATTGATTTTGATGAAACTTATGCACCAGTAGCTAGGCTTGAATCTATTCGTATATTACTTGCTTTTTCTTGTTTTATGAATTTCAAACTGTATCAAATGGATGTTAAAAGTGCCTTTTTAAATGGAATTATTAAGGAAACTGTTTATGTTGAACAACCTCCAGGTTTTGAAAATGAAAAATTTCCAAACCATGTTTTTAAACTTAAGAAAGCTTTATATGGTTTAAAGCAAGCACCCTGTGCTTGGTATGATAGATTAAAAAGTTTTCTTTTAAATTCTGATTTTAAGATGGGAAGAGCAGATACAACTCTCTTTATTAAACATGTTAATAAAGATATCTTAATCATTCAGATATATGTTGATGATATTTTATTTGGTTCTACTAACGATAATCTTTGTCAAGAATTTTCTAAGACCATGCAGAGTGAATTTGAGATGAGCCACATGGGCGAACTTACTTACTTTCTCGGTCTACAAATAAAGCAAATGAAGGATGGAATCTTCATTTCCCAATGCAAGTATGCAAAAGAACTTCTAAAAAGATTTGGCATGGAAAATTCTGGTCATAAGAATACTCCCATGAGTACGACTACATTTTTGGACAAAGATGAAAATGGTAAGAATGTTGATCAGAAACTCTATCGAGGTATGATTGGTTCATTACTTTATATTACTTCAAGTAGACCTGATATTATGTTCAGTGTATACTTATGTGCTAGATATCAGTCAAATCCTAAGGAATCACATCTTAAAGTAGTAAAAAGAATTTTTCGATATCTTAATAACACAATCAATTATGGTTTATTTTATCCAAAATCATGCACATTTGATTTACTATCGTATAGTGATGCTGATTTTGCTGGATGTAAATCTGATCGGAAGAGTACTAGTGGTACTTGTCACTTTTTGGGACATTCACTAGTATCATGGTTCAGTAAAAAGTAAAATTCTGTATCATTATCAACAACCGAGGCAGAATATATTGCTGCTAGTGTTGCATGTGCACAAATTATATGGATGAAACAAACCTTACTTGATTATGGCATGACTATCACAAACTCACCTATTATGTGTGATAATACCAGTGCTATTAATTTATCTAAAAATCCTGTTCATCATTCACGTACCAAACATATTGATATTAGGCATCATTTTCTACGTGATCATGCTTTAAAAGGTGATATTTCTTTAACTTTTATATCAACTGATAATCAAATTGCAGATATATTCACAAAGCCTCTTAAAGAAGATACTTTTATAAAAATTTCGAAGAGATTTGGGTATTTGCAATTTTTCTGATTTTTAAAAAAAATTTCAGAATTTTTCAAAGGCATTTCTTCGTGTTTTTGTTTTTGCAGTTTTTACCTTTTTTATGTATTTTTCTGTTTTCAGACTCTTTTTAATATGTATTTCCGTATGAAAACAGTGTCTATTTATGTATGTTTTCTGCTTTTTGTTAATGACAAAGGGGGAGAACTTTTGTGTTATGTGTTATGTTTGTGTTATATTATAAATCTGTTGAAAATCTGTTCTGCATGTGTATTCTGATTCATGTGTTCTGTTTCATATACATAAATCTGTTATGTAAAAATCTGAAATTTTGTGACAAGGACATATGACATATGTGTTATCAAATATATATGGATACTGACATATGACAATGCAGGGAAGGGCAACTTAACACTTTATGCAGGGGCAAATCATTTGTTATAACCTATTTACTGCAGGGGGAGTTTTGCTACAGGGGGAGTTATCATAAACACAAGTTGTCATCATCAAAAAGGGGGAGAATGTTGAAGCCTACCAAATTGAGAATGTTGAAGCCTACAAAGTTGAACAATTTTGATGATGGACAAGTGATGATGGACAAGCATTTATGATTACTCAACCTCACTTGAAGCCAGTTGAAGCTTATGGGAATTATTGGATATTTTGTGTAAATTTAGAATATTGTGAAAAGCCTTGAATACTTACACAAAATTCCCTTCCAAGTCGATTTGACCTTCTAATATAGTCGACTATCCCTTATATAGTCGACTTTCCAAAAATCCTAGTCGACTAGATACTTCCAAAACAATTGACCAAGTCTCTGTTTGTTGTCTGTCAGGAAAGGTAGTCGACTTGACCCCATTGTATAGTCGACTAACAGATACCCTAGTCGACTATAGTTTTTCCCAAGTCGACTAATAACCTATACAAATATTTCCTAACTCTCTGTTTCTGTCTGACATGAAAATAGTCGACTTACCCTATATCTATAGTCGACTAACACATTACCTAGTCGACTAACAGTGTCAATATAGTCGACTACATTCAGTTTTCCAGAAACCAAATATCTGTATCAGTCAAAACATAGTCGACTAACCCCTTGTTGTAGTCGACTAATCAGTGGAAATTTTGTTCTGCTAGTCGACTAGTCTCTTGTTCCAGTCGACTAATAACATTTGTTAACTGCTGTGCAGTTGGTGAATTCTGGTGCGTTTTTTAACGTTTCAAAATTTGAATTAGGCCTGATAACTACCCTAACTTACTATGGATTTCACCTATAAATAGGGGTATTGTCCTAAGGCCAAATCACCAATTCAAATCCAAAGTTTTCAGCCTTAAACTCTGTCCAAAAATTCTGTTTTCTGAAAACTTGTTCTCTTTTAGTTTTCTTCACCAAATTCCAAAGTCCATTGTTAAGATTTCTGAAATCCCTCCTATAAGAAACCTTGTCCACAAGCACATTCAATTTCAAGGCTTATAGGATCATTGTAATCATTCAAAGAAGATCATTGTACAAGGGCGTCTTCTGGAGTAGAAGAAAGTTGTACAAGGCGTTTGTTCTCTTGGTGTAAAGAGGAGTTGTGCACATTTGGCAAAGGGCGTTTGTCAAGTGGTGTACAAGGTATTGGTTGTGGGTGTACACAAATCAGGAAAGAAAAATCTCAAGCGGTTGGCTTGGGGACTGGATGTAGGTCACAAGGACCGAACCAGGATAACTCTCTTGTCTTTGCGTTTGAATTTTCTGAGATTATCTTGTGCATTGTTTATTTCCTGCAAGTAGTTTGATTTAAATTTTATAAACACTATTCACCCCCCCCTCTAGTGTTGTGTTGCTTTGATTATAGATCCTACAAACAGGAGTCAATATTAATTCGGAAAGGTGAACTGGATCACAGATTTGAGAATCTAGGTCACATATCTCATTGAGTTCAATATCATAAAAATGAGAACTTGCCAATTTGTCAATAGGATCTTCAAAAGTGTATAATTGGTCAAGTTCAATATGATCCTCAAAGATGGGTGATTCAATTTCATTATGAATTGGTACAGGATCCAATGTTGACTCCGAGAAAAGATTGAAGTCAAGTGAAGATACCGGAGTCATTATTGAATCAGGAAGAAGAATTGAATCACTAAGTTGGGTTTCAAGATCATATTCATTCTCAAGTTCTATTTCAGGAAAGGAATAACTTGCCAAGCTGTCAATATCTTTTTCAAAATATGGAGTTTGGGCAAGTTCAAATGGTTGTTCTGAAATAGAATCTTGATTTCCAAAACAACATGACTCTTCGGCTCTAACAGAATGGTAAGTGACATCAGAACGGTGGGAACGTAGAGATTCGACCATCATATCTATGTCACGATTACGAGCGTTTTGAGCCTGAGTCATGGCTTCAAGCATCTTTTCATAGTTGATAGGCTCATTGTTTTGATGAAAAGATGAAGTATTGTCTTGGAATTGGTGGTGAAAATTGTGAGTCCATCAGATTTTGTGATTGTTGTTTGGACTCACGCATACTCCTTTCCAAAATCGATGGTTTTCTATTTTGGACTGGTGGAACTGAGTATGACTCTTGAGGATATTGTGGACTAGGTGGATAAGGGGGACCAGTTGGTTGAAAATTATGCTCGGGGGAGGTGAATCCCCACTGACTCGGTGAAGAGTTAAAATTATTATGGAAATTATAGTTATTAGATTGGGGTATGGGTTATATTGATTCGGATAAGACCAATCCGGCACACTAGGTTGGTTAAAGTCATGATATGCCGGGTTGGTAATATCCGAAAATGAACTCGGTGTGTAATATGGATTATTATTAAAGTTGAAAAAATTATTATTATAAGCCATATCACACAATGGAATACAAACAAAAAGAAAGAAAAAACAAGCAAAGAAGCAAACAAATAAAAGGAAAATTCTAACTAAGTTAGGGTAGACCTATGACCTAGACGACTCCTAACTGATTAGACTGTCCACGGGAGGTCTAATGCAGACTTTGACCACAAGCTAATCAGCCAGGTCAGGGCAAGGTTGGTGGGAGGTTTTCCGTCAAAGACGTTCCTTAATTAAATAACCACCAACCTTCGGGCATTCGGCCCTTAATTCCTTTCCTAGACACTGATTTGGCAGGAGTCAAATTCTAACACCTTTTCCCCTTAGGATAATCTCCTAATTGAGTCCGAGATGTCCCTAGGGCCAACGTCTACTCATTTTAAGTTAGGCTTGGGTTAGTGAGTGCTTGGAATCTGATTTTTGGGCTAAGGAAGGGTGATTAAATCCCCACCTTATCTTGTTAATGGGTGGTGCCCTTAAAATCAATTTGTGCAAGTGTACAAGATAAATAAGATTCACTCAAAGTGATATAAATCAACCAAGAAGTGAGTCCTATGCTAAATGCAATGCATACGTACCTTGCTCCAGCACTCTTCAACAGTAAAAATAAATGAATTGAAAAGACACGTGCCTAAAATGCAAACGTCTAATCAATTTTTTATCTTTTCAATAAATGTTTTACTGTTGATTATTAGCAGGCTTATGTGATGGCATATAAGAAAAAGTAAAGTTGCAGAAAACTACAATTTACAAAGCAAGCAGCCCTGCAAAAAGAACGTTAGTAGTCCACTCATTTTTGCCGCGGATCTGCGGCTTTGGCCGCGAAAACGCGGCAAAGCAGAGGGCACTTGGTCTCTGCTTTCTAGAGCAGAGGCCCAAGGCCACTTATATGTTACTGCAACTTTAATTTCCTATTTTGTTTGCCCTTAACCTGCAATAGAGAAGAAAATTCGTTTAGTTCTAAAAAATTTTCAATAAAAATCAGATTTCAATAAAAACGTTACCCTCCCCGGCAACGGCGCCAAAATTTGATTGAGGTAAAACCTGCACACAAAATACAGAATTTCAGATTTAGAATGAAGATGTGCAAGTGCTCAATTCTTACCGCTATAGCAAGTGGCTATGCGGGTCGTGATCCACAGGGAGGGTTTTGCGATAGAATCGTTTACGTTCTTTATTGAAATCGTTATGAAAACAAAACGAAAGTTCTTCTTTGTTTTTAAAGTAATAAAAAAGGAAAAAGAATTATGTTAAAGTTAGAAGAAAATGAGAGATGAAGAAGGTGGAAAAAATCAGAAAACGGCGAAAGCGACTATGTACAAATGATTATTTACAAGGAAGTGAAAAGGAGTGGTGTTGGTGATTTAATTTACAGAAATGAAAGAAAAGAAAGAAGAGGAAGAAATACTTACCTAGATTGATTGATGACTTACCTGAAAACCTTTGCATGTTCTACCTTTGTTTAGGAGGCGTTCAACGCATAAATCATAAGCCTGAGCTCAGTCCCCGTTCGCATTATATCATCAAGTCTCGCACAAGTATGAAGTGATACGTCTTGAGGAGGAGAACGTCTTCATGAACTATCGTTGGCACTCACATAACATCGTTATACTTGTGCTTTAGAATTCACTTGTAAACTCAACAAAAACAAACGAGGTAAAGTAGAAGAGGAAGACGAAAACAAAAGAAAATGAAAGTAAAGAAGAACATAAAAATGTTACCTTTTATTGCTTGAAACGATGGAAGAAAGGAGGAGGGTACATCGGTGTCACTCTCAACATATGCCTCTCTCTCTTACTTACATGAATCATCATCTAACCTAAGCTTACATGCACATTACATAAAAAGAAAAGAAAAAACCTAAACTAAGAAATGGAAAACTAGTCTAAATCCTATCTCTGCATGGTCGTCCCATTTTCAGTGCAAATACTGGCTTTTTATAGGCAAAATCCCAACCTACAGGATCCGGGAAGATTGGGGGAGCAAACGCTCCCCCTAACTCCATAACAGAGCCACGAAAACGCGGTTTTACCCGCGTTTTCGCGGCCATTCTGTGGCCAGGTGGCCACAGCTTGTTGGTGCAGCTCCCCGGTTTCGCGTCTTGTATATATCTTCAACTGGATTTTCAGTTTGAGTCCGAGATTTTGACGAAATGGCCTTTGATCTTTGCTTCAACCGATCGATTCTGAGAGGATTTTTCTCAACCGGTTTCAACCTCTTGATTTTGCCCTGATTCACTGAGTTCGAATTAATTCTGATTTAAATTCAGAATTTGGTGGGCTTTTGGGCTCATTTCTCTTCATCTCCTTAAGGAATGGGCCTGCAAATAAATTAAACATTTAATTAGGACAATGCAGATTTTATTCTATAATAAGTATGGAAATATGATATTAAATGTGCAACATTAGCGACCAATCAGCCACTTTCTTCTTAACTTAACTTTAACTCTTTTTCATTTTTCTTTTAAAAAACTAAAAGAAGAAATTAACCATTAATTGTACCATAAAAGAGAATTTGTTTAAAAAGCTTCCATCACTAGTCCCTCCTTGTGGATCACGACCTGCATATCCACTTGCTATCGCGGTAGAATTGAGTACTTGCACATCTCTATTTTAAAGTTCTAGAATTCTGTATCTGTGTTCAGGTTCCAACCTCAATCAAATTTTGGCGCCGTTGCCGGGGAGGGACGGTAAGTAACTCTCTTTAAAGTTTACATTTTTGGTTAACCTTCTTCTTTTTTTTTGGTGTACAGGTTTGACAACAAGGAATTTTGCTGCAGTGGACATATAAGTGGCTTTGAACTCTGCTCAAGAAAGCAGAGCCCAGAAGCCCTCAGATTTGCTACATTCTTGTGACATTCTGAGTGAACTACTTACCTGCATTTTCTATAGGTTGGCTGAATTGCATAGATTAAATATCTTTAGTATTTATCTCCTTGTTTGACTCACTGTATAAAAATGTCTAACACAACAGTAAAAAATTGATTGTAAATGTTAAAAATGATTTAGACTTTGTATTAGTCACGTGTCTATTTCATTACATTTTCTATTTACTGTTGAAGAGTGCTGGAGCCAAGGTATGTCTGCATAGCATTTAGTATAAGGTTCATTCTTGTATGAAATATTGCTTGAGTATTACTTTTTTCTATATACTTATACACTATAATAAATTGATTTAAGTGCTTGTCCTATAAAGAAGATAAGCTGGGAAGTCATTACCCTCCCTTAGCCCACAAATAATCTCCTCACTCACTAACCCAAGCCTAACTAAAACTGAGTAGACGTTGGCCCTAGGGACATCTCAGAATCAAATAGGAGACTGACCTAAGGGGGGAAGTTGATTTGAATCTGACTCTTGTCAAATCGGTGACTAAGGTTGGGGATTGAGGGGTGAAACCCCAAAAGCTGGTGGTTTGACCTAATTAGGCCCGTCGCTTCTGCGCGGATACCTCCCACCAATCTTGCCTCTACCTGGCCGATTAACTTGTAGTCAAATTCGACAATATACCTCCAGTGGACAGTCTAACCAGTTAGGAGTCGTCTAGATCTACGGTTTACCCTAACTTAGGTTAGATATTTTTTCTTTTTATTTGTTTGCTTATTTGTTTGTTTTTTCCCTCTTTGTTTGTGTTTTATTATGTGATATGGCTTATAAGAATAATTTTTCCAATTTTAATGGTAATCTATATTATACCCCAACCTCTTTTTCGGATATTACCAATCTGGCATATCATAACTTTAACCAACCTAGTGTGCTGGATTGGTCTTATCCGAATCAATATAACCCATGCCCCCAATTTATAACCATAATTTTCAGAATAATTTCAACTCTTCACAGAGTCAATGGGGATTCACCTCCCCCGAGTCCAATTTTCAACCAACTTGTCCTCCTTATCCACCTTGTCCACAATATTTACAAGATTCATACTCAGTTCCACCAGTTCAAAATAGAAAACCATCAATCTTGAAAATGAGTATGCGTGAGACTAAGCAACATTCACAAAATTGGACGGACTCACAATTTCATCACAAATTCCAAAACAACACTTCAACTTTTCAAGTCCAATCGCAACAATATGATGAACCGATCAATTATGAAAAGATGCTTGAAGCAATGACTCAGGCTCAAATCGCTCATAATCATGACATAGATATGATGGTTCAAACTCTCCATTCTCACTGTTTGACCATTTCTGATGTCGCTAACCATTCTGTTAGAGCTGAAGAATCATGTTGTTTTGAAAAACAAGATTCCATTTCAGTACAACCATTTGAACTTGCCCAAACTCTAAATTTTAAAAATGACATTGACTGTTTGGCAAGTTATCCCTTTCATGAAATTGAACTTGAGAATGAATATGATCCTGAACCTCAACTTGGTGATTCAATTCTACTTCCTGATTCAATAATGACTCCGGTGTCCTCACCTGATTTCGACCTTTTTCCCGAGTCAACATTGGATCCTGTGTCAATTCATCATGAAATTGAATCACCAATCTTTTATGATCATCATGATTAACCTGACCAATTTCATGCTTTGAAAGTCCCATTGGCAAATAGGCAAGTTCTCATTTTATGAAATTGAACTCAATGAGAAATGTGACCTAGATTCTCAAATCTTTGATCCAGTTCAAATTACCGAATCAATATTGACTCCTGTTTTGTTACCCGACTTGACTAATATTTTAGAGTCAGTTTTTATTCCCACACCTGTCCTTCTTAAACTTGAATCACTAATATTATGTCACATTCTATTGTGGGGAAATGAATGTGGACTTGAGTTTTAACTTCTTGATTTGGACCCACTTCCTGAACTGATCTCAACTCCTGAACCTTTACTTGACTTAAGTCACTTTCCTGAGTCAATATTAGTTCCCATACTTCCTAAGTCCAAGTCAATCATTCCATCTTTTCACACTCCATTTTGGGACAAGGCGGTTGACAAAATTGACTCCGAAATTAATTATGGAATTTGAAAATTAGAGGGGGGTTAAATTTTTAATAAAAACTGTTCATATATACATCATTTTAGTGGATTATATAAGAGAGATTTCTGGTGGGTTCCTCTGAACTCCATGAAAATACGATTGGGCCGCATTTCGTGGACCAATCAGACCACCACCAGAACCACCACCTTACGGTAATATTTTCCTTCCCTTTCTTCTTTTTCATACATCTATGCATTAATTCATACATTGAGGACAATGCATAAGATAGGTGTGGGGGAGGGTCTAACATAACTTAGTTTTTTTCTTTTATTTTAAAAAAGAAAAAAATTTAACATTTTCTTTACTTTTAAAAACATTTTGAAAATAGAAAAAATATTTTGACATATTTTTTGTAAGAAATTAAGTCAATTTTAAGGAGTAGGAAAATCAAAATTAGGATTTCTTATACTTGGTCAAAATAAGATTATTTGTTTAATTTTTAGGGTTAGAACGATTATTTGTCAAAGTAATTTAGTCTTAATCTTTACCTTAATAAAATATGCACACTTCATACACTTACACACTTAGGGTTTAAAAATAAAGATTCTTATGCCTTCAAAAAATAAAAATAAAAAGAAAAAAATATATCTATGAAAGATAAACAAATCTAATTATTGATTAGCTAGGTGCTTTAACCTAAGCAAGCCTTGGTATTTATGCAAAAGATGATTAGATAAGTTTGAAAAAAAGAAATATATATATATATATCTATCCTCTGATTAAGCTGGGTATTTGTGCCTCATAAAGCATAAGTATTCACGCCTAAAGCTGCTCATATATTAAAATCCTTAGTTTTGTGGCCTGGTTTGCTCGAGTCCTTAAGTCCTTGGGGTGTTTCTCACCCGGTGCCCTAAGACCGTCTGGTTTGGGAGTCACCGATTAAAGGCTCGTTACATGGGCAGATTAGAAAGCCTAATAGAACTACAGAATAATACCACCAAATATAAATAAATAAATAAATAAATAAATAAGGCATAAAAGTTAGAGTTAAAGAACCCTTAGTCAAAATTTTCACGGCCGCGAAGGTGTATATGACTTAGGGTAAAGTAGTAGACTAGATGAGAAGTATAATTTGACTCCTTACTTTGATTGATAACAAATTTTTGAATGGAGACTAAGTTTAGGAATGAAAATTCAGTTTTCCTATAAATTTATAGATTACTTAATTCTTACAATAATATTTCAAATATTTTTCTTTCAAAATGTGTTTTCAAAATACTAACATTTTTTTTCTTTATAGATTTTGTGGGTGCAATCTACTGAAAACCCTTACGAGACAAAACTCATCCTCTAGGGGTAACATAGAGGTTTAATAGCTTGTTACACAAGCTCAGTGCAATCGCGTGACCTACGAAAGTAGTCTAATAATCTTTGGTTTAGTTTTGTTGTTTTGCTCGAGGACAAGCAAAAGATAAGTGCGGGGGTGTGACTGCACACATTTATTGCATTACTCTTTATTACATATCCACATTTATCATGTAATAAATCTGCTAAATTTCTTGTCTTAAATGTCTATTTTGCAGAAGATAATCATGGAGAGAAAGAGGATAAAATCAAATAAAAATCAGTTAAATTCAGATTTAACTATATCTATTTAGTTAGAGGAGGATGATCCCAAATTCAGTTAGTTAAATTCAGTTTTTAGTGAATCAAGTGGTTTAAAATAAAGATCAACCAAGGATAATTACATAGTCCAAATCAAAAAGGGATAAACGAATAGAGAGAAGATCAACGGATGAGATGAAGAAATTTTGACTCAGATTCTGACTGGATACATCTTAGTGATCGAATCATAACTTTCTCTACCAGAACTTAAATCTAATGATTCAAGATTATTCAGAAAGATAATGTGAAGGGCTACAACTCTTAAGTTGATTATTATTTCTAATTCTGTCATTTGATAAGTTATATTTAGCAATCAATAAGCCAATAAGTTGCAGATCAGAACTGAATATTCACATCAAATTAAGTTTGGAGATAAGGGGAGAATTCAAATTCAAAAATAGCTAGCTTTTCTTATCTTCATACTCCTCTACCCTCTGCATTTCTCCTATAAATAACTGCAATCTCAAATGCAAGGAAAAAAAACCAAGCAGAGAGTAGAAATTAGGCTAATTTGTAGTTTGTAACTTAGTTTTTTAGTTTTCTTTTATGTAATTTTTGTTTTATTTATGTAACTGAGAGGAAAGGAGACTTTCATGGAGGAATGAGAGCAAGCTTGTACTAAGGTGACATTGGTGTAAGTGATCTTTTCTTCTATTATTATTTGAATTGAATCGAGATTTCCTTTTCTTTTCTATTCTTGTTTTTGTTCGCTTCCCTCTTTTGTGTTTGTGCATCCAAATGAAACCGATAGCTTCGAAGTTGCCTTGTCCTTGCAAGTGCCGTTGATGGCTTATGGTAATGGATATCCATTTCTATGGTAGTATAACTCGCCTCTTCATTTTATAGTGTAAATCGGGAATGGGGAAGATCTCATCGCCATGCTTCGCTCGCCTTCAAACAAAGGTACATCGTCGATACGGATAAAAGGTAAGCAGGCGTCGAAGAAGTAAGTATGTTTTTTAGGTTTTAGTTTTTCTTTCTTTTCTTGTAACTTTTAGTGTAGATCACCAACACCATAATCACCCAAATCTCTTTTACTCTTTCAATTTTTTGTACATATCACTTCTATTTTCGCCATCTTCTCATTCTACCACTTTCTTCTCAACTTAACTTTAACTCTTTTTCATTTTCTTTTAAAAAACTAAAAGAAGAATTTTAACCATTAATTGTACAATAGAAGATAACTTGCCTAAAAAGCTTCCATCGCTAGTCCCTCCTTGTGGATCACGACCTGCATAGCCACTTGTTATCGCGGTAGAATTGAGCACTTGTACATCTCTATTTTAAAGTTATGAAATTTTGTATTTGTGTGCAGGTTCCAACCTCAATCAAATTTTGGCGCCGTTACCGGGGAGGGACGGTAAGTAACTCTCTTTAAAGTTTACATTTTTGGTTAACCTTCTTCTTTATTTTTGGTGTACAGGTTTGACAACAAGGAATTTTTGCTGCAGTGGACATGTAAGTGGCTCTAGACTCTGCTCAAGAAAGCAAGGCCCAGAAGCCCTCAGATTTGCTATATTCCTGTGACAATCTGAGTGAACTACTAACCTGTATTTTCTGCAGGTTGGCTGAATTGCATAATTTAAATATCTGTAGCATTTATCTCCTTGTTTGACTCACTGTATAAAAATGTCTAACACAACAGTAAAAAGTTGATTTTAAATGTTAAAAATGATTTAGAATTTGCATTTAGGCACGTGTCTATTTCATTACATTTTCTATTTACTGTTGAAGAGTGTTGGCCTAGAGGCTCTTCACTCTAGTTTTGATGATGATTAACTCATGTAGTTATAGTTTACTAATAATCTTGTGATATTTAGTTTCAGATATTTGACCAAGATATTAGTAGGTGATTAGCTTCAACAAAGGTGTTTTGGAGCTTTCATATGGTGATTCAAGAGCTCGCAGGTCAAGATCGTATCTAGCACTTGGTTGGAGTCAAGCTCGTTGGATCGTGTTTGGATCGAGTCGACTTGGAGACGGGGTTCTTCGAGAAGACATCGGTTTGTATTTAGTTTAAGATTGTGTTTAGGCCTTGTGTAAAGATTAGATAGTATTGATATGCTCAAGTACACACACACAAGTTTGAATTTGTTTGGTTTTCGGTTTAACCGGTTTCATTTTTTCATATATATGGTTTTCATGAATAGATAGAATTAAAACAAGTTTATATGGTTTAATGTATATTAGATTTGATCTATATACATCTATGTTTCATCTATTTAGAAAAACTTACTTTGATAGTCTATTTCATAAGTTGGAGTTTTGTATTTAAACAAAACTTATTTTTGGATTTCATGTCAAAAACATAGATATAAATCTTTATATGTATATTGGATTCTATCCATATACAATATGCTTCAAAGTTGTTTCAATATCATGTTTTTGTATTTACATGTGTTTTGGAGAAAACGGTTTTTCATTTCAAAAATTCAAGTTTTGAAAATACGAATTTTGGTTTAAGGCAAAATTTTAAGAACACAAAAATGATTCAAATAGTTTATAATATGTGTTGAATTTTGTCACACATATTTGTATTTCAAAGATCTAATAAGAACTGATTTTTGTGGAATTTATGTGATTTTATGAGATTTATTTAAAGTCAAATAACCAAGTTTTCAATCCCCAAAATGTTTGTACTGGCTGTCTGCCGGTCGACCGGACGGTCGACCGTGGCAGAAGTCGGTCCGGTCGATTGATGTGCGCAGACGTGCACGCAGCCCAGATTGGTAGGCCGGTCGACCAACCCGGTCGACCGCCAAGCTTTGCTATCTGAAAATGCCCCGGTCGACCGGGCGGTCGACCGGCAGAGAGCTCTGCTCTCTGTTTCTAGTTTTCGGTCGACCGGCTAGTCGATCGGTGGCTCAACGGTGATAAATATGACCGTTGACCGGTTGACCGGAAGGGCAATTTTGCCTTTTGGCTGCTGCCAACGGGCAGATTTTGTTGGGACTATATATACCCCATTTCTTGAGCTGATTTGACCAAGTTTTTAGAGAGCAATTTTTCTCACCTTTACAAGTATTTAACATCGTTTTTATAAGAGTTTTTGGGTTTCAAAGATCATTCTTTGGGAATTGGTTTGATTTTCATTTACATTTCTATCTAGAGTTTTTCCTAAAATTTTTCTTTGTGATTTTGATCTCCAAACTCTTTATTTTCTCACACTTGAGCTATCATATCTATCCTATCTATAGGATCTTGTTTTAAGTGAGAAAAAGTTGTTTGTGATCTTTGTGATCACCTAAGTGTTGTAACCCTCCTTACTTTGTGATATCCCTCTAGTAAGAGGTGATTGTGGAGGTTGTGATTGGTATCCCTCTAAGTGTAGAGGTGATTGTTGGAGTGTTGGCTTTGTGCCTTATCCCTCAAGTGTGAGGTTGATATTTATTTGGCTAAGTGTCTATCCCTCTAAGTGTAGAGGTGATTTGTGTTGTGCCTTGCCTCTAGTGAGAGGTTGCATTTGTTGAGAGAGGAGTTGTGTACTCCTAGTTGTATTTGCCCAAATCCTCAGTGGAGGTTCGTTGTGTGGAAGTCCTGTGTGGACGCTATAGTGGAAATCCTTCTGTGTGAAGGCGGGGGACGTAGAGCTATGTGCTCGAACCTCGAAACATATCTTTGTGTTTGTGTTTGATCCACTATCTCTAACTCTCTCTTATATTGTGCCTTGCATCATTTCATATTGTTCATTCATACTTATATACTTGGTATTATTTGTTTGTGTGCCATACTAATGTTGAACCAAGAGAGCTTCATATAGCACCTCAACTCTTATTTAGAGGAATTTAGAGGAGATAGTCCAGAGCCCTTCACCGGGATTTCGGCTACACTCTTTGGTTACACTAACTGTGTTCCAATAAGTTTTTAATTCCGCATTATTTGTCATTAGATTAGCCATACAATTATTCACCCCCCTCTAGGTGTACTTTCAATTGGTATCAGAGCCTACGCTCCTGATATTACGTTTAACCACCTAGGAGTGAGATCTTGGTTTGGTAATCTAATATTTGCATTTGCACACATATATTGTTTACACACACTCATGGACTTCATGACCCCTCCCATGTATGATACTTCTAACATTGTTGTTTGGAAAGCTAGGATGTCCATGTACCTAAAAACCCTAGGTTTGCATGTTTTCCTTGCCGCTACCAAGAAATCTTATCTTGATAATAGCAAGCATATAGAGGCCAATGCACAAGCCCCTGAGGCACTTAGATGCGTGCTTAGCAAAGAATATCTTATGATGGTTTCTCATTGTGATACCGCTTTTGCAGTATGGAACACTTTGACCTCTCCCGAGCTTCAAACGCCAAACATTGTGGAGAAGGAATCTTGTGGAGGAGAATCCGAACATCATTGCTACATGGTCCAAGGGAATGACTCCCATGAGGTAAATTCAAAAACTCAACTAGATGATAGTGCTAGTTCTTCCGGCGATGACCTTGTTGATGCCGATGCTTTAAATGAAGAACTTTCTATTGTATGTGAAAAATTGCTTGAAAAATATAAAGTTTTGAAAAAAAAATTTTGGACTTAATAAAGAAAATGAGGATTTAGTTTCAAAACATGATTTGGTTTTGCAAGAGAAGGTTGAGATTTCAAATGAATGGGACTCATTGAAATCCCAACTTGAACTTGCTCTTAATGAAAACAAAATTTTGAAAAATAAAAATGATTTTGAAATTGTTTTGAAGAAAAATGAAGTTCTATCTTCAAAACTTGATTTTGTTATAAAAGAAAATGAATCCTTAAAAAATAAAATTGTTTCTATTTCAAAAGAATTGGATTTGATTTCTAACAAAAATAAATCTTTGAAAAATGATTTAGATTCACATGTTTGCCATGCTAGTGTAGCTTCACCACCTAGTGTATCCATAGCATGCCCACCTCTTCTACTATTATTGAAAATGATATAAATATTTTAAAGAAGAGTGTTGATTGTTTGGGCTCCACTTTGAGCCAATGTGCCATGAACCACACACGTTTGGAATCCATGTTTCGAAAAAACAAGTTCCAAATATGCATGCACACAAATCACGGCATACACATGCTCCTTATATTCACACTCATAACACTATGTATGCTCATGTGTACACATGTACGCATTGTGGACGTAAGGGCCACCTTGAAAATTTTTGTTTTGATAGAATTAAATATTCAAATTTTGCAAATAAATTTGTTTGAATTAGAAAATGTGCTAACCCCCTTGGACCCAAAAGAGTACGGGTACCAAAAGTCACTCCCTTTTTTGATGTAGGTGTGGGCTCTCACTCGACGTGAGGGTATTGGTGCCTTGAGGTGAATGCGTTCTGAGCTAAACGGTGACTATTTTGGATGCATAACTTTTAAGGGGAGTTTGGTGGGAGGACCATCATGGTTTGGAGACAGAGATGTGCCCTAATGGTTTTGGTAATATCTCTAACTCCGATTTAGTTTACATGCTTTCATATTATTCATTTTTAGCATGTTTTGATGTTTCATGATTATTATGTTAAATGCCATAAAAATTAGACTTGTGATATACATGATTAGTATTTGAGATAAACCCATGTTTAATTTGGACTTATATTTTTGTGTTCTCAACTTTAGTTTAACTATTGTGTGTATCATAAATCTAAGACATGTGCATTTACTTAATGATCATATTAGTTCATGTTTTGTTTTGCACTTCATGTTTTGATTACATGTTTAGATGTAGCTTTCATTAAAACTTGTGTATATACTTGTACAACTAGTGAGCCACAAATAGATTAGTATATGTTTGTTCTTGATTGCTTATTTGTACTCATTAGATGTATTAGTATAGCCTAGTTTTGATGATTAGTGCTTTCTAACTTGTATTACCTAATTTTGGACATGTTTTTATGATGATATGCTTTAGCTTCATGTATATGTTAACTGTTGAATATACATGTATACCCTTGAGTCATTTGCTTTTCATGCAATATTCTATTATGGACTCAATTGTGTTTGGATATGTATGTATACTTTAGTTTTGACAAAACATACATATGCCTTGGAGTTAGTATTGTTTTGATGAAAATTAAATTTTTGATGATTTTCATGTTTTTTTGAGAAGGAATTTCATATTGAGCATTAATGCCTTATTTCATGACTTTTGTTGATTACATAACTTTTTACACTCACATTACTTAATGTTTTCTCATGATTTTATTTTCATGAGTATTATATGTGATATATAGACTTTGAGTGTTGATTATGTGATTTTCATATTTTTCATGAAAAATATTCTTATTTTATTCCTTACTTGAAAGATTTCGTACTAGTTTTCAAGTTTTTCAAAAAAATGGTTGTGTATTTTCTCATTTTGGAAGAGTTTTCAATTATGCTAAAATATTTTCAAACTTATTTTTGAAAACCCCTTCCATCAATGGGTGGTTGGATGGGCGACCATGCCTTGTATGCCTAATTGAAAATCATTTTAACATGTGCATGAATAGGGAGGTATTTATGAGTTATACACCTGTTCCTCATTATGTTTTCAATTGGTATCACAATTGATATCTATTTTGTATACTTATATCTGTTTCTATATATGTATGCTTCAACTTCAAACAGTATCAATTTCGATTGGTATTTAATCTTTCATACATATATATGTGTTTTGATTGTACTTATTATATCTTTATATCTTAAAGTACAAATTTTGTTATGCTAAGCTTGATTTAGTTCTTAATGATAATTATTTTTCAATTGGTATCTCATACAAGCTTATGCATCATTTTCATTAGTATTTCATAAAGGGGAAAAAAACTCATGTTTTACCTTTTAATCAGTTTTGTTTAATTGTTATGTTGAAAAATGATATTTGTTAATTGATATCTTAGTTTTCAATTGGTTTCCTACGCTCCAAATGAAAATTATTTTTCATTGGTATATGTTTCATTTTCAATATTGGTATCAAGAATCTTAAATTGGCTTCATTCTATATTTGGTATCTTTATTGCAAAGTGATTTGTTTAAACCAAATAAGTTGGTTTGTTTTCAATTGATATCATGTTTTATTTTAAATTCGTATCTATATTGAAATGTGTTTTGTTTACATAAAAATATTTGGCTTTCACTTTCAATTAATATCAAAATTACAAAATACTTTCATTTGGTATCAAAATTACAAGATGTTTACAATTGGTATTGTTACTTTCAATTGGTATTATTTTGGTATATTAAAAAAATGTTATTTACTTTCATTGGTATCTTTAACATGTGTTTATTTACAATTGGTATCATGTTTTTCACATATATGTATCTTTCAATTGGAATCTTTCAATAATTTTAATATACATTTATATTTCAATTGGTATCTAAAACATACAATGTTTCATTTTCATTGGCATCAAAGTTTACAAGATATTTTTTCATTGGTATCTTTTGGTATCTTAAAAATTATTTTTGATTATTTATGCCCCGTTGTTGATTGTTTTTGAGTTTATGTTTGCCCCTTTGTTGATGAATTGACAAAAAGGGGGAGAAGTATTTGAGTTTATATATGCATGCTTATTGTTATTTATATGCATATATGTATTGTTTGATTCATGAGCATTCATTGCATATCTTTATTGTTTATTGCTACGCATGAGTTAAGGGGGAGCTTCTATGAAGCTTAACTTTAATTCATGCATATATAACTCCATGAGTTTTGTCATCATCAAAAGGGGGAGATTGTTGGCCCAGAGACTCTTCACTCTAGTTTTGATGATGATTAACTCATGTAGTTATCGTTTACTAATAATCTTGAGATATTTAGTTTGAGATATTTGACCAAGATATTAGTAGGTGATTAGCTTCAACAAAGGTATTTTGGAGCTTTCACATGGTGATTCAAGAGCTCACGCGTCAAGATCGTATCTAGTACTCGGTTGGAGTCAAGCTTGTTGGATCATGTTTGGATCGAGTCAACTTAGAGACGGAGTTCTTCAAGAAGACCATGGTTTGTGTTTAGTTTAAGATTGTGTTTAGATCATGTATAAAGATTAGATAGTGTTGATATGCTCAAGTACACACACAAGTTTCAATTTGTTTGGTTTTCGGTTTAACTGGTTTCAGTTTTTCATATATATGATTTTCATGAATAGATAGAATCAAAACAAGTTTACATGATTTAATGTATATTAGATTTGATCTATATACATCTATGCTTTATCTATTTAGAAAAAACTTACTTTGATAGTTTATTTCATGAGTTGGAGTTTTGTATTTAAACAAAACTTATTTTTGGATTTCATGTCGAAAACATAGATATAAATCTTTATATGTATATTGGATTCTATCCATATACAATATGCTTTAAAGTTGTTTCAATGTCATATTTTTGTATTTACATGTGTTTTGGTGAAAACGGTTTTCCATTTCAAAAATTCAAGTTTTGAAAATACGGATTTTGGTTTAAGGCAAAATTTCAAGAACACAAAAATGGTTCAAATAGTTTATAATATGTGTTGAATTTTTGTCACACATATTTGTATTTCAAAGATCTAATAAGAACTGATTTTTGTGGAATTTATGTGATTTTATGGGATTTATTTAAAGTCAAATAACCAAGTTTTCAAACCGACCAGACGGTCGACCGAGGCAGAAGTCGGTCGACTGATCCGATCGACCAACGTGCACAGACGTGCACGCAGCCCAGGCTGGCAGGCCGGTCGACCGCTAGAGAGCTTTGCTCTCTTGAAATGGCCCCGGTCGACCGGGCGGTCGACCGGCAGAGAGCTCTGCTCTTTGTTTCCAGTTTTCGGTCGACCGGCCGGTCGACTAGTGGCTCAACAGTCATAAATATGACCGTTGGCCCGTCGACCGCCCGGTCGACCGGATGGGCAATTTTGCCCTTTGCCTGCTGCCAACGGGCAAATTTTATTGGGGCTACATATACCCCATTTCTTGAGCTGATTTGACCAAATTTTTAGAGAGCAATTTTTTCTACCTTTACAAGTGTTTAACAGCAAGTTTTTAAAAGAGTTTTTGAGTTTCAAAGATCATTCTTTATTTTGTTTTAAAGGGTTGAAAAAATCAAAGAAAAGAAAAGTCTTTGAGAATTGATTTGATCTTCATTTACATTTCTATCTTGAGTTTTTCCCTAGAATTTTTCGTTGTGATTTTGATCTCCAAACTCTTTATTTTCTCACACTTGAGTTATCATATCTATCCTATCTATAGGATCTTGTTTTATGTGAGAAAAAGTTGTTTGTGGTCTTTGTGATCACCTAAGTGTTGTAACCCTCCTTACTTTGTGATATCTCTCTAGTGAGAGGTGATTGTGTTGATATCCCTCTAGTGAGATGTGATTGTGGAGGTTGTGATTGGTATCCCTCTAAGTGTAGAGGTGATTGTTGGAGTGTTGGCTTTGTACCTTATCCCTCAAGTGTGAGGTTGATATTTGTTTGGCTAAGTGCCTATCCCTCTAAGTGTAGAGGTAATTTGTGTTGTGCCTTTCCTCTAATGAGAGGTTGTATTTGTTGAGAGAGGAGTTGTGTATTCCTACTTGTATTTGCTCAAATCCTCAGTGGAGGTTCCTTGTGTGGGAAGTCATGTGTGGACGCTATAGTGAAAATCCTTCTGTGTGAAGGCGAGGACGTAGAGATGTGTGCTCGAACCTCGAAACATATCTTTGTGTTTGCGTTTGATCCACTATCTCTAACTCTCTCTCTCTCTCTCTCTTATATTGTGTCTTGCATCATTTCATATTGTTCATTCATACTTATATGCTTTGTATTGTTTGTTTGTGTGCCATACTTGTGTTGAACCAAGAGAGCTTCATATAGCACCTCAACTCTTATTTAGAGAAATTTAGAGGAGATAGTCCAGAGCCCTTCATCGGAAATTCTGCTACACTCTTTGGTTACACTAAGTGTGTTGCAATAAGTTTTTAATTTCGCATTATTTGTCATTAGATTAGCCATACAACTATTCACCGCCCTCTAGGTGTACTTTCAATTGCTGGAGCCAAGGTATGTGTGCATCGCATTTAGTATAAGGTTGCTTGAGTGTTTTCTATATACTTGTACACAACACTAAATTGATTTAAGGGTTTGTCCTATAAACAAGATAAGGTGGGGAAGTCATTACCCTCCCTTAGTCCACAAACAATCTCCTCACTCACTAACCCAAGCCTAACTAAAACTGAGTAGACGTTGGCCCTAGGGACATCTCAGACTCAAATAGGAGACTGACCTAAGGGGGAAGTTGATTTGAATCTGACTCTTGCCAAATCGGTGACTACGGTTGGGGGTTGAAGGGTGAAACCCTGAAGGCTGGTGGTTTGGCTTAATTAGGCCCGTCGCTTCTGCGCGGATACCTCCCACCAATCTTGCCCCTACCTGGCCGATTAACTTGTCGTCAGATTCAGCAATATACCCCCAATGGACAGTCTAACCAGTTAAAAGTCGTCTAGATCTATGGTTTACCCTAACTTAGGTTAGATTGTTTTCTTTTTATTTGTTTGCTTATTTGTTTGTTTATATTTTTCCTCTTTGTTTGTGTTTTATTGTGTGATACGGCTTATAACAATAATTTTTCCAATTTTACTGGTAATTCAAATTACACCCCAACCTCATTTTCGGGTATTACCAATCCGGCGTATCATAAGTTTAACCAACCTAGTGTGCTGGATTGGTCTTATCCGAATCAATATAATCCATACCCCCAATCTTATAACCATAATTTTCAGAATAATTTTAACTCTTCACAGAGTCAATGGGGATTCACCTCCCCCGAGTCCAATTTTCAACCAACTTGTCCTCCTTATCCACCTTGTCCATAATATTTCCAAGATTCATACTCAGTTCCACCTGTTCAAAATAGAAAACCATCAATCTTGGAAATGAGTATGCGTGAGTCCGAGCAACATTCACAAAATCGGACGGACTCACAATTTCATCACAAATTCTAAAATAACACTTCATCTTTTCAAGTCCAATCGCAACAAAATGATGAACCAATCAATTATGAAAAGATGCTTGAAGCCATGACTCAGGGTCAAATCGCTCGTAATCACGATATAGATATGATGGTCCAAACTCTCCATTCTCACCATTTGACTATTTCTGATGTCGCTAACCATTCTGTAAGAGCCGAAGAATCATATTGTTTTGGAAAACAAGATTCCATTTCAGTACAACCATTTGAACTTGCCCAAACTCTAAATTTTGAAAATGACATTGATAGTTTGGCAAGTTATCCCTTTCCTGAAATTGAACATGAGAATGAATATGATCCTAAACCTCAACTTGGTGATTCAATTCTACTTCCTGATTCAATATTGACTCTAGTGTCTCCACGTGATTTTAATCTTTTTCCCGAGTCAACATTGAATCCTGTGCTAATTCATCATGAAATTGAATCACCAATCTTTTATGATCATCATATTGAACTTGACCAATTTCATACTTTTGAAAGTCAGATTGACAAATTTGCAAGTTCCCATTTTTATGAAATTGAACTCAATGAGAAATGTGACCTAGATTCTCAAATCTGTGATCCAGTTCAAATTCCCAAATCAATATTGACTCCTGTTTTGTTACCCAACTTAAGTAATATTTTAGAGTTAGTTTTGATTCTCACACCTGTCCTTCTTGAACTTGAATCACCAATATTAAGTCACATTCCATTGATGGGAAATGAAGGTGGACTTGAGTTTCAACTTTTTGATTTGGACCCACTTCCTGAACTGATCTCGACTCCTGAACCTTTACTTGACTTAAGTCACTTACCTGAGTCGGTATTAGTTCCCATACTTCCTAAGTCCAAGTCAATCATTCCATCTTTTCACACTCTAATTTGGGACAAGGCAGTTGACAAAATTGATTGGAAATTAGAGGGGGTTAAATTTTAATAAAAACTGTTCATATATACATCATTTTAATGGGTTATATAAGAGAGATTTCTAGTGGGTTCCTGCGAACTCCACCAAAATTCGATTGGGCCGCATTTCGTGGACCAATCAGACCACCACCGGAACCACCACCTTACGGTAATATTTTCCTTCCCTTTCTTCTTTTTCATGCATCTATGCATTAACTCATACATTGAGGACAATGCATAAGATAGGTGTGGGAGAGGGTCTAACATAACTTAGTTTTTTTTTTTTTTATTTTAAAAAAAAAGAAAAAAATTAACATTTACTTTACTTTTAAAAACTTTTTGAAAATAGAAATAATATTTTGACATATTTGTTTTATAAGAAATTAAGTCAATTTTAAGGAATAGAAAAATCAAAATTAGGATTTCTTATACTTGGTCAAAATAAAATTATTTGTTTGATTTTTAGGGCTAGGAAGACAATTTGTCAAAGTAATTTAGTTTTAATCTTTACCTTGATGAAATATGCACACTTCATACACTTACACACTTAGGGTTCAAAAACAAAGATTCTTATGCCTTAAAAAAATAAAAAATAAAAAGAAAAAAATATATCTATGAAAGATAAACAAATCTAATTATTGATTAGCTAGGTTCTTTGGCCTAAGCAAGCCTTGGTATTTATGCAAAAGATAATTAGATAAGTTTGAACAAAAAAGAAATATATATATATACTCTAATTATGCTGAGTATTTGTGCCTCATAAAGCATAAGTATTCACGCCAAAAAGCGGTTCATATAATAGAATCCATTATTTTGTGTCCTTTTTTGCTCGAGTCCTTAAGTCCTTGGGGTGTTTTCTCACCCGGCACCCTAAGACCGTCTGGTTTGGGAGTCACCGATTAAAGGCTCGTTACATGGGCAGATTAGAAAGCCTAATAGAATTAAGGAATAATATCACCAATAATAAAAATAAATAAATAAATAAGGCATAAGAGTCAGAGTTAAAGAACCCTTAGTCAAAATTTTCACGATCACGAAGGTGCATATGACTTAGGGTAAAGTAATAGACTAGATGAGAAGTACAATTTGACTCCTTACTTTGATTGATAACAAATTTTTGTATAGAGACTAAGTTTCGGAATGAAAAATTCAGTTTTCCTATAAACTTATAGATTACTTAATTCTTACAATAATATTTCAAATATTTTTCTTTCAAAATGTGTTTTTGAAATACTAACATTTTTCTTTTTCTTTATGGATTTTGTGGGTGCAATCCACTAAAAACCCTCACGAGACAAAACTCGTCCTCTAGGGGTAACCTAGAGGTTTAACGGCTTGTTGCACAAGCTCAGTGCAATCGCGTGACCTGCGAAAGTGGTCTAATAATCTTTGGTTTAGTTTTATTGTTTTGCTCGAGGACGAGCAAAAGATAAGTTTGGGGGTGTGATTGCATACATTTATTGCATTATTCTTTATTATATATCCATATTTATCATGTAATAAATTTGCTAAATTCCTTATCTTAAATGTTTATTTTGTAGAAGATAATCATGGGGAGAAAGAGGATAAAATCAAATAAATATCAGTTAGATTCAGATTTAACTAGATCTAATTGGTTAGAGGAGGATGATCCTAAATCCAGTTGGTTAAATTTAGTTTTTGGTGAATCAAGTGGTTAAAGATAAAGATCAACCGAGGATAGTCAAATACAGAGTCCAAATCCAAAGGGATAAACGGATAGAGAGAAGATCAACGAATGAGATGATGAAATTTTGACTCAGATTCTGACTGGATACATTTAGTGCTTGAATCATAACTTTTACTATCAGAACTCAAATTTGATGATTCAAGATGATCCAGAAAGATAACATGAAGGGTTACAACTCTTAAGTTGATTATTATTTCTAATTCTTTCATTTGATAACTTATATTTAGCAATCGATATGCCAATAAGTTGCAGATCAGAACTGAATATCCACATCAAATCAAGTTTGGAGATAAGGGGAGAATTCAAATTCAAAAATAGCCAGCTTCCCTTATCTTCATACTCCTCTACCCTCTGCATTTCTCTTATAAATACCTGAAATCTCAAAGGGAAGGAAAAAGATCAAGCAAAGAATAGAACTTAGGCTAATTTTTAGTTTGTAACTTAGGCTTTTAGTTTTCTTTTATGTAATTTTTATTTTATTTATGTAATTGAGAGGAGAGGAGACTTTCATGGAGGAATTAGAGCAAGTTTGTATTGAAGGTGACACCGGTGTAAGTGATCTTTTCTTCCATTATTTTTTGAATCGAATCGAGGTTTCCTTTTCTTTTCTATTCTTGTTTTTGTTCGCTTCCCTCTTTTGTGTTTGTGGATCCAAATGAAACCGATAGCCTCGAAGTTGCCTTGTCCTTGCAAGTACCGTTGATGGCTTATGGTAATGGATATCCATTTCTATGATAGTATAGCTCGCCTCTTCATTTTATAGTGTAAATCGGGATTGGGGAAGATCTCATCTGCCATGCTTCGCTCGCCTTCAAACAAAGGTACACGTCGATACGGGTAAAAGGTAAGCAGGCACCGAAGAGGTAAGTATATTTTTTAGGTTTTAGTTTTTCTTTCTTTTCTTGTAACTTTTAGTGTAGATCACCAACACCATAATCACCCAAATCTCTTTCACTCTTTCAATTTCTTTGTACATATCACTTCTATTTTCTCCATCTTCTCATTCTACCACTTTCTTCCTAACTTAACTTTAACTCCTTTTCATTTTCTTTTAAAAAACTAAAAGAAGAATTTTAACCATTAATTGTACCATAAAAGAGAACTTGCTTAAAAAGTTTCCATCGCAAGTCCCTCCTTGTGGATCACGACCTGCATAGCCACTTGCTATCGCGGTAGAATTGAGCACTTACACATTTCTATTTTAAAGTTCTGAAATTCTATATTTGTGTGCAGGTTCCAACCTCAATCAAATTTTTACTTGTTTATCATGCATTTATTCTTGTCAATCAATACACATCTCAACAAAATAGCAATTGAGCACCTTGATCAGTCACATATATTGCATATTTATTGTCACATTTTCATGTTTATTATCTAAATAAATCATTGTAATAAGTCTTATTTTTCTTTATAAAATGCAGGCCCATTGCTAAAGGATAGGAAAGAGAAACGAGCCCAAAAGCCGATCAAATTCTGATTTAATTCAAAATTAATTCGAAATCAAGAAATCAGGGCAGGTCATGATAAATCAGAGAGGTTGAAAATCGGTTAGAATAAATCTTTTCAAATCAAGTGGTTAAAGCCAACGATCAAAGACTGTTTCGTCAAATCCTGGAGCTGAATCGGGAAAACCAACAGGAGATAAAGTCAGAACATCAAACGAGCAAGACCCACCAACCTGGTGAGGCCACCTGGCCACACTAAGACTGTGGAAATGCGGCTTTGGCCGCATTTTCGCGGCTTGTTGGACTTTGTTGGGGGAGCGTTTGCTCCCCCTATCTTCGTACATCCTCCCCCGTTTGGTTTTTTTCTATAAATACTGTATTTTTTAGAGAAAAAGGGACCGGAACTTAGTTTAAAATTTTCTCTTTATTTTTAAGGTTTAGGCTCTTTGTTAGATAGTATAGAAGTTGTATCTCTATTTTACAATTTGCAATTCAGTTCAAATACCAGTGAGAGAGAGTAGTTGAGTGATTGTAATCTGAAGATTGAAGTGACATTAATAAAATGATCAAGCTTTCTCTTCTTCCACTCCAATTCACGGTATGTTTTGCTTTATTTACAAGTATTGTTTTTCATCTTCTATGAGTAGCTAAATTTGTTTTATGGGCTCACTATTGTTCCTCTCTTCGATCCCTCTTCTTTTTAAATAGTTTTGATATAAAGACCCAATGGAATCATATGCATGCCTAAACTAAGCCTTTCTTCTTTGAAAGTGTTCTCGAAGGCACATAAGGATGGGTTTGGATTTCTAAACTTCTACTTCTTTTTAAACTTCTCTTGAACTTGTTTTTATTTCATACTTGAAATACTTGATGATTTAACATTCAATTCAAGATGATTTCTTAAAGAAAAGAGTTAACTTTTTCAAACTATCTTATTTGCTTCGCTTAAAACTTTCTAAACTCAAGCTTAAGTTTTTGCCTATGATCAAGTTGAGGCACTAAGAATTTCAAGAGAAGAACACATCGTTGAGTAGTGAGATAGTGAGCCCAGATCTTCTTCTTATATTAAAAATAACAAATTACTCTTTAAGCTTTTTAAATCACCTTTTCCAAAGCCTTCTCTAAGTTTGCAATTTTTCCTTTAATCATTTGCCTTCTCTCCATTCTCTTTTTCAATTTATAAAAAAAAAAGAAAAGAAAGACACCAACTCAATTCTTTGTTACTTAACAAAAACACCGAAAAGCTTCTATCGCGTTCCTCCTCGTGGACACGACCCGTTAGCCCAAAGCTACACGGTAATTCTTATCACTTTCATTTTTTCAATCACACCTCAACTCTTATCTAGAAGAATCACGAAGAGAAGTTCAGAGCAATTCACAGGGAATCCGGCCAGAAGTCTTGTTTTGAGTAATCTGTTGCATTATTTCATATTGAAATTGATTAGAATTTTTATTTGATTGGCTATACACCTATTCACCCCCCTCTAGGTGTAATTTCAATTGGTATCAAAGCGTTGGTCTCTAGTTTTTGGCTTAATAACCTTAGAGAGATCCTAGTTGCTAATCATTTTATTGACTTCTTCATTCTCATCCACTATAGTAAAAATGGCCGAAGGTATTAAGACCCCTCCCAAGTTTGAAGGCCTTAACTTTCCCATATGGAAGGTTAAGATGACCGTGTTTTTGCAATCCCTAGGAAGCCGGGTTGCAAAGACAGTGATTAATCCCTTTAGTTACCCACTAGAGATGAGAACACTAAGTCTGATATTACCACCAAGGAGTTTGATGCCAATGCAAAAGCACACTATGCATTGCTTCAAGCCTTAAACGATGACGACATAGCTACGGTCATTCATTGCAAATTCACCTACGAGATTTGGTTACACCTAGTGGTCACTTATGAGGGAACATCACAAGTCAAGAGGGCTAAAATTAATCTCTTGCGTTCAGAATATAAAAACTTCACTTTGCATGAAAATGAATCCATTGATGATATGAATACAAAATTTGCTAAAATAACTAATGGTCTTGCTTCTTTAGGTGATGCCATTGACAATGATCAAAAAGTCCGAAAGGTCATTCGTGCACTTTCACCCTCATGGGAAGTCAAAGTTACTGCATTGAAAGAGTTAAATGATAAAGAAGAGATAGAGCTTATCGGTTTTATCGGCAACCTTAAGACCCATGAGATGGAGAGGAGGCTAGAGAAGAAACGACACCACAAAAGAAGAAGACAATTGCCTTCCACCATCTCCGACGATGATGATAAAGAAGAATATGATGATGATCGTTCCCTCCTTGTAAGAAATGTAAGAAGGATGTACAATAAGGCAAAGATCAATAATAGGAGACGATGGCAAGGAAAGGAGGAAAAGAAAATCATCTGTTTCAACTGTCAGAAATCTGGACATACCATTGCCGAATGTTCGAATATAAAAAACAAGCCATCTTTCTCAAATAAGTCAAAGAAGCCATTTAAGAAGAAAGCTCTCAAAGCTACATGGGATTCAGAAAGTGAATCTGAAGATGAGGTGGACATGACAAAGGTGTGCTTCATGGCAAATGATAACACACCTAAGGTAATATCTGAACCATCCCTTGATGATTGTGATTTAACTATAGATGATTAGGAGATGCATTTGTAGACTTTCAAATAATTATGATTTTCTAAAGAAAAAATATCTAAAAATAAAAAAGAAAAATGAAGTTCTTCAAAATAAAATTATCACTCTTTCTAAAGAAAAGGATGATTTATCCTCCAATCTTTTATCCACATAAAAAGATTTTGATGCATACAAGATTTCATGAAAAGAAAAGTTTCCCATGATTGATGAAAATGAAATTTTAACTTTAAAAACTAAAATAAACACTTTGAGAAATGTTTTAAAGAAATGTGAGTTTGATAAAGCTAAATTAGAGGCCATGTTTTCCAAGAAAACTTTTTCAAAGAGACATATTCATATTACATATGCTCAAACTTCTAAATCACACACTAAGCATACTCATGTTCCACATGCTCATCATACACATCATGAATTCATGTATGATAGAGTTATTTATGTACTTATTATGGCCGAAAGGGTCACTTAGCTAAATTTTGTTTTGATCGTATAAATACTTCTACTAATCATATTCAGGTTTGAGTACTAACGTCATAGGACCCAAGAAAATATGGGTACAAAATTAACAACTTCATTATTTGATGTAGGTACATACGAAGGTTTCAAGACGTAAAGAGCGGTGGTATCTTGATAGAGTTGCTCAAGACACATGACTTGGGACATCAATAATTTTGCAACCCTATCAAGGTATCAAGAAGGTGACATCGTCACCTTTGGAGATGACTCAAAGGGTAACATTATTGGTATAGATAACATTAAAATTGGTTCATCTCTATTGATTGAAAATGTTGTTTTAGTTGATGGACTCAAACATAACCTCTTGAGTATTAGTCAACTATGTGATCGAAGTTTCAAAGTTATTTTTGATGATTCTTCTTGCAATATTTTAGATGGTAAAACCAATGCTTGCATTCTTTCCAGATTTCCTAAAAATAATGTATATATTATTGACATGCTAAATTTAGTTTGCAATACTACATGTTTAATGCTTTCAATGAAGATTTTTGGTTATGACATAGAAGATTAGGCCATGTATCTTTTGACCATCTATGTAGAATTAACTCTAAGAAATCAGTGAAGGATATTCCTTACTTGAAGTTTGAAAAGGACCGCATTTGTGATGCATGTCAACTTGGGAAACAAACCAAGTCTTCTTTCAAACAATCAAGGATATTATGACACCTAAACCATCAGAGTTAATCCACATGGATTTATTTGATCCTACTAAAATCAAGAGTTTAAATGAAAACCATTTTGTTTTTGTTTGGTTTACAATTTTTCTCGTTTTACTTGGGTTTTCTTTTTAGAATATGAAGATCAAGCTTTTTTGCATTTTAATATTTTTAGAAAAAGGGTTGAAAAAGAAAAAGGTTTTTTGATTTTACGCATAAGAAGTGATAGAGGTGATGAATTCATTAACCATTCTTTTATCACTTATTGTGAAGAAAATGGAATTAGGCATGAATTGTCTTGTCCTAGAACTCCATAACAAAATGGAGTCATTGAAAGGAAGAATCGTACTCTTCAAGAAATGGGTAGGACAATGATTAGTGAATACGGATTCCCTCAATATTTATGGGCTGAGCCGTAAACAATTCAAGTTACATATCAAATAGAATTTACTTTTGTAAAAATACTTTCAAAACTTCTTTTGAAATTTACTATTTGAGAAAGCCTAATATTTCTTACTTTCAAGTTTTCGGATGCAAATGTTTTGTTTTAAACGCCAAAGATAACTTAGGTAAATTTGATGCTAAAACTTTTGAAGCTATTTTTGTTGGTTATTCTAACACTAGCAAGGCTTATAGAATCTTCAATAAATCTACTTTGACAATTGAAAAATATATGCATGTTAACTTTGAAGAATCTAAAGTTTTTGTTAAGAAAGTTATAGAGATTGATTCTTTAGGTGAATACATGGAGAAAGTAACTTTGAAGGACTCACCTATCCAAGAAGATAAGCCAAAGCTTGATAAACAAGGTGAAGTTCAAGAGGTTGAAGTGGCACCAACACTACCACTTTCAAAAGATTGGAGATTCACTACAAGTCATCCCAAGAAACTCATCATTGGTAATGTATCAAAAGGGGTAACTACTCATTCCAAACTCCATGATTTTTGTGGCATTTTGCTTTTATTTCTCAATATTGAACCAAAGAATATCCTCCAAGCCGAGGGCGACTCATATTGGTTGCTTGCAATGCAAAAAGAGCTCAATCAATTTGAGTGCAATCAAGTTTGACACCTTGTTCCTAGACCCCACGATAGAGCAACAATTGGTACTAAATGGATTTTTAGAAACAAGTTAGATGAGTCGGGTAATGTTGTTTGGAATAAAGTTAGGTTAGTGGCCCAAGGTTACACCCAAATCGAAGGTATCAATTTTGAGGAAATCTTTGCACCCGTAGCATGGCTTGAAGCCATACGGATTACACTTACTTTTGCTTCTTATAAAGATTTCAAACTTTTCAAATGGATGTCAAAGACGCATTTTTAAATGGTTTTATTGAAGAGGAAGTGTATGTTGAACAACTCCCTGGGTTTGTTCCTATACATCCGGATTTTATTTTCAAATTAGACAAAGTTTTATATGATTTAAAATAAGCTTCTAGAGCTTGGTATGAAAGACTTTTGATATTTCTTATTTCAAATGGTTTTGTAAAAGGTAATATAGATAGCGCTTTGTTTACAAAACATGTAGATAGTGATATTCTCATTATTCAAATTTATGTTGATGATATTATATTTGGATCAACTAATGAAAAGCTTTGTAAAGATTTTGAATCATGCATGAAGAATGAGTTTGAGATGTCTATGATGGGCTAGATAAACTACTTTCTTGGACTCGAAATCAAGCAAAGGAGTGATGAAATTTTTATAAATCAAGCCAAGTACACAAGGGAACTGATCAAAAAATTTGGACTTGAAGGGGCAAAGACGAGAAAAACTCCCATGTCTACCACAACAAAACTTTACAAGGATGAACAAGGTATAAATATAGACATTAAACTTTATAGAAGTATGATTGGCATTTTACTATATTTAACGTCTAGTAGGGAGGATATTATGTTTAGTATATGTCTATGTGCTAGATTCTAATTTTGTCCTAAAGAGTCCCACTTGATTGCGGTAAAACACATTATTAGATATCTTAAGGGCACTATTGGAATGGGCTTGTGGTATCCGAAGACCAGACAATTTTTCATGACGAGTTTTTCGGATGCTGACTATGTTGGTTGTAAAGTAGATAGGAAGAATACAAGTGGAACTTGCCAATTTCAAGGAAATTATCTTGTTTCATGATCTTTTAAGAAACAAAATTATGTCGCCATCTCAACCGCTGAGGCGGAGTATGTTACAGCCGGGGCTTGTTGTGCACAAGTCCTTTGGATGAAACATACTCTCCTTGACTATGATTTGCATTATAATCATATTAAGATATTTTGTGATAATACTAGTACTATTCATATGACAAAAAATGCAAATCAACATCATAAGACAAAGCACATAGAAATTCGATACCACTTTCTTAGAGATCACTATGAGAAAGGTGATATTGAAATTGATTATGTTTTAACTGATTTTCAACTAGCAGATATTTTTACTAAGTCACTTGATTTTAACAGATTCTCTTTCATTTGTGGAGAACTAAATGTTTGTATTGTTGATTCATGTGTTTTACTTCTGATAAAATTTACATATGTATTAATTTTTGGTTGTTTTTGCTTACCCTTTTTGATGCATGACAAAAGGGGGAGAAGTATTTATTGGTATTTGAGTATTTATTGGTATTTGGTTGATCATGCTCTTATACTATGTCTTTATCATATAACTTGTTTATATCTTATACTTGATAGCTAGCATAACTTGAGGGAAAGCTTTTACAAATCTCTTTCCTAGATTTTTCTTTTAAATAGCTCATATGTTTTGTCATCATCAAAAAGGGAGAGATTGTTGGCCCAAAAGTTACAATCCCCAGTTTTATGTTTTGATGATAACAAAGCATATGAAGTTATTTGGTACTAATTAAGTTCAAGAGTGTATTTCAGGGTTCAAAAAGATCTAACAAGTTTCTTCCTCTAAAGGAAGGTATTGATGGCTCAAGGGTACTCAAGTACGGAATCATAACTCAAAGCTCTCAACATCGCTCAAACGTCACTATCAGAGAAGTCCACTTGAAGATTTTTGTAGTCGATTAGAACCTTGTTGTTAAAGAGTAGAATATAGATTTGAGGCTCAAAGATATACATACACAAAATGCATATTTTCAAAAGTATGGTTTTGACATGTTTGGTTTTGGTACTTGTTCCACATTTTCTTAAAAAATTTCTATCTCAGTTTAGAACTTGTATCTCATGGCTATGCATGTCTTCTCTCTTCCAAAATTCAAATAAAAATTATTTGAAAAGTTTCCTTATTTTCAAATATACCTTGACCCAGTTTTTGGCCTAGGTCAGTCGATGGGTGATCGACCGTGCCTATTACAAGACAGGGTCGACCGCACGGTCGACCAAACCTCTGGCAATTGGGGTGTGCATATTGTGCACATTCACAGTTGACCGACCGGTCAATCGGTCCCTTATTGTGGTAGACCGGGCGGTCGACCGACTGTAACTAGTTTGGTCTCGGTTAAACATGGTCGACCGAGAGCCAACGGTCAAATATTTTTGAATGGCCGGTCAACTGACACAATGCCAAATTGGCAGTAATGGCCAGTTTTTGAAATCTATTTTTAAACATGTTTTTTTAAAACATGATAAATCAAATTTCTAGGGTCAATTTCTTGCCTTTAGACTTGGTAAAACTATTCTAAAAGTGTTTTTCTAAAACCTATATAACGGGTCATTGGGATTGAATATTTTATAACAATAAATTCTATTGAAAATCTAGTTTTTGCTTTCAAAGAGAAAAAGTTTCAAGTTTTCTTTTGTGCTCTTATTTTCAAAGTTTTTAATTGAGTTTTTCTGCTCTTAAAATCCCTCTTTTATGATTTTCACTCTCATTTATATCTTTTAGCTTCAAGTTTATATTTTACTCTATCGGGTTTTTGTAAGAGAGTTGCAAAGTGAGTGTTTGTGATCTCTTTATCACCCAGATCTTATTATCTCAACTGGCTTTGTGTTGCTTCTGGTGTAGAGGATTGAGTTGGGGAGTTATGTACTCGAGTGGTTTTAATTTCTTGTTGTAAGGTCCCTTTGTGGAGGATCCAATAGTGGATAGTGAAATCCTTCACGGTGGTAAAGGCCGGAATGTGGAGCGGTGGCTCGAACCTCGAAACAAATCTTTTTTTGTTCATGATTGCTTTATTGTCTCTGTTTACTTGTTTATCATTCATTTATTCTTGTCGATTAATACTCATCTCAACGAGATAGCAATTGAGCACCTCAACTCTTATCTAGAGGAATCACAAGGAGAAGTTCACATCAACTCTTATCTAGAGGAATTACGAGGAGATGTTCAGAGCCCTTCACGGGGAATCCAACTTCAAGTCTTGTTTTGAGTGATCGGTTGCATTATTTCGTATTGAAATTGATTAGAATTTTTATTTGATTAGCTATACACCTATTCACCCCCCTCTAGGTGTATTCAACGGAGCCAGAAGAAGACGAATGTCTCTGGGAAATAAATCCCCTTGTAACGAGCATTAAGAAGCTCGACTTCGATACCACCGCCAAAGTTGAAAGCGAGTGGTTCATCAATGAAGATTTGTATTTGACTTACTTTTCTGTATTTGCTTCATATTTTGTACCATCAGACACCAGCACTGACGTGGGCAGTAGTCCTTGGTCAGCGATGAATACTTTAACATTGTTGCATGCATAACAAAGTGTCCCTCCTGGTACGTGAAAAGATTGGAAGAGCACACAATGCCTTCTTTAAAGTACCACCCAGGAGAAAAGGTTAAAAGCCAATTCTATTCAGGCGAATCGAAATAGAGCCCGTAGCTTGCGAAAGCTCAGGGGCTAGGTCTGAGTCTCCACAATTCTTTCATTATAAACAAAAATTACGTCACATGATGGAAGGAATGGGATATGATTTTACCAAAGAATCAGGCCTTAATTTCAACAAAGAAAAATGAGCACTACTTTGTTCATTTGTACCGAAAGATAAAGACCCTGATTACTACAATAAGACCTGAAAAGGACTCGGTTATGTAACTACACCAGTCTCATCAGATCTCAAATTTGATAAAGAGGTCTATCATGACAGCTCATCAGCAACGTCATCATGGGACTCAAATATTAGCATCGGTTATATCTTCAGAAGTCTCTCAGTGAACATGGTATCAGCCAGCCACTGATCGGGGGAAAACCGCGCACAAAAGTATATGTTTTGAAATGGATATTTAAAGTGTGTGTGCTTTGGCTTCCTCGATACTTCCGTTATAGCATAGAGGCTAAAACGAGTCGAATCCACAAGGACGGGAGGCGATAGAAGCTTTACCGGTTGATTCACGTGTTTGTTAAAAAGTTCTTCAAAGTTTTAAAGAATGAAAAGAAAAGAAACAAAGAATGAAAAGAGAAGTGTACGGTGAAAACAAGGAAGTGGGAAACATAGAAAGAATGGTTTTTGTGATTTTGTTTGTATGTCTAAAACAAAGTGAAAAAGAAAGAAAACTCATGGCACTAACTACTAATGACTCCACTAACATGCTAACCTCTTAGTGATAGTTACCTCACATGTATCATTGGCTATCCTTAGTCCTTGGTTCAAGAGCGATTCAAAGCATGACCCATATGTAACTCATCACAACCCAACTCATCAAACAAGTGCAAGCTACACTTAAACCATCAATACTATAGAAAAGTAAGCATGGAGTAAAGTAATGTTAGCTTGTTAGTGGTTAGGAAGTTAGAGTGTTAGATCCATCATCATGAGCCATCAATGGCTCTTGCAAGAGCAAGGCCAAACTGAGGCTATTAGATTCATGTGGATTATCATAAAAGAAGTTAGTAAGTTAGTGGTTAGTAGTTAGTTATCATGAGTGAAAAGTTAGCTACACATGTAAAAGAGATTGGAGAGAAGAAAACATAGAGAGGTAAAGAGAGCACCTTTCATAGATTGTCACCTTCTATTACAAGCACTCTTGCATTCCAAGCATGTATCACTCTCTCCCTATTACAAGATTTACAAAATGAAAAATACAATAGAGGAAGAAGAACTAGCCTAAACTAAACTACTCTAAACTACAACATGAAGATGAAACAACTCCTAAAACTCTGTATATCTTGCTTCTCTGGAACCCAGGGGGTATTTATAGCCACCAGGGAAGAGGGGGGCCAGGGGACAGGCCCTGGCCCAAAACGCGGCCGGAGCCGCGGCCGTATGGCCGCGGAAACATGACCCAGGCCGCGTTTCGCGGCCATACTGGGGCCGCGCGCATGGCGCTTCGAGCCGCGCGCGGTCCCATCTGTCCCCTGTCAGACCCTATGCCTGGTTTCGTCTTTGCAGCCTCTAGTTTTCACAGAATCAGCTCTCTAGGTCAATGGTTATCTTTAATAGGCTTTTAATCACCAATTAAATGATGATTTAGGGTCTTCTTCTTCATTGCACACCATGGACCTAGAATCAAGCAAGCAAAGCTTTATTAGCAGAATTTAATATGAAATTAATGTAAAGATGTGATACAAATTATGCAAAATTAGAGACTAATCACACCCCCACACTTATCTTTTGCTCGTCCCGAGCAAAAAAAACTAAGAAATTATTACACCACTTTCGCAGGTGACGCGATTGCACTGAGCATGTGCAACAAGCCGTTAAACCTCTAAGTTCCCCTAGAGGAGGAGTTTTGTCTCCTGAGGGTTTTCAGCGGATTACACCCACAAAATCCATAAAGAAAGAAATCAAATGTTAGTGTTTTGAAAACACATTTTGAAATAGAGAAAAGTGTTGAAATATTTTTTGCGAAAATATAAGTGATCTAAGGTCATAGGTTAACCAGAAATTGTTCTTTATTAAACTAAGTCAAAATGCAAAAAATCTTGTTATAAATTAAATGTAAGAATTTAAAATTGAATTGACTCTTTGATCTTTCATAAAACTCTTAGAAAAATATGCACTTAGTGAATAGTGAAGAGTTTTGGGATATCGACTCTAACTTTCATGCCATTTATTTATATTATATATATATATATATTATTATTTTTTTCTTTTTCCTCTTCCCTTAGTTTTCTTAAGCTTTCGTATTTATCTGGGTAGTGAGTCTTTAGCCGGTGACTCCCAAACCAGATGGTCTTAGGGCACCAGATGAGAAAACATCCCTCGGACTTAAGGACTCGAGTAAACAAAGCCACAAAACTAAAGGGGGTTATTTTATTTTTTTGTTCACCATTTTAGGTATGAATAATCATGCTTCCTGAGGCATAATTACCCAACTTCAATAAGTGATTTTTATTATCATAATTCTGTTTTTTTTAAATATATATTTTTATGGCATTTTCAGTTTTTGTTTTAATCCCAAAAATTATGCAAGTGTGGAGTGCATAAATCTAAGGCAAAAAAAAAAAATTCAAGATCAAATTATCTTTTCAATCTTACTTTCTTATCCTATAATTTAGACAATATCTATTATTTTGACTTGGTTTAAAATTTTCATAATTTGAGGTCTTCCTAATTCCTAAGATAATCTTAATTTTCTTAAAAAGTTGTAAAAAGAAAAGAAAAGTTTTTATATAAAAGATTTTTTTATTTAATTAAAAAGAAGTGTAAAAGAAAGAAAATATAAAACTAACTACGTTAGTAAACCCTCCCCCACACTTATCTCATGCATGGTTCTCAATGCATCGTGAATGTGTATACATGAAATAAATGAGAGAGAAGGAAAATTACCTCATGGTGGTGGCTCCGATGGTGGTCTGATTGGGCCAAGCGTTGCTACCCAATCAAAATAACGTGGATCTTGCAGGAACCCACCAATGACCTCTTTAATATGACCCAATAAAAGGATGATTGATTGAATGGTCTTATTGAAAAGTTTATTCCCATCTAATGGCCAATTTTTAAAAATAATTACTGAGTCATTTTCTTCAACAGTCTTGTCCAACAATGAAGTGTGATTTTTAGAGATGATTAATTTGGACTCAAATGGAACAGGAACAAAAACGATACCAACTCGGGAAGTTAACTCAGATCAAGTCGAGAGTCAACAATGAGAGTCGAAATTGGTTCAAAAATAGGGTTCAAACAAAAGAATTGATGTTCACACACTTTCCCCAATAATGAAGTATGATCATTAGAGATTGGTGATTCTATTTCACGGTGTACTGGTACAGGATTCAATGTTGACTCTGGAATAGAGAAAAAATCTGATAAGGATACCGGGGTTATTATTGAATCAAAAAGTGAAATGGAGTTCCCAACAGGAAGTTCAGGATCAACATTCAAGTTCGATTTCAATTTCAGGGAAGGGATAACTTGCCAAAATGTCCAGGCGACTTTCATAACTTGGAGATTGGTTAAGTTCAAATGTATGTTCTGAAATTGAAGCTGGATTTCCAAAATGACATGATTCATGGGTCCAATCAGTAGAGTTAGGGATATAAGAATCGGTCAAAGGTTGACAAGAAAGGCTTTCCTCGCTCTCATTGATCAATTTGCTCAAAAGTGAATCTAACCTACTGATAGGCCGTGTAACAGAATTTGGATTCGGAATCATGTCTTCCATACTCTTTGTAATTGGTTCTTGAAAATCTGAGTATGGAAGTTGATTTTGGAAATTGTGGTGAAATTGTGAGTCCATCAGATTTTGCGGTTGCTGCTCGGACTCACGCAAGGGTTCCATACTCAAGTCCAGTATTGAAGTTTGTTCATTTTGAATTGGTGAGACTGGAAAAGATGAGTGGGACTCTTAAAAATTTGGTTGAGATGATGAGTCCAACATGTTTTGCATTCTTTCACAAAAGACTTCCAAACGCTTTTCTAGTTCAGATTCTTCTTCAATAGGATGCTCTAGAAAAGGAGTATGTGGAGTTTGATATGGGAAGGATTGTGAATTGAGCAAATTTTGCATTTGTTGTAGGGACTCTTCTATACTCCTTTCCAATGATGATGTTTCTTCAATTGGTGGTTCAGGAAAAGGAGTATATGAATCAAAATTGGGGAACGAATATTGTGAAAATTGTGGACAAGATGGTTGAAAATTGGACTCGGGGTGGGAGAATCCCCATGAACTCTGTGAAGAGTTGAAATTATTTTTAAAATTATGGTCATATGGTTGGGGATATGGGTCATATTGATTCGGATAATCCCAACCCGGCATATATGGTTGGTTCATGTTGTACATTGCCGGGTCAGAGTTATCCGAGTCAAATGAGGTCGGGGTGAAATATGAATTCATATTATAATTGAAAAAATTGTTGTTATTAAAATCTATATCACAATTTACAAAAAAGAAAAACAAACAAACAAATAAACAACAAAGAAAAAGAAAAAGAAAAAGAAAACAAGCCTATGCTAGGGTTGACTTAGACCTAGACGACTCCTAACTGGTTAGACTGTCCACGGGGGTATATTGTCGGAAGCTGACAACGAGTTAATCGGCCAGGTAGGGGCAAGATTAGTGGGAGGTATCCGTGCCGGAGCAACGGGCCTAATTATGTCAAACCACTGTTCTTCGAGGTTTCGCCTCTCAATCCCCAACCTTAGACACCGATTTAGTAAGAGTCAAATTCTAACAACTTCCCCCTTAGGCCAATCTCTTAAATGAGTCCGAGATGTCCCTAGGGGCCAACGTCTAGCAATTTTTATTTAGGCATGGGTTGTGTGAGTGGGGAGGTGATTTTTGGGCTAAGCGAGGGTAATGACTTCCCCACCTTATGTTGTATTGGGTGTTGCCCTTAAGTTCAATTTGTGCAAGTGTGCAATATAGATAAGATGAACACAAAAAAGCGAGTAATCACTGAAGTGTTTGTCCTATACTATATGCAATGCCATATGTACACCTCCTAACAATACAAGAATAAAATACAGTATATTGGAATGAAAGTTGACACGTGCCTAGATGCAAATGTCTAAACCGTTTTAAAGCATCCAATTTCCGTATTTTACTTCTTAAAATTATTTACAGTGTACAAGTAATATAAACAAAAATTAGCAGCAGAGTATATGAATGTACAAGAAGTTACCCGACCACACTTGAGCAAGTGTGGACTTCTGCAATGCTAAAATTTAACCTGCACACCAAAAAATAAAGAAAAAAGTTAACAAACTTGTGAAATCAAACCGTTCCCATCCCCGGCAACGGCGCCAAAATTTGATCGGGGGAAAACCGCGCACAAAAGTATATGTTTTGAAATGGATATTTAAAGTGTGTGTGCTTTGGCTTCCTCGATACTTCCGTTATAGCATAGAGGCTAAAACGAGTCGAATCCACAAAGACGGGAGGCGATAGAAGCTTTACCGGTTGATTCACGTGTTTGTTAAAAAGTTCTTCAAAGTTTTAAAGAATGAAAAGAAAAGAAACAAAGAATGAAAAGAGAAGTGTACGGTGAAAACAAGGAAGTGGGAAACATAGAAAAGAATAGTTTTTGTGATTTTATTTGTATGTCTAAAACAAAGTGAAAAAGAAAGAAAACTCATGGCACTAACTACTAATGACTCCACTAATATGCTAACCTCTTAGTGATAGTTGCCTCACATGTATCACTCTCTCTCCCTATTACAAGATCTACAAAATGGAAAGTACAATAGAGGAAGAAGAACTAACCTAAACTAAACTACCCTAAACTACAACATGAAGATGAAACTACTCCTAAAACTCTGTATATCTTGCTTCTCTGGAACCCAGAGGGTATTTATAGCCACCAGGGAAGAGGGGGGCTAGGGGACAGGCCCTGGCCCAAAACGCGGGGCCGCGCCATACTGGGGCCGCGCGCGCGGCGCTTCGAGCCGCGCGTGGTCCCGTCTGTCCCCTGTTAGACCCTGTGCCGGGTTTCGTCTTTGCAGCCTCTGCTTTTCACAGAATCAGCTCTCTAGGTCGATGGCTATCTTTAATAGGCTTTTAATCACCAATTAAATGATGATTTAGGGTCTTCTTCTTTATTGCACACCATGGACCTAGAATCAAGCAAGCAAAGCTTTATTAGCAGAATTTAATATGAAATTAATGTGAAGATGTGATACAAATTATGCAAAATTAGAGACTAATCAGCCACTTGGAGGATGATGGAGAAGATACTTTCAAACCTGAAGAATTAATCCAGTCAGATTCTGATCCATGGATTAAACACTTAAATATTCTTTAGGATACCGGTTTTAAGCAACGCGAGCCACCCACTGAGGATAAAGTGACTCAAGTAAATCTTGGAGATAAGGCTAACCCCAAACCCATCTTCATAAGCGAAAGCTTGTCGCCTTCCGAGAAAGAAGACCTAATACAGCTCATATGAGAATATATAAATGTATTCGCTTGGAATTATGAGGACAAGCCCGGGCTCGATCCCTAAACCACTATGCATCATCTCAACATCAACCCGGATGCTAAACAAGTCAAACAGTAGCAACAACTGTTCCGTCTTGAGATCATGGAAGCAATCGAATCAGAGGTGAAAAAGCTCATAGACTCTGGTTTTGTCAGGAAAGAGCAACATCCTGATTGGGTGGCCAATATATTGCCTGTTCCCAAGAAAAATGGAAAGATTTGGATTTGCATCGACTATCAAGATCTAAATATCGCCTGTCCTAAAGACAAATTTCCTTTCGCGATCACGGATGTTATGATTGACAACACATGCAGTTTCGATAGGATGTCTTTCATGGATGGCTTCTCAGGATATAATCAAATAAATATGTACCTTAAAGATGAGAAAAGCACACATCTTTCAGTATACCTTTGGGAGTATACTGCTATACAGTAATGCCCTTCAGCTTGAAGAATGCCAGTGCGACATATCAATGCGCCATGAACGCGATCTTCCATGAGCATATACGCAAGATCGTAGAATGTTATGTCGATGATATCACCGTGAAAAGCCGTGACAAAGGCGATCACCTCACAGAGTTGAAGAAAGTTATCAACATCATGCGGGCTCATCAATTAAAGATGAACCCAACCAAGTCCTTTCTAGGGGTAGCTAGTGGCAAATTTCTTGGTTTTATTGTTACATCCAAAAGAATTCACCTTGATCCAGAGAAGATCCGTGTCGTCCAAGAGATGCAACGTCCGAGAAATCTCAAAGAACTCAAAAAGTTTACAGGGATGATTGGTGTACATCTGGAAATTCATATCAAATCTCTCAGGGCACTGCCAACCCTTCTCTAGATTAATGAAGAAGGGAGTCTCATTTATTTGGGACAATGCTTGCCAAAAAGCATTCAAAGAGATCAAGGAGTAACTCACACACCCGCCCGTTCTGGTGGCTCCAGTATCAGGAAAACTTTTCCCGCTATATGTTCAAGCGATAGATCATTCCTTAGGAGTTTTGCTAGCCCAAAATAATGATCAAAATCAAGAATAGGCGATCTAGTATTTAAGCAGAATAATGGTTGGAGTTGAGCACTGTCACAACCCAATCGAAAAGGAATGCTTAGCATTGGTCTTTGTTGTCCAGAAGATGCGACACTACTGATGTGTGTGCTTTATATACATGTTTTATATCACTTTTTATGCCTATTATTTGTCATATTTAATGTTGCATGGGTATTTTGTTAGTTTATTTTGCAGATTTTAAGTCAAGAGCAAATTAGAAGAAAAGAGCGAAACTTGACAAATTGGCGATATCAAATGAACAAAAGAGATGCAGAACCAGAGATCAAAAGTAAAGTTGAGACATCTCAACAGAGCCTTCACGCAAAATCAGAAATTTTAGAAAAATTTGGGACTGAAACGGATCAAGAGTTCGGCCACCCAGCCGTAAATTTTGGCCAAGCAGCCGTGGACCAGTCAATGGGAATGCCAACTCAGAGGTCAACACGAGTCAAAAAGCAGAGCACCAATACAACAAGAAGTTCAGTCAGCCAGCTGAATTTTTGGCCAGCTGGCCGAACTATGGCGGTGCTTATGAATAGAATTTTCTCAGAAATTCGTGTAATTTTGGAAATCTAGATTTTTGTATTCGACTAGGGTTCTACTGCTCTCTGTTCTATATAAATGCCACCAAACCTCTTGTACAATACATAATTTTTATCTCTCTTGTATTTTGAGTGAAAATCAAATAAAATTCTTTACAAAAGACTTCATCTTTTTGGGTGCTCTCTTACCTTTCTTTTATTTTTTTTCTTTATTTGATTTTTAGCATGATCTATTTCAATAATATAACGTGTTATATTTTTTTAGCCATGAACTAATTTTTCATAACTAGGGTATGATGTAGGGATTATATTGATGATATAAGATTATATTTTGTGCAAATTCTCCTATGAGTTTTATAAAAGTTTAAGTCTTTTACATGCTAAGTTGTTGATCTTGTGCTTTATGTTACAATTGGTCCGCATAATTAATCAGAAGGTTAGATTAGAGTCTGGAAGGAGATAACTTAGCAAAAATTTCTAGGAGTAACAACTATAACTCGAAACGTTAAGACGTAAGAGTTATGCAGTCAGGTAGGAATATCCATCATACTTAATGCATCTTTTAACTAGTAATCTATTAGATCGAGAGATAGTAGATTCTATATTTAAAAGATAGAGTTAGTATTATTCGAGAGAAAGTACTAATTAGGATAGGGAATTCTGATTGTTAGCATGAATGTGATGAATTAGTACAAGCATAATATTTTATCTGATTACAATTACTGAAAATCATCACCCTAGTTCTTTTCTTATATAAAGCAAACCTTTTTAGTAGTAGTTTAGTCGCAGTATATTCCAACTAAATTAATTATTTAAATAGAATTAGAAAAGATTAAGTTGTTACTTGAAACAACAATCCTCGTGAGACGATACTTTATTCACACTATATTACTTGTTAAACGATTGGTACACTTACCATTCGAATCTGCTTATGAAGTTTTTGACGCCGTTGCCGGGGACTATATATTTTCAATATCAATAATATTTATTACTGTTCTACTTTAAATTCTGTCTGCAGATCTAATATAAAAATCTTTTTCTCTGTAGGTTACAAGGAGTTCAACCTCAACAGAACACAGAGTTTGGCTAGGCCGTCGTAAAGTTGGCCAAGTAGACGAACTACTGTTCTGAACGGAGTTGAGTTTTCTCCAGAATACTAGTAGATAAGACATTCTAGGAGTGCAGAACTCTTAGAACCTGACCCAGAGATCGACAGAACCTTTAGACGCTTGCTCAAGGAGAGACGAGATCGAGAAAAAGCGATGGCGGATAAAAAAGAGAGAAATGATTTGAGGAATTACGTTGCTCCATCTCTTACTGGAGCCAATTCATGCATCATTACACCAACAATTCAAGAAAATAACTTTGAACTGAAGCTGGGGTTAATTCAGATGGTGCAACACACATGTCAATTCGAGGTATTCCCACATGACAACCCCAATGAACACATCTCTAGTTTTCTAGAGATATATAACACACAAAGGATTAGTGTTGTGTCTCTGGAGGTAATAAAGCTGAAACATTTTCCTTTTTCTTTGAATGATAAAGCGAAGACATGATTCAATTCTTTACCTAAGAATACCATAGCAACATGGGATGAGATGGCAAATAAGTTTCTTACAAAGTACTTCCCTCCATCTAAAGCGACAAAACTCTGAGGTGATCTCACAACCTTCACCCAACTTAAATCTGAAATCATCTATGAAGCTTGGGAACGGTTTCACATCACAGACTTCCTGCTTAGATATCCAATTCTTTTACGATGGATTGAATCCAAATACCAAGATAATTATTGACGCGGCCGTGGGAGGAGCACTCATAGGCAAGGAATGTGATGAGGCATATGAGCTTCTTGAGGAGATGGCCTCAAACAGCTACCAATGGCAATTAGATCAACCGATGCCAACGAAGGTGGCCAGAGTACATGAGATAGACGCACAACTTGCATTGTTAACAAAAAAAAAATGCAACCAATGTAAGCACCATATAAACTCAAAACCCTCCATATGATGCATTTGCTGCAGGGCAACCAGCCAATGAAGGACAAGTTGGCAACTTTGGGTTCCCTTCAACTGAGCAGGAAAATTACGTGAACAACTTTCAGAGGAACAACAACCCCTATTCGAACACGTACACACTAGCTTGGAGGAATCATCCTAATCTAGGATGGGGTGGTAACAACAACAATAGTGCTCCAAGGGTGAATAACATTTAGCAACAGCAAGTAAAGCCACCACCACCACAAGAGAAGAATCCAATCTTGGAGGAGACAATGCAACAGCTCGTTGCCACTACACAAATATTCATGACCACACAAACACCAACCTGATGAACCAAACAGCTGCAGTTCATAACCTAGAGGTGCAGATGAGTCAAATTTCTAGCCTGCTGTCCAATCGACCACAGGGATTGTTACCAAGCAGCACGGAGGTAAATCCCAAAGAACACATGCAATCACGTTAAGAAGTGAAAAAGTTCTAGCACAAGACCAAGTCTCCAGAGAAGAAAATCCTGCTCCAACAAACATTGGAGATGAAAAGTGAAAACAAGAGAAGGAGGCAGGAGACATACAGAGCCATAGTTCGGCTATTCAGCTAAAATCTCAGCCAGGTAGTCAACTCTGAAAGATTCTCAGGCTCTGCAAGATTCTACAGAGAAGTCAGTTATCAAGCCATATGTTCCCCCACTTCCATTCCCCAAGAAGCACAAGCAAAATCCTATCGATAAACAGTTTAAATTAAATATGTTTAAAAAACTGCATATTAACATTCCTTTTGCAGATGTCCTAGCACAGATGCCCAAGTACGTAAAGTTTATGAAAGAGATCTTAAGAAATAAGAGAAAACTAGAGGATCATGAAACAATAATGTTGAATGAAGAATACAGTGCTATTTTACTAAACAAGCTTCCTCCAAAGCTTAAGGATCCAGAGAGTTTCACTATACCTTGCACCATAAGAAATTCTTATTTTGAAAAAGCCCTATGTGATCTTGGTGCTAGTATTAATTTGATGCCTCTTTTTGTGTTCTGGACTCTGGGGTTAGGAGAATAAAAACCAACTAGCATATCACTTCAGTTCGCAGATAGGTCCGTTAAATACCTGAGAAGAGTAATTGAAGATATGCTAGTAAATGTGAAAAAGCTCTACTTTCTTGTAGACTTTATCGTACTTGACATGGAGGAAGATAGGGAAGTACCTCTCATTTAGGATGTCCATTTCTTGCAACTAGCAATACATTAATAGATGTGCAATAGGAAAAATTAACTCTTCGTGTGTAGGATAAAGAAGTCACATTCAATGTCTTTAAGGCAATGAAATATTCCTCCAACCACGATGAATGTCATTATATTAACATAATTGAGAAGGTGACAACTGAAATATTTAAGAATGAGATCCCAGCATTACCACTAGAGGCATCTCTCATTCATTCAGCAACCATCACTGAAGATGATTTTGAAATAAGAGAGTATGCAAACTACTTGGAGGCAACTACATTATTGCCTAGGTATGGGAGGAAACAGATTGGAGAACTTGGCATGATGGCTATCTCTACGACATGGTTGAGCGAATTATAGAAGTATTCATGGATGATTTTTTTAGTTTTTTTCCCTTCTTTTGATACATGTCTTCATAACTTAAATCTAGTTTCAGGGTATAACCAAATTGCTATAGCACCTGAAAATCAAGAAAAGACAACTTTCATATATCCTTATGGTACATTTTCTTATAGGAGAATGCCTTTTACTTTATGCAATGCACCAGCTACATTTCAAAGGTGCATGATGGCTATCTTTATGACATGGTTGAGCGAATTATAGAAGTATTCATGGATGACTTTTCAGTTTTTTTCCCTTCTTTTGATACATGTCTACATAACTTAAATTTAGTTTTGCAGAGATGCGAAGATACAAATTTGGTCCTCAACTGGGAGAAATGTTATTTCATGGTGAAAGAAAAAATTGTGCTTGGACATCATTTATCTGAAAAAGGAATTGAGGAGGACCGTGTAAAGATTGAAACCATTGAAAAGCTACCACCTCCAACAAATGTGAGAGGCGTGAGAAGCTTCCTAGGGCATGCAGGATTTTATCGATGATTTATCCAGGACTTCTCTAAAATTGTAAAACCTTTGTACAATTTATTAATGAAAGGTGCACCATTTAACTTTTTCAATGATTGATTGCGGGCGTTCAAGTTATTGAAGGAGAAGCTGATCACTGCACTAATCATAGTGGCGTCAGATTGGAGTCTACCTTTCAAAGTAATGTGTGATGCTAGTGATTATACACTAGGAGCTGTACTGGGATAGATATGGAACAAGATCTTTCAAGTAGTGTACTATGTGAGTAGGATGTTAAATGAGGCACAACAGAATTACACAACAACAGAGAAATAATTGCTTGTAGTGGTATTTGCTTTTGATAAATTCCATTCTTATTTTATAGGATCCAAAGTTGTGTTTACAAATCATTCTGCCCTCAAATATTTGCTTGCAAAGAAAGAGGCTAAACCAAGGTTGATAAGATGGGTCTTACTTCTCCAAGAGTTTAATTTGAAATTCGAGACAAAAAGGGGGTGGAGAATATTATGGCACACCATCACTCCTGCATTGAGCAAGAAGAGGACTCTAACGAAATTCCCGTTGACGATGCTTTCCCTGTTGATATTTGTTGAGTATCACTGCCAATTCACCACATTGGTATGCTCCATTTGCAAATTTCTTAGTAAGTGGTATTTTTCCTCCGGTTCTTTTATTTCAAGGCAAGAAAAAGTTTCTAGCAGATTTCAAATACTATCGTGGGATGATCCAATTCTTTACAAATACTGTGCGGATCAAATTGTGCGTAGATGTGTGCCTGAGAATGAGATGGAAAGCATTCTGCACCACTGCCATGCTAGAGAAGTTGGAGCTCATTTTGGTGCAACCCAGACAGCAGCAAAGATATTACAATCAGGATTTTATTGACCTACGTTGTTTAAAGATGCTTATGCTTATGTTAAAGCATGTGATACATGTCAAAAGATGGAAAATATTTCTAGACACAACAAGATGCTTCTCAACAACATCCTTGAAGTCGAGTTGTTTGATATATGGGGTGTAGATTTTATGGGCCCTTTTCCATCTTCGTTCTCCAATCAGTACATTTTGATGGTAGTTGATTATGTTTCGAAATAGGTAGAAGTTGTTGTTTTACCTTCTAATGATACACGTGCGGTGATAAAATTCTAAAAGAAAAACATCTTTACACGGTTTGGAACACCAAGGGCGGTCATTAGTGATGGTGGGAAGCATTTTTGTAATCACCAAGTCAAAACCTTTTGCTTAATTATGGAGTAAAGCACCATGTGGCCGCACCATGCTACCTACAAACAAGTGGCCAAGTGAAAATTTCCATTAGAGAACTGAAGCGCATCTTGAAAAAAACGGTTAACATGTCATGACATGATTGATCAGTGAAGCTAGATGATGCTTTAAAGGTATATCAGACTACGTTCAAGACACCAATTGGGATGTCCCCTACCGAATGGTCTATGGTAAGGCATGTCACCTTCCATTTGAGTTGGAACACAAGGCTCATTAGACAATGCAATTACTCAATTTTAACATGCAAGTGGCAGGAGAGAAAAGGATGTTGCAACTCAATGAGATGGAAGAATTTCCCAGCAATGCTTATGAGAATGCAAGGATTTACAAGGAATGGACCAAACGTTGGCATGACAAGCATATTATGTTGAGAGATTTCAAAAAAGAGAAGAAAGTACTACTCTTCAATTCGCACCTCTTCTATTTTTGGGCAAGTTACATTCGAGATGGTTGAGTCCTTCTCAAGTACTACTACATGGAGCAATTAAAATTCATAGCCCGACAAAGAAGACGTTCAAGGTAAACGGCCAACGACTAAAACCATACATGAAAGGCGACTTCACTAAACACAACATTTTCTTCCTCCTTGATGAGGCACCTTAAACATGAAGCAGGAAGTCTATCTAATGATTATAACTTAAAGCGCTTCTCGGGAGGCAACCCAAGTTTTCTAACTCCTTTTGTTGATCTTTTATTTTTAAATTTTTGTAGTACTAACTTATATCTTCTGTATATCAGGTACCCCCTCTGTAGACTGATCAGATACTCACAGATGAACCACAAAATTACCACAATACGAGCACCCAAAGACAGAGCATAAAAGGACCAGAAGTTCGGCCCGGTGGCCAAATTTTCGGCCAGACTGCCGAACTCTGGTAGGCGTTTGACCAGGAATCTTCCAGCTGTACACTTTTCACATTACCTATTTTTCTGGATCTGTTTCCGAGATATGTAGTTTTCAAAATTGAATTATTTTGCGATAGATAAAGATCTTGATTTAAAAATGGATTTTTTTTTCAAATTTGAAATTTTTGGGGGTGATTCTCAATCCTGATTTTGTGCATGGGGACATAACATAATTTAGGTATGGGGGTAGAGGTCAAATCTTTTAAATTTTTTTGAAATCTTTCCTTATTTTTTTTTGAAATAACTTTATCCTTTCCTTGTTTTTATCTTCTTTATTTCATCCTATTCAACAATTCAAAAAAATTTCAAAATTTGAATTTCAAAACTCCCTCATCTTTTCCCAAAAGCATTCAGTTCCAACATCTCCTAAGATTCAAAATTTGAATTTGAAATTCAAATGAAAGGTAGTTTTACGATAAGGGTGCACACATTTTCTATATGAACTAACTTCAATCTTATTTTGTTTCTCACAAATCTGAGTCCAACCTCTCAAACCAATGCATTCTACAGCCAGGAGAAGGAGTTCCAGAGACCTCAGCCACCAGATCCGCAAAGTTCGAGATAGAAGTTCGGCCAGACAGCCGCGATTTAGGCCAGGTAGCTGAACTTTGGCAGGATCTTTCCCCTGAATTCTTCAGGGACAGTAAGTACTCTGTTTTTCTCTTCTCCAGTTCTCAGTTTTCTATAAGTTCATTATCTCTAAGATTTTTGCTGGCATAATTTGTTTCCTTGTATTTGAAGCATTTGGGATGTATTTTCTAGATCAAATAAGGGCTAGGAATTGGGATTATCTGTTGCATGCTAATACTTATAAATTTTATATTCCTGCCCTAGTATAAGAGTTTTATGATAGGTTTTTGGAAAATAACATTGATAGAAATTAAGAAATAAACTAGAGAGGGGAGATGAAAATCTTACATTTACAAACTATTTTTGAACTAACGGGTATTCCTATTGTGGAAAGAGGGACTCAAGAACCGGGGAACTTAGAAAACTAATTTCACTTAATGGGAGAATATTGCAAGGTACCTCAAAGGGGTGGCATTAGTGCTAAAATAGTATATAGGAATGTGTATGCATTATGTAGATGGTTAAATCGTAATGTCTTGGGTATATCACATGTTCCATCTTTTTACAATCAAGTTTTACATATTTCCTACATTTTGATGACTAAGAAAAAAGATTTTTACATGTGCTACATGCTATTGGACACCATTGCTAGCACTAAAGATAAATGAAAGTCCTTTATGCTACTACCCATTCTTGTCACACAAATTTACAAGGAATGGATGCTTGAAGATGAATTTAATTATGCTATAAAAGATAAAATTAGTATTCAAGCTAAAACTATTTTTTCATCTTATAATGCTTCAGTGCAAATTGATTGGGCACCTTCCATGCTACAAGAACATGTCCCAGTTACATCATCATCATCCAATGAATCAAAAGAAGAGGATGATGAATTATTTAATCAACAGCCACCCGAAGATAATCATGTATTCATGCATTTAGTTTTGGAGGGGATAAGAAGAGCATACAAGTTGATAAAGGGGTAGAAGAAGAAGAAAACTGAAGAGTCATATTTTAGGAGGACACATTCTGGAGGAGGTAATAGTAGCATGGGAAAGAGAAGGAGGCGTGCTTGAGGAGAGTCATACAGTAGAATTTTTCTTGTTTGTTTTTCTTTTATTTCTTTCTTTATTGTAAAAAAAAAGTTTTTGTGGTAAGTTGACCTAGTTGTAAGGGATTTAGTAACCATAAAATTTTAATTGGATAAAGAATATCAATTTGATGGAATTTTAAAGTTTTTGAGTAGAGATAAAAAATTTAAAATATTATTGCCATCTAGAATTTGTCCATGTGAATATGAATCTTATCTATACATACACATTAGTTTAAGCTTGGGATAATGAGGATTACTTAATACTTATATAATAAAAAAAGAGAAAAACTTAATTATTGATTAGCTAAATACATTGGCCTTAAGAAGCCTTAGTATTTACGTGAAAGATAGTTAGGTAAGTTAAAATATATGTGTGTGTGTGTATGTGTGTGTGTGTGTAAAGAAAAAAGTTATATGTATTAACAAGTCTAATGATCAATTAGTTAGGTATCTTGGCTTCAAGAAGCCTTGATATTTACATGAAAGAGAATTAAATTAGGTATATATATGAAAAAAAGTGCTTAAAGGGCAACGAAGTGGTGATAAATTGAAACTTCTATATAAAAACAATATTTTAAAGTATGTAAGTTTGAATCAAAATTTCAAGTTAAGAACTATACACATTCATGAAGATGCATAGGATCAGAAAAACTTATGAAGGATGGTGATATAGGCTAAGATTTGAAAATCTCTACAAAATAGATGATAGAATTCTTGATAAGATATTGAACTTGATAATAAGTGTTTATGGTAACTAGAAAACTGACATTAGTGATGCTTACCACTCCCAAAATATTTTGTCTTTCTTTATTTATATCTTTCTTTTTCTAATTTCTTTATTTTTAATTATCCTTTTTTGGTTTTCCTTTTTATCTTAAGCTCTTCTCATCTTTTAATTCTTTCACCGAATTTTTTGGGTGTAATTCACTGAAAACCATCACGAGATAACACTCGTCCACTAGGGTAACCTTGGGGTTTAACGGCTTGTTGCACATGCTAAGTGCAATCGTGAGTCCTACTTAAGTGGATTAGGATTTTATTTTTAGAATTTTTAGTTCTTCTTTTTCTTTTTAGATTAGGATTTTGCTCGAGGACTAGAAAAAAGTAGGTATGAGAGTGCGATGTGTGTGCTTTATATACATATTTTACATCATTTTTTGTGCCTATTATTTGTCATACTTAATGCTGCATGGGTATTTTATTAGTGTTATTTTGTAGATTTTAAGTCAAGAGCAAATCAGAAGAAAAGAGTGAAAATTGACAAATTGACGATATCAAATGAACAAAAAAGATGCAGAAGCAGAGTTGGGATATCTCAACAGAGCTTTCACGCAAAATTAAAAATTTCACAAAAATCTTAGACTAAAAATGGACCAAGAGTTTGGCCACCCAGCCGTAGATTTCGGCCAGCCGTGGACCAGTCAATGGGAATACCAACCTAGAGGTCAATATGAGTCAAAAAACGGAGCGCCAATACAGCAGGAAGTTTGGTCAGTTAGCCGAATTTTTGACCAGCTGGCTGAACTATGGCGGTACTTATGGATAGAATTTTTCAGAAATTCATGTAATATTGGAAACCTAGGTTTTTGTATTCGACTAGTGTTATGCTACTCTCTGTTCCATATAAACGCCGCCAAGCCTCTTGTACAATACACAATTTTTATCTCTTGTATTTTGAGCAAAAATCAAATAAAATTATGCTGTTAGCCATTAAATCTCAGAGCATCTTCAGCGAGGAATTCTTCACAAAGACTTCATTTTTTGGGGTGCTCTCTTACCTTTATTTTACCTTTTTCTTTATTTGATTTTAGTATGATCTATTTCAATAATATGATGTGTTATATTTTCTGAGTCATGAACTAATTTTTCATAACTAGGTATGATGTAGGGATTGTATTGATGATATAAGAAATGTTTTGTATAAATTCTCCTATGAGTTTTATAAAGTTTAAATTTTTTACATGCTAAGTTGTTGATCTTATGCTTTATGTTGCAATTGGTGCACACAATTAGTCAGAAGGTTAGGTTACAGTCCGAAAGGAGATAACTTAGTAAAAGCTTCTAGGATTAACAACCATAACTCGAAACATTAAGACGTAAGAGTTGTGCAGTCAGGCAGGAATATCCATCATATTTAATGCATCTTTTAACTAGCAATCTATTAGATCGAGAAATTGTAGATTCTAAATTTAGAAGGTAGAATTGGTATTATTCGAGAAAAGTACTAATTAGGATAGGAAATTCTGATTGTTAGCATGAATAGGATCAATTAGCACAAGCATAATATTTTATCTAATCTACAATTACCGAAAATCATCACCCTAGTTCTTTTCTTATATAAAACGAACTTTTTTAGTAGTAGTTTAGTTACAACATCTTCCAACTAAATTAATTATTCAAATAGAATTAGGAAAGATTAAGTTGGTACTTGAAACAATAATCCTCGTGGGATGATTAGTCTCTAAAACCGCATATTTCATACCATATCTTCACATTTATTTTAATAATAAATTCTGCTAATAATACCGCTCTTGTATGTTTCTAGGTCCATGGTATGAAATGAAGAGAAGACCTAAAATCACTATTTAATTGGTGATTAAAAGCCTATAAAGATAGCCATTGACCTTGGAGGGTGGTTTCGTCAAAATCAGGGGCCCAAAACTAGAAAACAGGATATGCAGCCGACAGGCGGACAAGCGGACAGCGCGCAGCAGGCGGCGCGAGCGTACAACCGCGAAAACGCAGCTTCTCGGGCCGCGTTTCTGCGGCTCTGGTATGGAGCCGCGCACCAAGATTTGACGCGCGGCTCGGTATCTGTACACTGATGCCCAGTTTTGCCTGTAAATACCCTGGGATTTCTAACGCATGAGGAGGAGGAGTTTTGATGTGTTTTTAAGTTAGTTTTCAGGTTTTTTCTCTTGTTGTAATTTTGGGTAGTTTAGTTTAGTGTTGTTCTTCTTCCTCCCTTGTATTTTTCATTTTTTGTAGATCTTGTAATAGGAGAGAGAGTAGTACATGGGTGGAAAGCAAGAGTGCTTGTAATGAAATGTGACAATCTATGAAAGGTTCTCTCTTTACCTCTCTTTGTTTTCTTCTCTCTAACCCCTTTTACATGTTTAGCTAATTTTCTCTCATGGCAACTAACTACTAACCACTCACTTGCTAAATTCTTACTTGATAATCCACATGAATCTAATGGCCTCTACTTGCTTGCTCTTGCAAGAGCCATTGATGGCTCATGATGATGGATTCTAACACTCTAACATCCTAACTCTCTAACAAACTAATACTACTTTACTCTATGCATACTCTTGTTTAGTTTTGATGGATTAAGTATAGCTTGCACTTGTTTTGTTGAGTTTGGATGTGAAAGTTATCATATGGGTCATGCTTTGAAACACTCTTGAACCAAGGACTAGTGATGGCCAAGGATACATGTGAGGCAACTATCACTAAGAGGTTAGCATGGTTAGTGGAGTCATTAGTAGTTAGTAGCCATGGGTTTTCTTTCTCTTTTCACTTTGTTTTAGAAATATATCGAAAAATCACAAAAATCATTTCTTCTATGCTTCTCACTTCTTAGTGTTTCATCGTACTCTTCTCTTTTCATTCTTTGTTTTTTTTTTGATTCTTTAAAACTTTGAAGAACACTTAACATACACGTGAATATACCGTGTAAGCTTTAATCGCCTCCCGTCCTTGTGGATTCAACTCGTTTTAGCCTTTATACTATAACGGAAGTATCAAGGAAGCCAAAGCACACACACTTTAAATCTTGATTTCAAAACATACACTTTTTGTGCGTGGTTTTCCCCCGATCATGGGACGATACTCTATTCACACTATATTAATTGTTAAACAATTGGTACACTTGCCATTCGAATCTGCACATCAACTACCTCAGGGGGCAATGCATTCAAGTTATCTCCAGAGTTAATCCTTTGCGACTGCTCATGATAAGATCATCTTCGCTGAAATGCATATTAGCAAAATGGGACATATAGCTCTCACAATATGAGATGCAATTCATGCCACAAAAGGCGGTCAAAGGACAAACTGTGACAGATTTCCTGGTGATTGGTCACTAATGTTGCATATTTAGTATCATATTTCCATACTTATTATAGAATAAAATCTGCATTGTCCTAATTAAATGTTTAATTTATTTGCAGCCCCATTCCTTAAGGAGATGAAGAGAAATGAGCCAAAAGCCCACCAAATTCTGAATTAAATCAGAATTAATTCAAGCTCAGTGAATCAGGGCAAAATCAAGAGGTTGAAAACTGGTTGAGAAGAATCCTCTCAGAATCGATCGGTTAAAGCCAAGAATCAAAGGCCATTTCGTCACAATCCTGGACTCAAACGAGAAAACCAACTGAAGATAAATGCAGAAGAAAAAATCAGGGAGACCCACCAACAGGGTGTGGCCACCTGGCCACACCCTGGTCGCGTTTTCGTGGCTTGGTTAAGGAGTTAGGGGGAGCGTTTGCTCCCCCAATCTTCCCGGGAATCTCCCCTTATGGGTTTTGCCTATAAATACAGGTTTCAGCTGAGCAAAATGAGACGACCATGCAGAGATAGGGTTTAGTACAGTTTTCATTCTTTGTAATTTAGGTTTTTCTTTTCTTTTTATGTAATTTTAATTTGTATGTAAGCTTAGGTTAGATGAAGATTCATGTAAGTAAGAGAGAGAGGCTTATGTTGAGAGTGACACCGATGTACCCTCCTCCTTTCTTCCATTGTTTCTGCAAGCAATAAAGGTAAATACTTTTTTATGTTCGTCTCTTTACTTTTGCTCTCCTTTTCCTTCTCCTCTTTTTATTTCACCTCTTTTGGTTTTGATGAGAATGCAAGTGAATCCAGAAGCATAAGTATAACAACGTTTTTGTGAGTGCCAACGATACTTCATGAAGATGTTCTCCTCCTCAAGATTCGTATCACTTCATTCTTGCTCGGCTTGATGATATAATGCGAACGGGGACTGAGCTCGATCATATGACTTATGCGTTGAATGTCTCCGAAGCAAGGTAGAACATGCAAGGGTTCCAGGTAAGTCATCAACCAAACTAGGTAAGTACTTCTTTAATCTTCTTTCTTTTCTTTTATTTCTTAGTCTAGATAACCAACACAATTTCTTTCATCACTCCTTTTCCATTTCCTTGTAAATAATTATTCTGGTTTTCTCCAACTTCCATTCTACCGCTTTCTTTTTAACTTTAACCTAATTCTACTTTTTTTCACTTTCATTTCTTAAAACAAAGAAGAAAATTCGTTTTAGTTCTAAAAATTCAATAAAAATCAGATTTCAATAAAAACCGTTACCCTCCCCGGCAACGGCGCCAAAAATTGATTGAAGCTTAAACCTGCACACAAAATACAAAACTTTAGAACTTCGACATGGAGATGTGTAAGTGCTTAATTCTTACCGCTATAGCAAGTGGCTATGCGGGTCGTGATCCACAAGGAGGGTTAGCGATAGAAGCGTTCAAGGTTTTTTTTATTGAAATCTTTATGAAGAAAAATGAAGATTCTTCTTTGTTTAAAGAAATGAAAAGAGTTATGTTAGACCCTCCCCCACACCTATCTCATGCATTATCCTCAATGTATGAATTAATGCATAGATGCATGAAAAAGAAGAAAGGGAAGGAAAATGTTACCTTAAGATGGTGGTTCCGGTGGTGGTCTGATTGGTCCACGAAATGCGGCCCAATCGACTTTTCGTGGGGTTCGGAGGAACCCACCAGAAATTTCTCTAATATAACCCATTAAAATGATGAATCCATAAAGGATTTTTATTAAATATTTGACCCCATCTAATTTCCAAATTCCATAATTAATTTCGGAGTCAAATTTGTCAACCGCCTTGTCCCAGAATGGAGTATGAAAAGATAGAATGATTGACTTGGACGCAGGAAGTACAGGAACTAATACCGACTCAGGAAGGTGACTTACGTCAAGTAAAGGTTCAGGAATCGAAATTGGTTCAGGAAGTGGGTCCAAGTTAAGAAGTTGAAACTCCAGTCCACATTTATTTTCAACAATGGAATGTGACTTAATATTGGTGATTCAAGTTCAAGAATGATAGGTGTGGGAATCAAACTGACTCTAAAATATTACTCAAGTCCGGTAACAAAACAGGAGTCAGTATTGATTCGAGAATTTGAACTGGATCACAGATTTGAGAATCTAGGTCACATTTCTCATTGAGTTCAATGTCATAAAAATGAGAACTTGCCAATTTGTCAATAGGATTTTCAAAAGTGTAAAATTTGTCAAGTTTAACATGATCATCAAAATGGGTGATTCAATTTCATGATGAATTGGCACAGTATCCAATGTTGACTCAGGGAAAAGATTGAAATCAGGTGAAGACACCGGAGTCATTATTGAATCAGGAAGTAAAATTGAATCACTAAGTTGAGGTTCATGATCATATTCATTTTCAAGTTCAATTTCAGGAAAAGGATAACTTGCCAAACTGTCAATATTATTTTCAAAATTTGGAGTTTGGGCAAGTTCAAATGATTGTTCTGAAATGGAACCTTGATTTTCAAAACAACATGACTCTTCGGCTCTAAAAGAATGGTTAGTGACATCAGAACTGGTCAAACGGTGAGAACGTAGAGATTGGACCATCATATCTATGTCACGATTACGAGCGTTTTGAGCCTGAGTCATGGCTTCAAGCATCTTTTCATAGTTGATGGGTTCATCGTCTTGTTGAAAAGATGAAGTGTTGTTTTGGAATTGGTGGTGAAATTGTGAGTCCATCAGATTTTGTGATTTTTGTTTGGACTCACGCATACTCATTTCCAAAATTGATGGTCTTCTATTTTGGACTGGTGGAACTGATTATGAATCTTGGAAATATTGTGGACAAGGTGGAGAAGGAGGACAAGTTGATTGAAAATTGGGCTCGGGGGAGGTGAATCCCCACTGACTCTGTGAAGAGTTGAAATTATTATGGAAATTATGGTTATAAGATTGGGGACATGGGTTATATTGATTCGGATAAGACCAATCCGGCACACTAGGTTGGTTAAAGTTATGATATGCCGGGTTGGTAATATCCGAAAATGAAGTCGGTGTGTAATATGGATTACTATTAAAATTGGAAAAATTGTTATTATAAGCCATATCACACAATAGAACACAAATAAAACAAACAAATAAGCAAACAAAAAAGAAAAAAATTCTAACCTAAGTTAGGGTAGACCTATGACCTAGACGACTCCTAACTAATTAGACTGTCCACGGGAGGTCTAATGCAGACTTTGATCACAAGCTAATCAGCCAGGTCAGGGCAAGATTGGTGGGAGTTTTTCCGTCAAAGACGTTCCTTAATTAAATAACCACCAACCTTCGGGCTTTCGGCCCTTAATCCCCTTCCTAGACACTGATTTGGCAGGAGTCAAATTTCAACACCTTTTCTGAAAACACCTAGAGGGGGGGTGAATAGGTGTGAATGCTAATCTAATGATCTTTTTAAACTTTAATTAAATGAGTGATGCAACGATCTCTCAAAACACGACTAAGAGCCGAATACCCCTTGCGAGATTCTGAACTCCTTCCTCCCAATTCCCCTAGATATGGGTTAGAGGTGCGCAATGCAACCGTGTTGTATGAGATATGATCGAACAAGTAAAGGATGAAATGCTATGATGAATTACACACAAGCAATATAGCAAGTAAAGTGAACAAGACAAGATTGCACAAGTAAAGGGTTAGTTCTCAAGCAAATACTTCAAGACATATAAAGCAAGAGAAATTGTAAGCAAGAATAACGCAAAGGCAATCGCAAACAAGATGATTTGTTTCGAGGTTCGAGAACACTTGCTCTAGTCCCCGCCTTCACCTCCGTGAAGGGTTTCCACTATCCACCGAGGATGCCTTTACAATTTGGTCTACCGAAGACCGAGCACCGAGCTCCACCGAGTACAAAGGACCTCTACCGAAGAGGTTGCTCCACAAGGAAAGGATTACAAGAACAAAGTGATCACAACAAGATCACTACACTATTTCTCAAACTCTTTTACAAACACTCTCACTTCAATTTACAACTTCACTATAGAATGAGTATAGGATTTTTGGCTCTATGAAGTGTGGTGAGAAAAACTTCAGTTGTAGAGTGATATTAGTAATCAAACACAACTGAAAAACTAGCTCAAAAAGAATTGGAATGAAAGCTTTAAACTCTTTTCTTTTCTCTTTGAAAACAATGCAAACTTGAGGATTTTTCAAAGTGATATGCAAGAGAGACTTCTCCTCTATTTATAGGGTTAGAAAATAGGTTAAAAACAATTTCTTTACACCTAATTTGACCTGCAAAAGCTCCCCAACAACTCTCTAAAAAATCTGTTAAAGCAGAAAAAGAGACAGATTTTCAGAACTGCCCAAAGAGGAAAGAGCCGTTAGGCTTGTTGCAGGCCTGGCGGTCGACCGGTCCGGTCGACCGCCAGCACAGCTGCAAAGAGCCGTTGGCGCCCGGTCGACCGGTCCGGTCGACCGTCCCAAAAGAGGAAACACAGTTTTCCTTCTTCCGGTCGACCGGTCCGGTCGACCGAAGAAACCTGTGAGCAATTTGCTCTCCATCGGTCGACCGGTCCGGTCGACCGACAGACATGCACGAACAGTGCATGTCCAGATACATCGCCGGTCGACCGGGCCGGTCGACCGAAGTTGCCTGAAACAGAAAACTGGGCTGGTTTTTGAGTTAGAAAAATTTTGAGAAATATTTTAAAAATACATATAGCTAAGTATTATGCAGAAAATAGTTTATACACATGTTTTAAACAAGATTTTCAAGGTATAAAGCTTTTGATACATGTATATATAAACTAAGGCATAAAACTTAGAAATAGCCATTTTCCCATTTTCAAACATAGAAAATATATGAAACAAGTGTGTGTGCAAATCCTAGAGCCAAATTTCATATACTCAAACTTTAACATTCTATTTCTTACAATGTTTCTAAGGACTTCAAGATCTTCAATAGGCTTCTTCATATAATCTTCAACACTTGTTCCTTGAGCCCAATTGGAGTTGACTTGAGTCCAAATCCTTGTATTTGTGAGAGAAGACTTCTAGAATGAATAGAAATCTGAAACACACTTAAACAACAAATGTTATTAGTACAAATAACTAATATGTTTTGTAATCATCAAATACACTAATCATGGGTGATTGTAACCTTGGGCCAACAATCTCCCCTTTTTTGATGATGACAAAACATATAGGTTATTTAAATAAACATGAAAGAGGAGTTTGGAAAACTCCCCCTCAATAATGCTATGTATAAAAATTTGACTATGGAAGCACAATACACAAAGCATTCAATGTACAAAAGTTTTGTCAAAAACTTAAATAAACAAACTTTCTTTTTCTACATAAAACAAAACTCAAATAATATCAAAACTAATATAAAACTAAACTTATTCAAATTCAAAATATCAAAACTCTTAAACTTATTCTCCCCCTTTTTGTCATACATCAAAAAGGGTTAAAATACCAATTGAAAAAAAAATTTATTTTTAAGAATCCATAATGCAAACATTCAACTCACCACAAATAAATGAAATCTAGCATAGTCTAATGGTTTAGTAAAAATATTGGCAAGTTGAAAATCGGTAGAAACATATTCAATAACAATATCACCTTTCTCATAATGATCTCTAAGAAAGTGATACCTAATGTCAATGTGTTTGGTTTACTATGTTGATTTGCATTCTTTGTCATGTGAATAGTACTAGTATTATCACAAAATATTTTAACATGATCAAAGTGTAAATCATAGTCAAGGAGAGTATGTTTCATCCAAAGAACTTGTGCACAACAAGCTCCGGCTGCAACATACTCCGCCTCGGCGGTTGATAGGGCTACCGAATTTTGCTTTTTGGAAGACCAAGATACAAGACAATTACCTAGAATTGACATGTTCCACTTGTGCTCTTCCTATCTACCCTACAACCCGCATAGTCGGCATCCGAAAAACTAGTCATTGAAAATTGCCGGTTTTCGGATACCACAACCCATTTCAATGGTGCCCTTAAGGTATCTAATTATGCGTTTAACCGCAATTATGTGAGACTCTTTAGGACAAGATTGAAAACGTGCACAAAGACAAACGGAAAACATAATATCCGGCCTACTAGCCGTCAAATAAAGCAAGCTACCAATCATGCTACGATATAATTTAATGTCTACACTTTTACCTTGTTCATCCTTGTCAAGCTTGGTAGTTGTTGCCATGGGAGTTTTGCTTACTTTAGATTCTTCAAGCCCAAACCTTTTGATTAGTTCCTTTGTGTACTTGGCTTGATTGATGAAGATCCCATCCTTCCTTTGCTTGATTTGGAGTCCAAGGAAATAGTTGAGCTCCCCCATCATAGACATTTCAAATTCATCCTTCATGCATGACTCAAAAGCTTTGCAAAGAGATTCATTAGTAGAACCAAAATAATATCATCCACATAGATTTGCACAATAAGAATGTCATTTTCTACATGTTTTGTAAACAAAGTTGTGTCAATTTTACCTTTCTTAAAACCATTTGAAATCAAAAATGAAGAAAGTCTTTCATACCAAGCCCTAGGGGCTTGTTTTAAACCATAAAGAGCTTTATCTAATTTAAAACAAAATCCGAATGTGTAGGATCAACAACCCGGGGGTTGTTCAACATACACTTCCTCTTCAATAAAACCATTTAGAAAAGCACTTTTAACATCCATTTGAAATAATTTGAAATCTTTATATGAGGCAAATGCTAGTGTCATCCGTATGGCTTCAAGCCGTGCTACGGGTGCAAAGGTTTCTTCAAAATCGATCCCTTCGATTTGAGTGTAACCTTGGGCAACTAACCTAGCCTTGTTTCTAACTACATTACCCGATTCATCCAACTTGTTCTTAAGATCCACTTAGTACCAATTGTTGGTCTATCGTGGGCCTAGGAACAAGGTGCCAAACTTGGTTGCGCTCAAATTGATTGAGCTCCTCTTGCATGGCTAGCAACCAATATGAATCGGCTTCGGCTTCGAGGACATTTTTGGGTTCTATATGAGAAATGAATGCATAGTTACCACAATAGTCATGAAGTCTAGAGCGAGTAGTTACCCCTTTTAATACTTCACCTATGACGAGGTCCTTGGGATGATGTGGATTGTATCTCCAATCCTTTGGAAGTTGTTGAGGGGGCTCATCTCCATTTATTTGTTCTTCATTTCCTTGAGCCTCTTGCATTTTAGCTTCACTTCCTTCATCATCCTTTGGCTTGTCTCCCATAGTAGTTGTATCCTCCAAGGTCACTTTCTCCAAGCCTTCATCCAATGCATCTATTTCTACAACATTCTTAACAAACTTGTTAGATTCCTCAAACTTAACATGAATAGATTCTTCTTAGTCAAAGATGATCTAATGAAAACTCTATAAGCCTTACTAGTGTTTGAGTAACCTACAAAAATAGCCTCATAAGATCTAGCATCAAACTTTCCTAAATTATCTTTTGTGTTTAAAACAAAGCATTTGCAACCAAAAACTTTAAAATAGGAAACATTAGGTTTTCTCGAAAAATACATTTCAAAAGAAGTTTTAGTAGTATTTTTACACAAGAAAACACGATTTGATATGTAGCATGATGTATTAACGGCCTCGGCCCACAAATAATGTGGTAGACCATATTCACTTAGCATTGTCCTAGCCATCTCTTGTAATGTTCTATTTTTCCGTTCAACTACTCCATTTTGTTGTGGAGTTCTAGGACAAGAAAGTTCATGCTTTATTCCATGTTCATCACAAAAAGTGGTAAAGGGTTGGTTAATGAATTCACCTCCTCTATCACTTCTTATTCTCAAAATCAAAGAATCCTTTTCTTTTTCTACTCTTTTCTTAAAAGTTTGAAAATAAGAAAATGCTTGGCTTTTGTGTTCAAGAAAGAAAACCCAAGTAAACCTTGAAAAATCATCAACCAAAACATAAGCAAATCTATTCCCACTTAGACTTTTGTTTGTGTGGGGCCAAAAAGATCCATATGGATTAACTCCAAAGGACGTGATGTCATGATATCCTTAATTGACTTGAAAGAAGACTTAGTTTGTTTCCCAAATTGACATGCGTCACAAACTCGGTCCTTTTCAAAATTCAAGCAAGGAATACCTTTCACCATTTCCTTTGAATTTAATCTAGAAATATAATCAAAAGAAATATGCCCTAATCTCCTATGCCACAACCAAGAGTCATCATCGAGGGCTTTCAAACAAGTAATATTACAAGACATATTTAACATATCAATCATATAAACATTACTTTCACGAAAACCGGAAAATACACAAACATTGGAAGTTCTATCAATTACTTTACAAGCAACATTATCAAAAACAACATCAAAACCTTTATCACAAAGTTGACTAACACTCAAGAGATTATGCTTGAGGCCATCAACTAAAACTACATTTTCAATTAAAGGAGAGGTGCCAAGTTTTACATTACCAATACCGATGATTTTATCCTTGGCGTCATCTCCGAAGGTGACGGTGCCACCTTCATGATATCTTGATAGGGTTGCAAAGTTGTTGATGTCCCAAGTCATGTGCCTTGAGTAACCGCTATCAAGATACCACAATCCTCTACGTCGTTGGGCTTTGGAAAGTACCTACATTATTTAACATAATTGTTGATTTTGGTACCCAAACTTTCTTGGGTCCTTGAAAGTTAGTGCCTCGAACCCAAACATTATGACGTGATACGTTTAATCTATCATAGCAAAATTGGCTAAGTGCCCTTTCCGTCCACAATGTGAACATGAGAACACTCTACCATACATGAATGCATGATGTGTATGTGTAGTGTGAGCATGTTTTGGGGTTTTGCCATGTTGTTTAGGTTGTGTAGCATGAACATGAACATGAGCATGAGCATTTTTCTTTGGGGCTTGTTTCTTAGGAAACATAGCCTCATTTTCTTCTTGTTAAATTCACAATTTTTTAAAACAATACTTAATGAGTCTAATCTTTCCTTAAGCATAGAAACTTCATTAGAATCAATTAGTGGGGTCTTACCTTTGCAAGAAATCTTATATTTTTCAAAATCATTTCTAGTAGTGGCCAAGGTGGAAACCAAATCATCTTTTTCCTTTGTAAGAGTAAAAACTTGAAGACTTAAAGATTCATTTTCCTTTTTCATTTTTAAGTACTTTTTCTTTAAGAAATCATAATTTTGTGACAACTCAACAAAAGCTTCTCCTAGTTCATCCATGGAGAGTTCATCATCAAGAGGGGTGGAAGAGGTTACCTTGCTTGTGCTTTCATTGGCCATGTTGGCGGTGTCGATCTCTTCTTCGGATTCGGTCTCCGAATCCCAAGTTGCCTTCATAGCCTTCTTCTTGTAAGGCTTCTTTGAAGTGGAGGGCTTAGCTTTGTCCGGACACTCCGCAACAATGTGTCCCAGTCTTTGGCAATTGAAGCATATGATCTTTCTTTCTTCTTTGCCTCCTTGCCATCTCCTTCTACCTTGGAACTTCGCCTTGTTGTACATCCTCCGAACATTTTTGACTAGAAGTGAGAGCTCTTCATCATCTTCTTCTTCATCATCTTCGTCGGAGTGTGATGATTGACACTTGAAGGCAATAGTCTTCTTCTTGGTAGGAGCCATGTCCTCCCTTGCTTTCCTTTCCATCTCATGGGTTTTGAGGTTCCCAATGAGACCTATAAGCTCCATCTCTTCATTGTCGTTGAGTTCCTTCAAGGTTGTTGCTTTAACTTCCCATGAAGGAGGAAAAGCCCGGATGATCTTCCTTACTCTTTGATCATTGTTGATATCTTCACCTAAAGAAGAGAGTCCATTAGTAATCTTGGTAAATCTTGTAACCATATCATCTATGGTTTTCATTGTCTTGCATGCTAAATGTTTCATATTGGGACCGAAGAAGGTCAATCTTAGCCTTCTTTACTTGTGAGGTTCCCTCATGAGTGACTATCAAGTGTGACCAAATCTCATATGCGGATTTGCAATGTATAACCCTAGCTATGTCATCATCATTTAGGGCTTGAAGAAGTGCATAGTGAGCTTTGGCATTGGCATCGAATTCCTTAGTCTCTATTTCGGACCAAGTGGATTCGTCACCGGGGGGTACACTAAAGGACTTAGTCACGGCTTTTGCAACTCGGCTACCTAGAGATTGCAAAAACACGGTCATCTTAACTTTCCATATGGGAAAGTTAAGTCCATCAAACTTAGGAGGGGTCTTAATTCATCCGCCATTTTTACTATATGAATATGAATGAAATGATTAGCAAATTAGGATCTTTTCTAAGGTTGTTAAACCAAATCCTAGAGTCCAAGCTCTGATACCAATTGAAAAAACACCTAGAGGGGGGGTGAATAGGTGTGAATGCTAATCTAATGATCTTTTTAAACTTTAATTAAATGAGTGATGCAACGATCTCTCAAACACGACTAAGAGCCGAATACCCCTTGCGAGGTTCTGAACTCCTTCCTCCCAATTCCCCTAGATATGGGTTAGAGGTGCGCAATGCAACCGTGTTGTATGAGATATGATCGAACAAGTAAAGGATGAAATGCTATGATGAATTACACACAAGCAATATAGCAAGTAAAGTGAACAAGACAAGATTGCACAAGTAAAGGGTTAGTTCTCAAGCAAATACTTCAAGACAATATAAAGCAAGAGAAATTGTAAGCAAGAATAACGCAAAGGCAATCGCAAACAAGATGATTTGTTTCGAGGTTCGAGCACACTTGCTCTAGTCCCCGCCTTCACCTCCGTGAAGCGTTTCCCACTATCCACCGAGGATGCCTTTACAATTTGGTCTACCGAAGACCGAGCACCGAGCTCCACCGAGTACAAAGGACCTCTACCGAAGAGGTTGCTCCACAAGGAAAGGATTACAAGAACAAAGTGATCACAACAAGATCACTACACTATTTCTCAAACTCTTTTACAAACACTCTCACTTCAATTTACAACTTCACTATAGAATGAGTATAGGATTTTTGGCTCTATGAAGTGTGGTGAGAAAAACTTCAGTTGTAGAGTGATATTAGTAATCAAACACAACTGAAAAACTAGCTCAAAAGAATTGGAATGAAAGCTTTAAACTCTTTTCTTTTCTCTTTTGAAAACAATGCAAACTTGAGGATTTTTCAAAGTGATATGCAAGAGAGACTTCTCCTCTATTTATAGGGTTAGAAATAGGTTAAAAACAATTTCTTTACACCTAATTTGACCTGCAAAAGCTCCCCAACAACTCTCTAAAAAATCTGTTAAAGCAGAAAAAGAGACAGATTTTCAGAACTGCCCAAAGAGGAAAGAGCCGTTAGGCTTGTTGCAGGCCTGGCGGTCGACCGGTCCGGTCGACCGCCAGCACAGCTGCAAAGAGCCGTTGGCGCTCGGTCGACCGGTCCGGTCGACCGTCCCAAAAGAGGAAACACAGTTTCCTTCTCCGGTCGACCGGTCCGGTCGACCGAAAAACCTGTGAGCAATTTGCTCTCCGTCGGTCGACCGGTCCGGTCGACCGACAGACATGCACGAACAGTGCATGTCCAGATACATCGCCGGTCGACCGGGCCGGTCGACCGAAGTTGCCTGAAACAGAAAACTGGGCTGGTTTTTGAGTTAGAAAAATTTTGAGAAATATTTTAAAAATACATATAGCTAAGTATTATGCAGAAAATAGTTTATACACATGTTTTAAACAAGATTTTCAAGGTATAAAGCTTTTGATACATGTATATATAAACTAAGGCATAAAACTTAGAAATAGCCATTTTCCCATTTTCAAAACATAGAAAATATATGAAACAAGTGTGTGTGCAAATCCTAGAGCCAAATTTCATATACTCAAACTTTAACATTCTATTTCTTATAATGTTTCTAAGGACTTCAAGATCTTTCAATAGGCTTCTTCATATAATCTTCAACACTTGTTCCTTGAGCCCAATTGGAGTTGACTTGAGTCCAAATCCTTGTATTTGTGAGAGAAGACTTCTAGAATGAATAGAAATCTGAAACACACTTAAACAACAAATGTTATTAGTACAAATAACTAATATGTTTTGTAATCATCAAAATACACTAATCATGGGTGATTGTAACCTTGGGCCAACATTTTCCCCTTAGGATAATCTCCTAATTGAGTCCGAGATGTCCCTAGGGCCAACGTCTACTCATTTTTAGTTAGGCTTGGGTTAGTGAGTGCTTGGAATCTAATTTTTGGGCCAAGGAAGGGTGATTAAATCCCCACCTTATCTTGCTAATGGGTGGTGCCCTTAAAATCAATTTGTGCAAGTGTACAAGATATGTAAATAAGATTCACTCAAAGCGATGTAAATCAACCAAGAGATGAGTCCTATTATAGATGCAATGCGAACGTACCTTGCTCCAGCACTCTTCAACAGTAAAATAAATGAATTGAAAAGACACGTGCCTAAAAATGCCAACGTCTAATCAATTTTTTATCTTTTTCAACAAGTATTTTACTGTTGGTTTATTAGAAGGCTTATGTGATGGCATATAAGAATTAAGATTTGCAGCAGCTATGTTTTTGCAAAGAAAGAAACACCCTGCACAAACCTGTTTAGTAGTCTACTCCTTTTTGCCGCGGATCCGCGGCTTTGGCCGCAAAAACGCGGCAAATCAGAGGGCACTTGGTCTCTGCTTTCTAGAGCAGAGGCCCAAGACCACTTATATGTTACTGCAATCTTATTTCCTGCTTTGCTTGCCTTATACCTGCAACAGAGAAGAAATTCGTTTTAGTTCTAAAAATTCAATAAAAATCAGATTTCAATAAAAATCGTTACCCTCCCTGGCAATGGCGCCAAAAATTGATTGAAGCTTAAACCTGCACACAAAATACAAAACTTTAGAACTTCGACATGGAGATGTGCAAGTGCTCAATTCTTACCGCTATAGCAAGTGGCTATGCGGGTCGTGATCCACAAGGAGGTTAGCGATAGAAGCGTTCAAGGTTTTTTTATTGAAATCTTTATGAAGAAAAACGAAGATTCTTCTTTGTTTAAAGAAATGAAAAGAGTTATGTTAGACCCTTTTCAGATTTTCTTCTTTGTTTTAAGAATGAAAGTGAAAAATTAGAATTAGGTTAAAGTTAAAAAGAAAGCGGTAGAATGGAAGGTGGAGAAAACCAGAATGATTATTTACAAGGAAATGGAAAAGGAGTGATGAAAGAAATTGTGTTGGTGATCTAGACTAAGAAATAAAAGAAAAGAAAGAAGATTAAAGAAGTACTTACCTAGTTTGGTTGATGACTTACCTGGAACCCTTGCATGTTCTACCTTGCTTCGGAGACGTTCAACGCATAAGTCATAGGATCGAGCTCAGTCCCCGTTCGCATTATATCATCAAGCCGAGCAAGAATGAAGTGTACGAATCTTGAGGAGGAGAACATCTTCATGAAGTATCATTGGCACTCACAAAAACGTTGTTATACTTATGCTTCTGGATTCACTTGCATTCTCATCAAAACCAAAAGAGGTGAAGTAAAAAGAGGAGAAGGAAAAGGAGAACAAAAGTAAAGAGACGAACATAAAAAAGTATTTACCTTTATTGCTTGCAGAAACAATGGAAGAAAGGAGGAGGGTACATCGGTGTCACTCTCAACATAAGCCTCTCTCTCTCTTACTTACATGAATCTTCATCTAACCTAAGCTTACATACAAATTAAAATTACATAAAAAGAAAAGAAAAACCTAAACTACAAAGAATGAAAACTGGACTAAATCCTATCTCTGCATGGTCGTCTCATTTTGCTCAGCTGAAACCTGTATTTATAGGCAAAACCCATAAGGGGAGAATCCCGGGAAGATTGGGGGAGCAAACGCCCTCCCTAATTCCTTAACCAAGCCGCGGAAACGCGGCCAGGGTGTGGCCAGGTGGCCACACCCTGTTGGTGGATCTCCCTGATTTTTCCTTCTGCATTTATCTTCAGTTGGTTTTCTCGTTTGAGTCCAAGATTGTGACGAAATGGCCTTTGATTCTTGGCTTTAACCGATCGATTCTGAGAGGATTCTTCTCAACCAGTTTCAACCTCTTGATTTTGCCCTGATTCACTGAGCTCGAATTAATTCTGATTTAATTCAAAATTTGGTGGGCTTTTAGGCTCATTTCTCTTCATCTCCTTAAGGAATGGGCCTGCAAATAAATAAACATTTAATTAGGACAATGCAGATTTTATTCTATAATAAGTATGGAAATGATATAACTAAATATGCAACATTAGTGACCAATCACTTGGCCGATCATCCGGTTCCAGGAACTTCAAAAATTTATGACGATCTCCCAGATGAGATTGCAGAAGTTAACATCATTAATGCCTCCTCAGAATAATAAGTGTGGCAACTATTCTTTGACAGAGCATCGAGGATGAACCCTAAAGGATTACCATCGCAGGTGTGGGGGTGGTACATATCTCTCCACATAACTATATGATCCTTCGTGCATTCTCATTAACTGAGTCGTGTTCCAACAATGTCTCGAATACAATGCTCTCTTGATCGGGATGCAACTTGCTGAAGAGATTGGAGTCAAAAATCTCAAAGCATATGGCGATTCAAAGCTCATCATCAACCAGGTTCGCAGGGAGTATGAAGTCTGACATGAAGACTTAGTGCCTATCATAATGCAATGATTATCATGGCAGAGAAGTTTGAAAACTTTTACATTGACCATGTGCCAAATCAGCTAAATGCGCATGCAGATGCGCTGGCATCTTTTGTCGCTTCATTGGTCCTTCCAGCCGAAGCCACGGAGAGAGTACTTGTCTACAGTCATGACTTGTACTTGATTGGAGTTCTTTTTTTGCATCATTTTTCACTTCCATAACATGCTTTATGTAAAGAAAAATAAGATTTTTATTGCTTTTCTCTCTCCTTTTTCAGGTCCACCATTAATGGAGATGAAGGCCCATAATCAAGGAATTTACAAGGAATTAAGGGATTAATTAAAGAGCCTAAAAGAAGAAGCCCAAAAGAGAAGCCTAGATCTGGAGTCGTCCACGAATATTCCCAACTTTCTAGAAGGTCCAGCGAGGCATACAGACAGTAACAGAATGGCAACAGAAATCGTTGGCGCAACGGCCAAGATTCTGCCACGGAAACGCGGCTCTGGCCGCGGATCCGCGGCAAGTATCTGGCCGTTGAGCCAGCGTTTAATCCCACGGCTGAAATTTGAGGGCCTCATCCCTGGAGCCTATAAATAGACCCTAGGGCCTCTGCGAAAAGGGAGGAGAGAATAGGAGAGAAGAGCTTTGTATTTTTGAGAGAATTGTAGGGATTTTCTCTAGCTTTCTTTAGTGCTCTTGTTATCTTCTTTCTCCTTCTAGAATTCAGCTAAGATAGAGAGAGAGTGAGAGATCTTGTAATTAGAGAGGTGACAACTCAAATGCAAGAATTGATCCTTCTTTCTTCTCATCTTTACGCATTCTAGTGCTTTACTTTCTTGTACTTTACTTTCTTCAAGCTTTTATTACTATTGCATCTTCTTCTACAATGAATTGTTGTGTGCTTGTTACTTCAATGTCTAGCTAACTCTCTAACATGACTAGCTAACCTCCAACTTTACTAACTTCTAACTCTTGGGTGATAGCTAATTCATGTGATTCATTGGATGCTTTATTGTAGTCTTGTAATTTCAAGTCTCTATTATCCCCAATGAAGATGAGTTACTTTAATTCTTGGAAAATGCTTATTTTCATTTCATATGATTCATGTGAGCCTCATTTAGAGCCTTGTCTTTAGAACAAGTACCTTGATGGAACATGGAGATGGAGCACCTAACTATGCTATTGATTAGTAGTACAATTTTCTTACTTCAATGCTAGCTCGAGTATGGCTTTGATGTACTATGAATCTTGTATCTTCTTCCTTAGCATTACCTTGAGTGACAATCCTTGATTCCACCATTGAAAATCTATCTCGGGAGCCGATGAATCAATGAGGCTACAAGTCAAGCTGAGAAGATCACTCATCCTCTACATGGGAAAATATTTTGACCAAACAAGCAAGACAAACCTTTGCCGATGAATCAACATGAGGCATGCTTCACCCTATGAGATTAGTAAGTTAGTAAATTAGAAGAGTTAGCTAGTCATGGTTTTTTCTCTCTAAAGTCTTTCAAAGTTTCCCTTCTCAAAGTTTTCTTTTCAAGCTACATTCAAGTTAATTTCATTTTCTTTCCATCATTTTCTTTTTATGCAACAAAATCCACAAAGAATTTTCCTCTACTTTCTATGTCATTTTGTTTTTCTTGAACATAAAAGAACTTTCGTTTTCTTTCTTCAAAAAAAACTCTATTTCGAAACCGTGAATGCTTCTATCGCACACTCTCCCTGAGGATCGACCCGTAATAGCTTATGGTACGACGGTGATTCGGAAGGAGTAAAGAAAATCTGTGAATACATTTTGGAGTTTTGAGCATCACATACGAGCATAGAAGGTTGATTCTAAACCCTCTCTCTCTGAATATTAGTACACTCCTACCTTCCGAACAGAATTTTTTGGCGTCGTTGCCGGGGAGAGTAACGATTTTCATTTGAGTTAAGAACTAAATGAATTTTCTTCTCTGTTGCAGGTTACAGGTTAGAGAAACAGGAAAAAAAGCACTATAGTAACACATAAGTGGTCTTGGGTCTCTGCTCAAGAAAGTAAAGACCAAGTACCCTCTGATTTGCCGCGTTTTCTCGGCCAACGCCACGGATCCGCGACAAAGAGGAGTTGACTACTAACGGGTTTTGTGCAGGGTTGCTTGCTTTGCAAAAATATAGCTGCTGCAAATCTTATTTCTTGTATGCTCTCACTAGGATTCTGCTAATAATCAACTATTAAAACATTTGTTGAAAAGTTTAAAAATTGATTAGACATCTGCATTTTTAGGCACGTGTCTTTTCAATTCATTTACTTTACTGTTGAAGAGTGCTGGAGCAAGGTACGTTCGCATTGCATTAGAATAAGACTCACTTCTTGGTTGATTTACATCGCTTTGAGTGAACCTTGTTTGCATATATTGTACACTTGCACAAATTGATCTTAAGGGCATCACCCAATAAACAAGATAAGGTGGGGATTTCATCACCCTTTCCTTGGCCCAAAAATCATCATCCAAGCACTCACAATCCCAAGCTTTTTAATAAAATTTGATAGACATTGGCCCTAGGAACATCCGGACTCAATAGGAGATCAGCTGAAGTTGGAAATTGTTTTTGATTCATACTCCAGTCAAATCAGTGTCTAAGGTTGGGGATTAAGAGGTTAAGCCTCGAAGACACCGTGGTTTGGCGTAATTAAGGCCCGTTGCTTACGCACGGATACCTCCCACCGTATTTTTCCCCTACTTGGCTGATTAACTGTGGTCTGACTCAAGCAATAACCTTCTTTGGTTCATCGAACAGTTAGGAGTCGTCTAGGTCCAGGTATCCTAGATAGCTTGTGATTGCTTTTTCTTTTCTTGTTTGTTATTTTCCTTTTTCGCTTGTGTGATCGGTGAACGTTGTCTGTGATTGTGTATGCAAGAGTGGTACCGGGATCTAAATTCAGCAAGACTTGTTAGATTTCTACACTTGCACAAACACCACCTTCTGACACAATCCCACTTATGGCAAACAACACTTCGCTTCAAGATAAGTTCTACCTCATTCCCACTTCACTTCCATCATGCATTCTTTTACTTGTGACCAATGGAAATAACTTTGAGCTGAACCACAATTCATAAATACACTCCCGCGATTTCATGGCCTAGAGTCCGAGAATGCATATTTCTTCATTCGTGAGTTTGAAGAAGTATGTGTGATGATGAAAATTTCCCAATTAACTGAGGACGCTGTTAGATTAAGGTTCATACCCTTCGCGCTTAAGGATATAACTAAGAAATGGCTATATAATCTTCCCGCCGTTTTGGTCTCTTCATGGGATGATTTTGTAAAAGTCTTTCTTAAGAAGTTATATCCCATTCACAAGACAGCCCTCATGAGAAAAAATATTATGCAGTTCAAGAAGGAATCTAATGAACCATTCTGGAAATATTTCGAACGATTCAAAGACTTACTAGCCCTATATCCTCATCACGGCATAGAGAAGTGGCGACAGTGCCAAATTCTCTATGACGGACTTGACTATCAAACAAAGATACTCCTTGAAACCATGTGCCAAGGGGAATTTTTAAAGAAAGATGAAAATCAGGGTTGGGACCTCTTTGAAGCCTTAGCCGAAAAAACAATTCAGTGGAGTCATGCCAAGAAAACCCACTCCCACCACTTCCAGAACCGGTATGTATTCGATAGAATCCTCCATAGCTGCCAAGGCTAAAATAACACAATTGATGAAGAGGATAGAACTGCTTGAATCTAGGGAACCTACTACTGTGAACCAGGTCAACCCATCACCTGTGGTCAACCCGGGTTGTACCTATTGCCAAGATCTTAACCATCTGTTCGAAGAGATTCCTGTTTACCAGTCTCAATGTATCAGGAAAATACGAATGCAGCATACACCAGACCCAACTATAATCCATACTCCAAAACAACAATTCGGGATGGCGAAACGATCCAAATTTTTCCTGGAGTCAGTCAGCTCCTGAGCAACCAGGCAACCATTTTCACATCAATATCCTGCTCAGTCTTATCAACCTAGTTTCCACCAGAATCCACCAAATTTTCACTCATACCAGAGTCCACCACAATTCCAATCATATCAGAATCCACCACATTTCCAAACAAACTTCCAGCCCACATATCAGCACATCAACCACAAAATCATCCAGATAAAAGAATGTCAGATTTGAAAAAATGATCGAAACCCTATCCAAAACCCAGGCTTCAATGATGACCAACCACCATCAGGATATGAACAAGTTACAGGTCCAGATAGGTCAATTGGCTAATTCTTTGAAAGAACGACAAAAGGGAATGCTACCAAGTCAGCCACTGCCCAATCCAAAAATCACTTCCTCTGCATGAAGTTGAAGACATGGACCCCAGTCAATGTAACACTGTTCATATTCTGAGATCCGGAAAGCGGGTAGATAATAAGGTTTCCAATCAACCCACCAAATCAGTGTCAAAATCAACACCTCCTGTTCCAGTGCAACCAACTCAAAACAATCCATCTTCAAGTTCGCAACCATCAACTTCCAAGTCCAAGAAAAAGAAAAGATAGATGAGCAACCATACAAGCTACTGTACCATTTCCAAATAGGCTAGCAAACCAAAGCTGAATGCTCATATGAAGAAGATCAGAGAAATGTTTAATCAGGTCCAAATCAATGTACCTCTTCTTGATGCCATACAACAAGTTCCATCATATGCCAAATTTTTAAAAGAAATGTGCACCAAGAAGAGGAAAGCAAATGTCCCTAAGAAAGTCTTCCTAGCTTCAAACATAAGCGAGTTGCTCACTAGCCAATTCCTGTGAAATATAAGGACCTAGGGAGTCCAACCATCTCTTGTATCATAGGACAGACCACTATCATAGGGCATTACTTGATTTGGGAGCCAGCATCAATCTTCTTCCCTTTTCTGTGTATCAGCAACTTGGGTTAGGCAACCTCCGTCCGACCAAAGTTTATACAACTGGCTGATCGCTCTGTAAAGATTCCCAAGGGGAGATTACAGATGTTTTGATACGGGTCGGGGACTTCATTTACCCGTAGACTTCATTGTTCTAGAGACGCAACCCGTACATAATCACAGAGCCAGAGACCTGTCATTCTAGGACGCCCTTTCCTAGCCACTACCAATGCGATCATCAACTGTAGGAATGGCTCGATGCGTCTAACTTTTGGAGATATGACAAAAGAGGTGAATGTTTTTCCACCTGGGAAAATAACCTCGAGATTTGGATAATAAGTCATTTGAAGTGAACTTAATCGAGGGTTTAACAAGTGAACATGACATGGAGGTTGAATATGAGTTCGATGAAGAATTTGAGTTGGAATCTGATGACTTCAACCTTGATCAGATTGTGAGTCCACTGTGGAATGGGCGACTAATACCACCCCTATTTCTTCCCTTGCACCAAGAACAACCATTGATAGATCATGTCCCTTCTTCTGAGCTTAAGATTCTTCCCAACCATCTCAAGTACCAGTACTTGGATGAGAAGAAGCTTTTCCCGTGATCATTGCATCCCATCTCACGAAGCAACAAGAAGAGGATCTTCTTACAGTGTTAAGAGAAAATTGAGAAGCCATTGGTTGGAACATGGCTGACATAAAATTATTAGTCCCCATAGTACAACACCGGATTCATTTGACGGAGGATGCTAAACCAGAACGTGACCCACAGCGTAGACTGATGATTTGTCACATACATTGCATTTATGTTGTCACTTTACCACACTTGTTTGCTAATAAATGATATTAATAAGTGTCTTTTTTTCTTTGCTAAATGTAGGCCCAAATACTCAAAGGAATAAAAGAAGAACAAGCCTAAAAGCCCCATTATTCTGAATTAATTCAGAATAAATTCGAAGTGAAGAAATCTGGGCTATATCTTGGCATATCAAGGGGTTGAGAAAAACTCTCCTTGAATCGAGGAATCGAAGCTAGAAAATCAAAAGTCGTTCAGTCAGCGGTTGAAGAAGCAACAAGAAAACCAGCAGGAGATACGAGCCCCACTTCAAACCAGGAGCCACCCCCCTCTTGATGTGGCCACCTGGCCACAAGATTGCCGCAAAAACGCGGCAATAGCCGCGTTTTTGCGGCAATCTTGGGGAGTTAGGGAGCGTTTGCTCCCCCCGACCTCCCCGGGATCTTGGTGGTTGGGTTTTCTGCCTATAAAAGGCCATATTGTGCACTGAAAATGGACGCCAATGCAGAGATAGGACTTAGCCAAGCTTTTCATTTCTAGGTTTAGGTTTTTCTTTTTTATGTAACTTGTATGTAGGCTTAGTTAGAAGATGATTCATGTAAGTAAGAGAGAGAGGCTGATGTTGAGAGTGACACCGATGTACTCCTCCTCCTTTCTTTCATTGTCTCAGTAAGCAATAAAGGTAAGCTTTTCTTTGTGTTCGTTTCTTTACTTGTCTTTATATTTGTTTTGCTTTCCGTTTTCCTTTTCTACTTCACCTTGGTTGTATGTTTGAGTCTACAAGTGAACTCTAAAGCAAGTACACCGATGCTACGTGAGAGCCAGCGATAGTTCATGAGAGACGTTCTCCTCTTCCAAGCTTCGCATCACTTCGTACTTCATATGCTTGACGATATAATATGCACGGGGACTGAGTTCAAGTTTATGATCTATGCGTTGAATGCCTCCGAAGCAAAGGTAAACTTGCGCAGGTTTCCAAGTAAGTCATCACCAAACTAGGTAAGTAATTCTTAGCTTTCTTTCTTTTCTTTTATCGCTATAGTATAGATCGCCAACACGATTTCTTTCACCACTTCTTCCCAATCGTTTTCATTCTTTTCCTCCACTTCAGTGGTACATATTCGCTTCATTGTTTTCTGATTTTCCACCTTCTTCATCTCTCGTTTTCTTCTTACTTTAACCATTAACTTTCTTTTCTTTTTTCTTACTTTAAAAACAGAGAAGAACTTTCTTTTGTTTTCTTAACGATTTCAATAAAGAACCGTAAAAGCTTCCATCGCAAACCCTCCTTGTGGATCACGACCCGCATTAGCCACTTGATATAGCGGAAGAATTGAGCACTTGCACTTCTCTTTCTTAAGTTTCTATAATCTCGTATTTTGTGTGCAGGTTTAGCCTCAATCAAATTTTGGCGCCGTTGCCGGGGAGGTAACATGTTTTTTTATTGAAATCTGAATTTTTTAGAAAATTTTTTTAGAACTAAACGAATTTTCTTCTCTGTTGCAGGTTACAGGGCAATCAAAGCAGGAAATTAATTTTGCAGTGACATACAAGTGGTATTGGGCCTCTGCTCTAGAAAGCAGAGACCCTTGCCCTCTGAATTGCCGCATTTCCACGGCAAAAGCCGCGGATCCGCGGCAAGGACGAGTTGACTACTAACAGATTTTGCAGGGCTGCTAGCTTTGCAAATTATAGTTTTCTGCAATTATTTATTTTATATGCCATCACAAAACCTGCTAATAATCAACAGTAAAAGTTTGTTGCAAAAGTTAAAATTTGATTAGACTTTGCATTTTAGGCACGCGTTCTTTTCAATTCATTTATTTTTTTACTGTTGAAGAGTGCTGGAGACAAGGTATGTAAGCATAGCATATAGCATAGAAACATTCTTGGGTGATATTTGCTTTTGAATGTTACTTTCTTTATCTTGCACACCTTGCACAAAATCATCTTAGGGCACTAACCCATAACAAGTAAGGTGGGGAATTTATCACCCTTCCTTAGCCCAAAAATCACATTCCAAGCACTCACTAACCCAAGCCTAACTAAAATTGAGTAGACGTTGGCCCTAGGGACATCTCGGACTCAATTAGGAGATTATCCTAAGGGGAAAAATGTTGGAATCTAACTCCTGCAAAATCAGTGTCTAGGAAAGGGATTGAGGGCCGAAAGCCCGAAGGTTGGTGGTTATTTAATTAAGGAACGTCTTTGACGGAAAACCTCCCACCAACCTTGCCCTGACCTAGCTGATTAGCTTGTGGTTAAAGTCTACATTAGACCTCCCTGGACAGTCTAACCAGTTAGGAGTCGTCTAGGTCTAGGTCTACCCTAACTTAGGTTAGAATTTTTTTTCTTGTTTGTTTATTTGTTTGTTTTTCTTTCTTTTTGTTTGTATTCCATTGTGTGATATGGCTTATAATAATAATTTTTTCAACTATAATAATAATCCATATTACACATCAAACTCTTTTTCGGATATTACCAACCCGGCATATCATGACTTTAACCAACCTAGTGTGCCGGATTGTCTTTTCCGAATCAATATGACCCATACCCCCCATCTAATAACTATAATTTCCATAATGATTTCAACTCTTCACCGATCAGTGGGGATTCAACTCCCCCGAGCATAATTTCCAACACCTTGCCCTCCTTCTCCACCCAGTCCACATTATGTTCAATTCATACTCAGTTCACCCGTCCAAAATAGGAAACCATCAATTTTGGAACGGAGTATGCGTGAGTCCAAACACAAATTCCAAAATCTAATGGACTCACAATTTCAATACCACTTCCAGACAACTCTTCATCTTTTCATCAAAAACAATGAACCCATCAATTTGAAAAGATGTTAGAAGCCATGACTCATGCTCAAAATGCTAGAAATCGTGACATAGATATGATGGTCGAATCTCTACGTTCCCACCGTCCTGATGTCACTTACCATTCTGTTAGAGCCAAAGAGTCATGTTATTTTGGAAATCAAGATTCTATTTCAGAACACCATTTGAACTTACCCAAACTCCAAATTTGAAAAAGATATAATAGTTTGGCTAGTTTTCCTTTCCCTGAAATAGAATTGAAAATGATTATGATCCTGAACCCCAACTTAGTGATTCAATTCCATTTCCTGATTCGATTATGACTCCGGTATCTTCACCTGATTTCGATCTTTTCCCGAGTCAACATTGGATCCTGTACCAATCCATAATGAAATTGAATCACCCATCTGTGAGGATCCATATTGAACTTGACCATTATACACTCTTAAAGATCCTATTGACAATTGGCAAGTTCTCAATTTTTTGATATTGAAGTCAATGAGATATGTGACCTAGATTCTCATATCTGTGATCCAGTTCAACTTTCTGAATCAATCTTGACTCCTGTTGTGTTACCAAACTTGAGTAATGTTTTAGAGTCAGTTTTGATTCCTCCACCTATCATTCATGAACTGGAATCACCCACATTAAGTCACATTCCATTATTAGAAAATACTGTGGACTGGAGTTTCAATTTCTTGACTGGACCCAATTTCTGAACCTATTTCGACTCCTGAACCTTTATTGACTTAGTCACCTTCCTGAGTCGGTATTAGTTCCTGTCCTTCTGAGTCTAAGTCAACTGTTCTATCATTTCATACTCCATTCTGGGACGGGTGGTTGACAATTTGACTCCGAAATCAATTTATGGAATTTGGAAATTAGATGGGGTTAATTTTTAATAAAAATTCTTAATGGATTTATCTTTTTAGTGGGTCATATTAAAGATAGTGCTGGTGGGTTCCTTCGAGACCCAAGAAAGTGGATTGGGCCATGTTTCGTGGACCAATCAGACCACCACCGAACCACCACCTTAAGGTAACACTTTCCTTCCCTTTCTTCTTTTTCATGCATCCATGCATTAATTCATACATTGAGGACAATGCATGAGATAGGTGTGGGGGAGGGTCTAACATAACTTTTCTTTTTCTTTAAAAAAATAAAAAAAATAAAAAAAAATAACACTTTCTTTACTTGTAAAAACTTTTTGAAAAATAGAAACAATATTTTGACTTATCTTTGTAAGAAATTAAGTTAATTTTAAGGATAGGAAAATCCAAATTAGGACTCTATACTTGGTCAAAATAAGATTATTTGTTTGATTTATAGAGTTAGGAAGATAATTTGTCAAAGTAATTTAGTCTTGATCTTTACCTTGATGAAATATGCACACTTCATACACTTACACTTAGGGTTCAAAAACAAAGATTCTTATGCCTTATAAAAAATATATATATAAAAAAATGAATAAGTCTAATTATTGATTAGCTAGGTGCTTTGGCCTAAGCAAGCCTTAGTATTTATGCGAAAGATAATTAGATAAGTAAAAAAAAAAAAATGAATAAGTCTAATTATTGATTAGCTAGGTGCTTTGGCTAAGCAAGCCTTAGTATTTATGCGAAAGATGATTAGATACTCTGATTAAGCTGGGTATTTGTGCCTAATAAAGCATAAGTATTCACGCCTAAAGAGTTTCATATAAAAATCCTTAGTTTTGTGGCCTTGTCTGCTCGAGTCCTTAAGTCCTAGGGTGTCCTTCTCACCTGGTGCCCTAAGACCGTTTAGTTTGGGAGTCATTCGATTAGAGGCTCGTTACATGGCAGATTAGAAAGCCTAATAGAACTAAGGAATAATACCACAAAAAAAAGTATATATATAAATAAATAAGGCATAAGAGTTAGAGTCAATGAACCCTTAGTCAAAATTTTCACAGTCACAAGGTGCATATGACTTAGGGTAAAGTAATAGACTAGATGAGAAGTACAATTTGACTCCTTACTTTGATTGATAACAAATTTTTGAATGGAGACTAAGTTTAGGAATAAAAAAAATTCGGGTTTCCTGTAACTTATAGATTGCTTAGATCTTACAATCATATTTCAAATATTTCTCTTTCAAATGCTTTTCGAAAATACTAACTCTTTATTTCCTTTCTTTATGGATTTTTGTGGGTGTAATCCGCTGAAAACCTCACGAGACAAACTCGTCCTCTAGGGGGAACCTAGAGGTTAACGGCTTGTTGCACATGCTCAGTGCAATCGCGTGACCTGCGAAAGTGGTCTAATAATTGATTCGAGTTAGTCTAATGTTTTGCTCGAGGGCGAGCAAAAGATAAGTGTGGGGGGTGTGATTTGTCACATACATTGCATTTAGTTTGTCACTTTTACACACTTGTTTGCTAATAAATGATATTAATAAGTGTCTTTTTTCTTTGCTAAATGTAGGCCCAAATACTCAAAGGAATAAAAGAAGAACAAGCCCAAAGCCCACTTTATTCTGAATTAATTCAGAATAAATTCGAAGTGAAGAAATCTGGGCTATATCTTGGCATATCAAGGGGTTGAGAAAAACTCTCTTGAATCGAGGAATCGAAGCTAGAAAACAAAAGTCGATTCAGTCAGCGTTGAAGAAGCAACAAGAAAACCAGCAGGAGATACGAGCCCCACTTCAAACCAGGAGCCACCCCCCTCTTGATGTGGCCACCTGCCACAAGATTGCCGCAAAAACGCGGCAATAGCCGCGTTTTTGCGGCAATCTTGGGGAGTTAGGGGAGCGTTTGCTCCCCCGACCTCCCCGGGATCTTGGTGGTTGGGTTTTCTGCCTATAAAAGGCTATATGTGCACTGAAAATGGACGCCAATGCAGAGATAGGACTTAGCCAAGCTTTTCATTTCTAGGTTTAGGTTTTTCTTTTTTGTAACTTGTATGTAGGCTTAGTTAGAAGATGATTCATGTAAGTAAGAGAGAGAGGCTGATGTTGAGAGTGACCCGATGTACTCCTCCTCCTTTCTTTCATTGTCTCAGTAAGCAATAAAGGTAAGCTTTTTCTTTGTTCGTTTCTTTACTTGTCTTTACATTTGTTTTGCTTTCCGTTTTCCTTTTCTACTTCACCTTGGTTGTATGTGTTGAGTCTACAAGTGAACTCTAAAGCAAGTACACCGATGCTACGTGAGAGCCAGCGATAGTTCATGAAGACGTTCTCCTCTTCCAAGCTTCGCATCACTTCGTACTTCATATGCTTGACGATATAATATGCACGGGGACTGAGTTCAAGTTTATGATCTATGCGTTGAATGCCTCCGAAGCAAAGTAGAACTTGCGCAGGTTTCCAAGTAAGTCATCACCAAACTAGGTAAGTAATTCTTAGCTTTCTTTCTTTTCTTTTATCGCTATAGTATAGATCGCCAACACGATTTCTTTCACACACTTCTTCCCAATCGTTTTCATTCTTTTCCTCCACTTCAGTGGTACATATTCGCTTCATTGTTTTCTGATTTTCCACCTTCTTCATCTCTCGTTTTCTTCTTACTTTACCATTAACTTTCTTTTCCTTTTTCTTAACTTTAAAAATAGAGAAGAACTTTCTTTTGTTTTCTTACGATTTTCAATAAAGAACCGTAAAAGCTTCCATCGCAAACCCTCCTTGTGGATCAAGACCCGCATTAGCCACTTGATATAGCGGAAGAATTGAGCACTTGCACATTCTCTTTCTTAAGTTCTATAATCTCGTATTTTGTGTGCAGGTTTAGCCTCAATCAACTGAACCCAATCATGCAGGAGGCTGTTAGAGCGGAGATTTTGAAACTGTTAGACAATGGGATTATCTATCCCATATCCGATAGCCAATGGGTAAGTTCAGTCCACGCTGTGCCAAAGAAAGCAGGATTTACCGTGGTAGAAAACGAGAAGAAAGAATTGGTACAAACACGACTTCCAATGAAGATTCGAGTTTGTATCGATTACTGAAAGTTGAAACCTGCCACACGTAAAGATCACTTTCCCCTTCTGTCATTGACCAAATGCTCGAGAGATTAGCGGGACATGAGTACTACTGTTTCCTGGATGGATATTCAGGATATAATCAAATCCCTATCGCTCCCGAGGATCAAGACAAAACCACCTTCACCTGTCCCTTTGGAACATTTGCATACCAAAGAATGCCCTTCGGCCTATGCAATGCTCCCGCAACGTTTTCACGTTGCATGCTGATTTTTGTTTTTCAATTGGTATAGTTTCATTTCTAATTGGTATCAAATGCACTTCCTTGACACTTTTTATCTAATTGGTATCATATTTGTGTTTAGTCAAAAGAGGAGAACATCCCTTGTTTTTGATTCCATGTTTTGAATATAAAAAGAATATGTTTTCATTAGTTTTTTTTAAACCCCTTTGTTGATGATTGACAAAAAGGGGGAGAAGGATTTGAGTTTAATGCATGTTTACATATGCATGTTTTATGTTTTTTTTTTAATGTTTTTATTAAGTTCAATTGATATCCAAAGCATTATTTAAGAAATATTTAGTTTGCTTAGTTTTTGGTATCAAGAACTTGTAAAAGAGATCATGAGTTTTGTTTTGCATATATTGTGTTTAATTGGTATCTAGAGCATGTTATGTTTAGTTTAATTGGTATCAAGAGCATGTTTATGTTTTAAAGATTTCATGGTATCAAGAGCATGTTTATTTGTTTTTGCTAATAATTGGTATCAAGAGCATGTTTATTTGTTTTTGCTAATTGGTATCTAGAACATGTTTATTTGTTTACAATTTCATTGGTATCTAGAGCCATTTATTAGTTGTTTATCCTATGCATGAGTTAAGGGGAGCTTCTTTGAACTTAACTTTAATCCATGCATATATAACTCCATGAGTTTTGTCATCATCAAAAAGGGGGAGATTGTTGGCCCAAAGTCCTTCCACTCTAGTTTTGATGATGATTAACTCATGTAGTTATGTGTACTAATAATCTTGTGATTTTAGTTTCAGATCATTAGTCAAGTTATTAGTAGGTGATTAGCTTCAACAAGATGATTTGGAAGCTACCCACATGTTGATTCAAGAGCCCAAGCGCCAAAGATCATATATAGCACTTGCTCGGTGGATCAAAGAGTTTTGGATCGAGTCGGCTTGGAGATTGCGCTCTACAAGAAACATCGGTACCATAGTTTAGTTTTGGGTTTAGATCCTAATTGTA
>JAVJIF010001382.1:0-129218 GCA_038442645.1 Agave tequilana
ACACAAGCATTCCATACTCATTTCCAGGGCAGATGGTTGTTCATTTTGAATAGGTGAAACTGAGTATGAATCTTTGAAAATATTGTGGAATTGGTGAATTGAGCTTCTTTTGTTGGGACTTAAGCATAGCATGTATAGCTCTATACTTTTTTCTAACTCAGATTTTTTTCAATTGGTGGTTCTAGAAAAGGAATATAGGAAGCAAATTTGAGAAATAAATATTGTGAAAATTATGAAAATTTGGACAAGGTGGTTGAAAATTGACTCAGGGGTGGTGATCCCCATTGACTCTGTGACGAGTTAAAATTATTTTTGAAATGTTGGTCATCAAATAAGCGGCATGGATTATATTTAGTCGAATACATCCAATCCAAATTATTTGGTTGGGTCATGTGTTTTTCAAAATTGGGGGTAGAGCTATTCAACAATGAGGTTGATGTGAAGTATGGATTCATATTTGCATTGAAAAAATTATTGTTGAGATCCATATTACAAACAAAAACACAAACAAAAAGAAAAAAAACAATAAAAAAAAAAGAAAAGAAAAAATCAAAACCAAGCCTATATTAGGGTTGACATGACTAGACGACTCCTAACTGGTCGATTATCCGGGGGAGGTTGTTATATGAATCCGACCACAAGCTAATCGATCACGTAGGGGCAAAATATAGTGAAAGGTATCCGTGCGTAAGCACAGGCCTTATTACGCCAAACCAAATATCTTTGAGGTGTAGCCTCTTAATCCCTAACTGAGACATCGATTTCACAAAAGTAAGATTCTCACAAGCAGTTTCAATCTCGGGCAATCTCTTAATGAAGTTCGAGATGTCCCTAGGGGTCAAACGTCTATTAATTTTTATTAGAGCTTGGGTTGTGTGAGTGGGAGGTGATTTTTGGGCTAAGGAAGGGTAATGAATTCCCCACCTTATCTTGTTTTGGGTTTTACCCTTAAGTCCAATTCGTGCAAGTGTGCATATAGACAAGAATATAACACAAAGTGATTAAATCACCCACGTGTTTGTCCTATGTTATATGCAATGCCATATGTACACCTCAGTCCAGATCACAATAACAGAACAAAATACAGTATATTAGAATTAAATTGACAAGTGCCTAAATATAAATGTCTAAACCGTTTTAAAAGTGTCCAATTACTGTATTTTAGTTCTATAATTTATTACAGTGTGTAGGCAATCAAAGTAGAAAATTAGCAGCAGAATATATCAATATATGCAACTTGCAAGATTCCTGCAAAAGATGAAGTCCAAATGCCTTCGCGGCTTTTCTTGGGTTTTCGCAGCAAAATTATGAAAGTAGGGTTCCTACTTTCTAGAGCAGGGACATGCAAGCAAAATGAGAGTTCTGCAATGTTCGGTTTCACAAAAATTTACATGCACACCAAAATAGAGAAGAAAATGTTAACAAAAATTTGAAATCAAAACCATTACTGTCCCCGGCAACGGCGCCAAAATTGATCGGGGTGGAACCAAGCACTTGAAAATGTGTGTTTATTAAAATCAAAGGTAAAAAGATTGTGTGCTAATGTTCCGCTCCAAAATTTGATCGGGGCGGAACCAAGCACTTGAAAATGTGTCTTTATTGAAACCAATGTAAAAGCTTGTGTACTAATGTTCCCTTGATACTTCTGTTATAGCATTTGCTTGACGTGTCAAATCCACATGAATGGGAGGTGATAGAAGCATTAACAATCCGTTCACATGTTATGTTAAAAATTTCTTATTTGTTAAAAGAATGAGAAAAAGAAAAAGAAAAGAAATCTAGAAGTTATAGGTAGAGGAGGCGATGAAATCAGAGAAGTGAAAACAAAGAGAAGTGATTGTGGAGTCGGTAAAATAAAAGTAAGAAAGGTGAAGTGATTAAGAGAGTGGGTTTGAAAATAAAAAGTAAATGAAACAAGGTTAAATTAAGAAGATGGTGAAAACTACGATGAAAAGATAAAATAAGAGTTGTGAAATCGGTTTTTAAAACAAAAGAAAAAAGAAAGAGGAACTATGAAAGAAAACTCATGACTACTAACTACTAATTACTCCACTAACTATGCTAACATCTTAGCGATAGTTGCCTCACAAGGATCCTTGGCCATCACTAGCCTTGGCTTCAAGAAGCAATACAAAGCATGGCACATAAGATGGTTCCTCACATACAAAACATGCATCAAGAGCAAGCTAATCCAAATTTTAGATCATCAAAACCATTAGAAGTAAGCATGAAATAACAGAGAGTTAACTTGGTTAGCAAGTTAGCAAATTGATATTAGAATCCATCATCATGAGCCATCAATGGTTCTTACAAGAGCAAGAGCTTATAGATGATATTAAATTCATGTTGAATTATCAAAGAAGAGGTTAGATGATTAGTGATTAGTAGTTAGATTGCCATGAAATGAAAGTTAGCTAGTCATATTAAATGTTAGAGAAGAAACCATTGAAGAAAAGAGAAAGATTACATATATTGTCACCATCTCTTACATCAACTCTTTTTTCTCTCTCTGAATCATCTCGGCCCTAATATATGAATCTAAAAGGAAATGAAAATACAAAAGAAAGAAGAAGAAAACAAGACTACCTATACTACACTACACTAAAAGAGAGAAATCCTAGTTACTACTCTCCATCCCCTGTCTCAGGTCCATAAATGCAGTATTTATAGGCATATAAAGGGTCTGAAAGGTGAAACGAAGACATGTGTCAAATATCGACGCATGGGCCGCAGCCCAGGAAACGCGACAATATTTGGCCAATTGCCCTAAAATTTGGTCACTTGGTCGTCTGGCTTCTAGCACCTTCTATATTTATCAAGTTTTGCAATATCTGGACGTGTATTTCTCCAGATACAGCTTCAAATACAAGACTCCAAGGTATTTTTTTAGAAGCTCTCTAGCTTGGTTTCCAAGAAATCCGGTTTAATTATCCAAAATTGGTATAATTAAGCTCTTATTACTCCTATGCCCTTGAAATTTTTATTATCTGCAAAATATACCAAAACACGGTGAGAAATGTTTATTTTTATCATAAATCAGTAGGGAAATACGATATAAAAGTACAAAATTGTAGATAATCAGCCATCATCATGAAAAAGGGCTTCCTACTGAGAGCATCAGGAACTACATTCACCTTCCTAGGTGGTAGAGTAGATCTAGATTATAGTCTGTCATGAGCTCTAGCCATCTCCTTCGGTGCATGTTGAGCTCCTTTTGGGTAAAAATATTCTTGAGACTCTTAAGTTCTGTGATTATCTCCACACGCTCCCCGAGAAGATAGTGTCCCACACCTAAGGGCGAAGATGACCGCCGCCAGTTCCAAATCATGGGTTGGGTAATTCCTCTGTCTTGAGGCAAATGATATCACTTTACCTCGTTACATAAACACACAGCCCAGGCCGCGCAACCAGAAGAATGCTATGTATTACCATCCCCAGATCCATCTGGAATTACTAGAATTGGGCTGTTGTCAATCGATCTTTCAGTTCCTCAAATGCTAACTGACATTCCTCAGTCCACTAATACTTCTCTTCCTTCGTAGTGAGCTTGGTTAGAGGCTCAGTGATCCTAGAGAAATTTTGGACAAACCGAGGATAGTAGCCAGTCAGTTCAAAAAAACTTCTCACTTCCGTGTTAGACTTAAGGATTGGTCAATCTTTGACGACTATACTTTGCTGGATCCACTAAGATGCCATCCCCAGATAGATGTGCTAGAGAAATGAGAAATAATCTAGCTAAAAAGAGCATTTACTAAGCGTTGCATATAACTTCTTATCTTAGAGTTTGCAGGATAATCCTCAAAGTGCTAAGCGTGCTCCTCTTTGGTCTTGAAATAGATCAGGATATCATCAATGAAGACTACGATAAATTGATCTAAGTACGGAGTAAAGACGCAATTCATCAAGTCCATGAACATCACAGGAGCATGGTAACTCTAAATGGCATAACAAGAACTCAAAAATATTCATATCGCGTGAAAAGCAGTCTTAGATATATCCTCAGTTTTCACCTGCCCACTTGGTGATAACTAAAAATGGAGATCTAACTTAGAGAATATTGTGGTTCCCCACAATTGATGAAGAGATCGTCAATCCAGGGTAAGGGAGACTCTATTCTTCACTTTGCGTGGTTCAGCTTCCGATAATCAATGCATATATATGTTGCTACCATCCTTCTTCTTAGACTAAAAGGACTGGAGTGCCTGAGGATAAAGCACTCGGTCAAATTAACCCTTATCGAGCAATTCTTGAATCTGCTTTTTCAGTTCCACTAGTTCTACCGAAGCCATGAGGTACAGCACCTTGAAAATAGGGGTTGTCCGGCAAGACTTCGATACTAAATTCAATCTCTCGAAACAGGGGGTAATCCAGGGAGATCCTCAGGAAAGATGTCAAGAAATTCGCATACCACATCATGTTGACCCAAAGGCCCATCATTCTAATTTTGATGATGATCACTCGTGTAGTTATAGTACTAATGACCTTGTGTTTATTTAGTCTCAGATTTATGATCAAGATCTTAGTTGGTGTTTAGCTTCAACAAAGGATTTAAAGTCAGTTTTTGGAGCTAGCACGGTTTGATTCAAGAGCCTATGCATCAAGACCACATCAAGTACTCAAGAGGAGTCTAGCTCTTTGGATCAAGTTTGGACCAAGTCAAGAAAATGAGAAGACTTCAAGTGAAGACTTCAAGATCAAGACTTGAGTCTAGGTTTGTTTTTTATAAGATTTTATTAAAATGTAAAGGATAGAATAGTTGGTGGATTGCTCAAATATACCATATACACACACACTCTTGATTTAGATGAATTTTCATAAAGAATTTTCATTTTAGAAAAGACTTTTCATTTTGACAAAATACCGTTTGGTTTTTAGAATTCAAAGTAGATATATTTAACCAAAACCATATTTAGCGCTTATTGTCAAAAACATAGATATTTCATCATGTATGTGTAGTGGATCATATCCATACACCCTATGCTTTCAAAGCGTTTAAAATATCTTGTTTTTGTATTTTGAGAAGTTTTGAAAAAATCAATTTTGGAAAATACAGTTTTTGTTTTTAGCCAAAATTTCTAAGTTACAAAAATAGTTCAAATTATTTGTAACATGTCTTGATTTTGTTCAAACATGCTTGTTTATCCAAGTATAATATTGAAACTATTTTTGTAGATTTTTGGTGATTTTATGGGATTTTATTTGTGTCAAAATATCAAGTTTTGTTTTCCCAAATATTCATGTCTGGCTTCTGCCGGTCGACCGAGGTTGGAGTCGGTCAACCGGGACGGTCGACCGACGTGCACAGAACGTACACGCCAGGTCTGCTGGAGGGCCGATCGACCGACCCAGTTGACCGTCAGAGAGCTTCTGCTATCTGGAAAGCCCCGGCGACCGCAGAGAGCTCTGCTCTCTGTTCCAGGCAGCGGTCGACCGGGCCGGTCGACCGAGGCTCCAACGGTCAGAATTCTGACCGTTGGTGGTCGACCGGGCCGGTCGACCGTCAGCCGCCAGGGCTAAAAAAAATGCCCCAACGGCTAGTTTTTCTAGCCCTATAAAAGAGTGCTTTTGGGGCTGTTTTATAGAAGATTTTTCAAGTGGTTTTGCACCAGTTTTTTCTACATCTTTTAAGAGGTTTCTCCACTTGTTTTGAGAGCAAATATTCCAATCAAAAGGGGAGTTTATCAAGAGTGTTTTAAAAGTGATTTTATTAAGTTTTCCTCCACCTTTTCAATCCTAGTTTTCTCACACAACACTTGAGCTATCCATTGCTCTATCTACCTATAGGGATTTTTATTGTGAGAGGATTTTAGGTGATCAAAGTGTTGTGATCACCAAAATTCGATCTTTGTACTTTGAGGAGGCGGACTTGCGGGTTTCGCGGTGTTTTGAGTTCGTGTGTGAACTCGTTGTTTGAGGTGCGGCCTCGACGAGCTAGTGAGCTTGCAGTGTGTTCTTGCGGGAACAAGAGAGGGACTAGAGAGTCCAAAGAGCTTGTAGGTGTTGCGGCACCAAGTGATCCAGTGGATCGATTTTAGTGGAAATCCTTCAATAGTGTTGAAGGCGGGGACGTAGAGCAAGTGTGCTCGAACCTCGAAACAAATATCCCATATTTGCGATTGCTCTCTCTCTATCTCTTACTTGTTTATATCTTGTATGCTTATATTGCTTTCATCTTTACATGCTTGACATATATTTGTGCTCTCATTGTTATATGCTTGGGGATTGTTTGCTAACACTTGTATTCAACCAAAGAGTCAACGCGGCACCTCAAATCTTATTTAGAGGAATCTTGAGAGTTAGTCTAGAGCTCTTCACGAAGAATCCGGCTACACTCTTGTGTTATACGTGGTGTTTAGTTTAATAAGTTTTAATCCGCATTAATTGACCATTAGATTAGCTCATCACCTATTCACCCCCTAGGTGATTTACAATTGGTATCAGAGCCAAGTGCTCTTGATTTGAGTCTTACAACCTGGAGTTAAAGATCCTCATTTTATAGCTAATCACATATTTATACACACACCATGGATTTCATGTCACCTCCTACCTTTGACATTCTTAACATCCAACTTGGAAGGTTAAGATGTTTTTGTACCTCAAAGCTTAGAGATTCATGTTTATTTTGCCACTATTAAAGATTCATATTGTTTAAATGATAAAAATATTGAGGCTAACTTAAAAGCCCTACATGCTTTAAGATCTACCCTAAGGATGATTATTTATCTAGGGTTACTAATCTTGATTCGACTTTTGTAGTTTGGAACATAATTCTCTCCCTTGGCGAAAATGAACAATATTATGCGGGAAGCGACTCGGATGTTGGAAGTAACGCTTCCACGTGTGCTACATGGTCCAAGGGGAAAACCGCCTTAACGTAACTACTGAATCTGAGCTAGAAGAGGATGTTGAAATGTCTTATAATGAACTAGCATAATTTTGTCAACAACTCTTAGAAAAATATGAATTGCTTAAGAAAGATAATAAAAAAATGAAAAAGAATTTGATTGCATGTTAAAAGAAAATGATTCTTTAAAAATAAAGTTGCATGCATTGAAAAGGAAAATGAAACTTTGAAAATGAGAATGTTTCCTTGCTTTCTAAATTGAATGATCTTTGTGAAGGAAACACTTCTTTGAAAAATAAAATTGTTTTGGTAGAAAAAAAAGGAAGTTGCTTTGCAAGAAAAAACTCTTTAAAAAGAAAAATTGTTGAAAAAGAAAAAGTTAATGTTTCTACAAAGAAAAGATTGTTGATCATGCTTTACATGCTAGTATTGATAAAATGAAATTAAATTTTTAAAAAATAAAATAGATTGTTTGAGCTCAACTTTAAGCAAATGTACTTTTAACCACTCTAGATTGGAGTCCTTGTTTCAAAAGAAACAGTTTCACATGTTCAAGCACATCACCCACATCATGCATATGCACACTTTGCACGCCATGACCACACTCACACACATATGCATCCTAGAGTGTACAAGTGTACACATTGTGGCCGCAAAGGCATTTAGCAAAATTTTGTTATGATAAGATAAATTCTTCAAATTTTGCTAATAAAAGAATGTTTGGGTTCCTTATAATGCTAACCCTCAAGGACCAAAAGAAAATGGGTACCAAAATCCCCCCTTGCGTTTTTGATGTAGGTGAGGGCTCTCACAAAACATGAGAGGGAGGTGCCTTGGTTGTGGATGTATGGACTTGATGGACACACATTTGATGCACCGCTATCAAAGAGGTTTGGTGGAACAACCATCATGTTTTGGAGATTTGGAGTATAGTTCTTTGTTTTGGTAACTATCTCTAAACTCCTAATTTAGTTTACATGCTTTTTACTTATATCACAATTTTAGCATGATCATGTTTTATATTTGTACTTCATGTGGTAAACACTTGTTTAAATGTAGTCTTTATTAAAACTTGAAAATATACTTGTACAAGTAGTGAGCAACATTTGATTCATATACATTTGCACTTCATTGTTCATTTGTACTCACTATATGTACATGTATAGCCTAGTTTTGATGATTCTCTCATTTACACTAGTTTTGCCAATTTTCATGTTTTTACTTCATGTATATATATTTTGTATTCAAAACTAATAAATATACATGTATGTCCCTTGAGTCATTTGCCTTCATGCAATTTATATTATGGACTCTTTTTTATGTTTGGGATATATATGCATATTGTTAGTTTTTGAATAAAAACATACATATACCTAGAAATTTGTTTTTAAGATGAAAAATAAATTTTTATGATTTTCATCTTTAATTGAAAAATGAATTTTCATGATTTTTGTTTTGATAAATGATATTTGCTTTGACCTTTATTGATTACCTTCATGGAAAATGCTAATTACATGATTTTTGTGTACTCACACTTTATTTGTTTATTCATGACTTTGTTTCATGATTATTTTTGAGTTTTATAGATCTTGAGTGACAACTTTATGTTTTAGTATGTTTCATGATTTGGTTTCATGTTTTTGAAGGATCTTTAACTAATTTTTCAAAAATTATTTTAACTAGTTATGTATTCTTCATTTGGTAGTATTTTCACTATAAAAATATTTTTCAAACTCTATTTTTGAAACCCCTACCACCCCTTTCATGGGTGGACGGATGGGCGAGTATGCCTTGTAAGCTTTATTGAAAATCCATTATCTTGTGCATAAAGGGTGGTACTTATGAGTTATATACTTGATTTACATTGTTATTTTCAATTGGTATCTCAATTGATATTTTTCTTTGTATATACTCATATTTTGTTTCCTATATATGTATGCTTCATAATTTTCATAATATCAATTCCTATTGGTATGGTCTTTTTCATACATATATATGTTTTGAAAATCAAGCACAATTAAATACATATATTTATACTTGATTTTCAAGATATTTACATGTTTAAAGCACAAAGTATGTTTATTGATTAATACACAATATTGCATATTTTACCACATAATCCCCATGCATATTGCAAATAAATATATGATTTTTACTCATCTTCTCTATATTTTTACAGGTCCACAACTGAAATGGGAGAAAGCCCAATAATTACTTTAATTAGCAATAATTAAAGAGATTAATTCCAAGCCCAAGATAAAGCCCAATTTGAAATCAGAATTCAGAGAGATCCGCGTAACAACTCAAGATTCTAGAAGGCCACGTGGATAACAACCTCGCAACCACTCACAACAGAAAGTTGTTGCCAAATGGTTGAGATATTGCCGCAAAATCTGGGATTTTCCCGCCATTTTGCCGCAATCTAGGGCCGTTGAGCCCCAGATTCTGGCCACCTGTTCGTCTTCTGGAGAGTTCTTCTGAGGCCTATAAATACTGCACCTGGACCTGCGAGCAAAAATGAACAGCAAGAGAAGGAGATTAGAGATTAGTTGCATGTATTTTCTTAGGTTTTTCTTTAGGTTTTAGTTCTCCTTCCTCTTCTTCCCTAGAAATCATTGCAAGAGAGAGATTGTAAGAGAGAGAGAGCTTGTACATCAAGGAGTGACAACTTGAAGCAATGCAAGGATTCATCCATTCTCTTCATCTCTACTTGAGCTTGGTTCTAGTTTAATTGCTTTCTTTACTTGCTTTCTTTACTTTCTTGCAATTTACTTCATACTTTGCTTTTCTTCATTAATGGCTTTTAGCTAATTTTTCTACCATGTACTAGCTAACCACTAGCCTTGCCATCTTCACTAACTCATGGGTGATTGCTTTAGTTCATCTTGCAAGTTGGATGGTCTTCTCTTCTCCGATGGGTTAAACCACCCTTCATCTACATGAGAAAGTAATTAGATCAACACGCAAGACAAACCTACGCCGATGAAATCAACATGAGGCACGCCTTCACTATCACGGAGTTTAGTAAGTGTTGGTAAGGTAGTAAGGTAAGCTAGTCATGGTTTGCTTCTTCAAGTTTACTTTCTTTTTAGTTGTTAGTCCAAACCAATCTTGATCTTGATTTCTTTTTACATTTTCCACCATGAATATATCCATCCATTCTTTCGTTTCATTTTCCTATTTGTTTTTATTCTTATAAGCATAGAAGAATTCTCGTTTACTTTCTTCACTACGGACCGTAACGCTTCCATCGCTAGCTCTCCCTGAGAATCGACTCGGTATAGCTCTATGCTATAACGGAGATAAGAAAGGGTATATTAATCATCTTTCATACATTTGTGGAGTAATCTAAGCACGAGAGGTTGTTTCTAAACCTTAACTCTCTTTCATTTGAATATACATTGTGTGCTAACAATACTTTCTTCCTCCACATTTACATACACCTTTCCCGTCTCAATCAAATTTTTGGCGCCGTTGTCGGGGAGAGCAACGGATTTTCTTTAAAGTGAAGAACTAAACGAATCTTCTTCTCTGTTGCAGGTTACAGGTTGAAGAACAGGAAAATTTTAATTGCAGTGACATATAAGTGGACCTGGGCCTCTGCTCTAGAAAGCAGAGACCAGGATCCCTCAGTTTTGCCGCGAATCCTGGTTTTTTGCCGCGGATCTGCGGCAATCCTGAGTTGACTACTCACAAAATTTCTGCAGGGTCTCCAGCTCTGCAAAATACATCTGCTGCTATACTTGAATTCCTGTATTTTCACCTATTACCTGCTAATTTAATCAACAGTAAAAATTGGTTGAAATTGTTAAAAATTGTTTAGACATTTGCATTCTAGGCACGTGTCTTTTCAATTCATTTACTTTTACTGTTGAAGAGTGCTGGAGGCAAGGTACGTTTTGCATTGCATGTAGACTAGGAATCATCTCTTGCTTGATTTTCATGCTTTGAGTGAATTCTAGTTATATATTTTTGTACACTTGCACATTCATTTTAAGGGCATAACCCATAAATAAGATAAGGTGGGGATTTCATTACCCTTTCCTTAGCCCAAAAACCACAATCCGAGCACTCACTAACCCAAGCCTAATTTAATAAAAAAATAGACGTTGGCCCTAGGGACATCTCGGACTCATCTAGGAGATTATCCTAAGGGGGAAAAGTTTTGGAAATAGACTCTTGCAAATCATGTTTAGGAAAGGGATTGAGGGCCGAAAGCCCGAAGGTTGTTGGTTACTTAATTAAGGAACGTCTCTGACGGAAAACCTCCCACCAACCGTGCCCTTCCCTGGCTGATTAACTTGTGGTCTACGTCTACACTAAACCACCCGTGGACGATCTAATCAGTTAGGAGTCGTCTAGGTCTAGGTCAACCCTTCTTTTGGCTTGTTTTGATTTTTTTTTTCTCTTCTTTTTTATTTGTTGTGATTTTTCTTTTTTATTGTGATTTTTTGTGTGATATGGCATTCAACAATTCTTTCCATCCTAATAATAATCCATATTTCACACCGACTACATATTCGGATAATTCCAACCCGGTGTTTTACAATACGCACCAACCACATACGCCGGGTTGGCCTTATCCAAATCAATATGACCCATACCCCCATCTAATAATTATAATTTCCATAATAATTTCAACTCTTCACCGAGTAATTGGGATTCACGTACCCCGAGTCAAATTCTCAAATCCCTTGTCCACCATATTCACCTTATACACAACATTCATTCCCCGATTTCGCTTCTTATACTCCTTTTTCTGAACCATCAATTGAAGAAAATCTGAGTTACTAAGGAGTTTAGAAGCCAATCTTCAGAGGGCTGAGCAACAACGTCAAGAAACCTTTGCCCCTCCAATTCCACAGTATTTTCAAGAGTCTTACTCACTTCTACCTTTTCCTAATGAACAACCATTTGCCTTGGAAACGAGTAAAGATCTCTTGTGTGAGTCCATTCTTCCATCACCACACATTTTTGACTCACAATTTCATCACCAATTCAAAACAACACTTCATCTTTTCCACAAAATGATGAACCAATGAATTGTCAAAAGATGCTTGAATTCTTGACTCAGACTCAAAATACTCGTAATCGTGACGTAGAGTTGATGATCCAAACTCTTCATTCTCATCCTATTTCTAATGTCACTACCATTCTGTCCGAGCCAAAGAGTCATGTAGTTTTGGAAATCAAGATTCAATTTCAGCACACTCACCTGAACTTGTCCAAACTTCAGATCCCATTGACATTTTGGCAAGTTTTCCTTTTACTGAAATTGAACTTGAACATGAACATGATCCTGAACTTCCACTTGATGATTCAATTCTACTTCCTGATTCAATTATGACTTCGGTGTCTTCACATAAATTCACTTAATTTCCCGAGTCATTATTGAATCCAGTACCCATCCATTGTGAAATTGAATCACCAATCTTCCTTGATGATCATGTTGAACTTGACCAATTCATTGCTTTTGAAAATCCCATTGGCAAATTGGCAAGTTCTCATTTTTTGATATTGAACTCAATATGGAATGTGACTTTGACCCTCAAGTTTGTGATTTAGTTCAAATACCTGAATCATTAATAACTCCTGTTTTGTTACCCAATTTGAGTAACATTTTAGAGTCAGTTTTGATTCCCAACCCTCCTGAACTTGAATCACTAATCTTAGATAGTCACATTCCATCTGGGGGAAATGATTGTGGATTTGAGCTTCATTTTCTTGACTTGGACCCAATTCATGAACTCACTTCGACTCCTGAACCATCACTTGACTTAGGTCACATTCCTGAGTCGGTATCAATTCCTATCCTTCCTGAGTCCAGTCAACCATTCTATCATTCCATACACCATTCTGGGACAAGGATCTTGACAAATTTGACTCTGAAATTTACTATGGAAAATGGAAATTAGATGGGGTCATGTACTTAATAAAAATCTTTCAAGGATTTATCTTTTTAGTGGGTCATATTCATGATATTTTTGGTGGGTTCCTCAAAACCCAAAGTAAAGTTGATTGGGCCATGTTTCGTGGACCAATCAGACCACCACCGGAACCACCACCTTAAGTAATTTTTTCCTTCCCTCTTCATTTTTGTTTCATGCATACATATATCATGATGCATTGAGGACAATGCATGAAATAAGTGTGGGGAGGGTTTACTAACATAGAGTTTTTAGTTTTTCTTTCTTTTACATTTCTTTTACAAAAATAAAATAATAAAAAAATATATATATATAAAAATAAAACTTTTTGAAATAAGAGACAAAGTTTTGATCCATTTTTAAGAAAATTAAGATGTATCTTAGAAATTAAGAAAGCCTTAATTATGACATCTTAAACCTAGTTGAAATAATAGATCTTGTTTGAAATTATAGGCTAAGTAAGAAAAATTGGTGAGATATTTTTATCTTGAATTTTTTTGCCTTAGATTGTATGCACTTCACACTTACATTTTTTGGGATGGAAACAAAGACCTAAAATGCCATATATAAAAAAAAATATAAAAAAAAAGAAAAAATATATATAAATAAAACATCACCTATTAAGCTGGATCATTGTGCCCCAAGAAGCATGATTATTCACGCCTAATGGTGAAAAACATCACTCATTAAGCTGGATCATTGTGCCTCAAGAAGCATGATTATTCACGCCTAACGGTGGTAAAGGAAATAAATAACCCCCTTTAGTTTTGTGGCCTTTTTTTACTCGAGACCTTAAACCTGAGGGATGTTTTCTCATCTGGTGCCCTAAGACCGTCTGGTTTGGGATTCATCGGTTAAAGGCTCGTTACAAGGGTAAACTAGAAAGCCTAAACTAAGGAAGAAAAAAAGAAAAAAATATATATATAAATAAATAAATGGCTTGATGGTTGGAGTTGAAATCCCAGAAATTTTCACTGAGCACGGTGTGCATATTATCTAGGTTTTTATGAAGGATAAAATATTCAATCCAATTTTGAATTCTTACCTTAATTGAAGACAAGATCTTGCATAGAGACTAAGTTTAAGAAAGAATAATTGTAATACCTCGTTCCCAGAATACGTACTTAGTTGCGTATTCAGATTTTCGATCGTATTTTTCGATTTGTTTCCTGTATTTATTTTGTATTATGAATTCCTTATATGATTGTTTTGTCTTGGATTTGGATTCGTGGTCTTGGAGTCAGCCCTAGTCTGAACCGAAGGCCCGATCCTAGAGTATTACTCGATTTAGACATTCTGATAATCAGATTTGACCGATTTTAGTTTTAAATATCATTTTCCAATATTATATATTTTCTATGATTTTCTAAATTTTTCTGGAATTAAAATGAAAGTCTTCAAAACCGGTGTCGGCCAGTTCCGTTGACCGATTCCCGGATTTTTATTTCACAATCAGCTAGGAATTTCTAGAAGGTCCTTTAAGCATTATTCCTTAGAATCATATTTTCTACCTACATTCTTTTTCTGAGGATTTTATGATTTTATGAAAATTCCATCGGAGTCGGTAGGTAACTGATTCCGGGATTTTTAGTTTTAAAACTATAAGGTATTTCTTAAAACGGATTTCACTATGATACTTAGTATTATATTCTTGATTTTTGGTAATTATTTCGGGTCGTTCCGAGATACTTGAATTTCGGACGATTCCGGTATTTTCCCGAAAGATTTCCGCATCCGCCACTTGATCCCGGGAATCCGCCACTTTCATTATTTTCAAATTCTCTTCCAAGAAAATATCTCCTCATATGAATTTCTTTTCCTTTTTCCTTTTCCTTTATTTCTTTCCTTCCTCCACAAGCCAAAGCCTTTTCCAATTTTCCAAAATTCCAATCTTTTACAACTTCCACTCACTTCCACACACTTCCACCAACTCCCTCATTAATACCCCTCTTTCTCTCTCTCTCCATGGCCGGCAGTGGCCAAAAGAGGGACACTCATCCCCTCCTCCACTTTGCAAAAACCCCCCTCTCTTTTAATTATTTGCACCTCCTTCACAAAATCTAAAACCTATAAATACTTTCCTTCCCCTTCTTTATTCATTTTCACTTCATCTTTCTCTTTCTTCTCTTCACCAAAACCCTAACCTCCAACACCTCCTTCACCTCCACCACCTCCTCCGGCGCCTCCGGCCACCACGACTCCGGCGAGAGACCCCGATCTCCGGCCACCACTTCTTCTCACCAACACCAACAACAAACCTCCAACCTCCACTTTCTTCTTCATCATCAACTTCCATCACCTTGTACTTCTTTTAGGTAAGTGTTCTTCATCACCAAGACTTGGTTAATTCTTAGGGTACTTATATTTTCATATCATGTATACTTGGGTCTTCAAATCATGCCATTTGATTATCAAACACACAACCATAGAAATCTGTTCTGTATGCTGTTTCCAGACGATTAGTCGACTTGACCTATAGATTAGTCGACTAGAAACCCTTAGTTGAAACGTAACCTTTTCTGGAAACACAGTTTTAGTCGACTAGACCAAATTACCAGTCGACTAGAGACCCTTAGTCGACTATACTCTTGACCCTAGTCGACTAACCTTTTCCTGAAACCAAACCCAACTCTCTATATCACAGACTTAGTCGACTTAAGTATCTGTTAGTCGACTTGAGTTCACTGTTAGTCGACTACTCTTCCACCCTAGTCGACTAACTTTTCCTGAAACAGAATCCCAACTCTCTGGAACCCAGTTTTAGTCGACTAATCCAGACTGTTAGTCGACTTAAGACCCCTATTAGTCGACTAACCATTCCACCTAGTCGACTAACTTTAGCTGTTTGTCATAATTGATTTCTTTCTTGAATATGAACCCTACCCTCTAGACTTGCATCATATATTGGTATTGTTTGACTTGTCACTTGACAAACATCATCTTACCTTCTCTCCTTCTCTCTCCTCTTCACTCTACATAATTATATCACAGGTTATGGCGCATCCCGAGCTTCCGTGGATTTTGGATCTTTTGGCATATTGGTGTTTAGGCGAGTAGTCTCGCTCTTCTCTTATCTCTATTTGAGTTTCCCGTTTCGCCGGGACGATAAGTATTTCGCTTCTTATTTCCATATTCATGTATTGCACTACAATTGCTTGTATTATGGTAGCTTCATCTTGTGCTTGTACCATGCTTATGATATGCTTGTTTCTTCATCATATATCATGCGTGGCCGCCCCTTCGTGGTCGTTGGACTTTGAGTTACTTCCATGTTACCACTTGCCATTACTTCAGACCTGTCAATTACATGCTACCTTTTAACACATGTATATCACTTTGACAACTGTGTTATCACCTGACCACCTGGCATGCTACCACTTGGTAAGACCCACTTGTTATGTCATGACTTACCCAGACTATTATCCATCTCTTGTTATGTTTAGTTGCTTGCTAAATATCATCATCTCGTCATGCTATCACTTAACACCCAGCATGATATACTTGACTTTGTGATTATCTTGTTTACGGGAATCCTGTCTTGTTATTATGGAACTAAGTGCCACACAGAGCAAAGTGCCACACCATCCTCGTGGGGGCCACCTCTTGAATCTGTGGGGGCCACCTCTAGAATCCATCCCCTCAGAACAAAGTGCCACACCATACTCGGTGGGGGCCACCTCTTGAATCTGTTGGGCTATTCCTGTTATGTCCAGTTATTCCCGTAATCTGATATTATGTTAATAAGCCATAAAAAGGACAACTTGTATGGGGAATGGGAGGAATGATGGATGCCGGAATGATATCTTGCTTATAGTGATGGATTATAAAAATACTGGCGGTAAGTGTTAGTGGGACTTTGGGCCCACAGGAGATTCGTGTTAGGGGGACTTTGGGCCTCCAAACTGGTTCCAGGTGTATGGAACTACTATAAGAAGCTCTATCAGTTCTCCATCTATTTCCAATAACAAACCTTGCTTTACTAGGATATGGATCTATGTGCGCTGGGACGCTAGATCACATAGCTAGATATCAAGGTAAGACAAGTAATAATAATAATAGAAACATGTTATGATTCCTGTTACACTTGCTATACATGTTATGATTCCCGTTTTGTATTCCTGTTTGACTTTCATATGATTTGCAACTCTGATTCTATACGCTTGGATTTCTGTGGCATGAGATAATGGTATATAGATGAGGGTTTCCTTGTTTGGATTATTCCTTCGATGTATTAGTCTCATGGACCGTGACTTAAGCGTATACAATCACTTTTGCTTGTAATCAGCTTCACTTGGTTTTCCTGTTTTATGATGATTATGTCATACCCGTTCATATATACTTCATTTGTGTTCTAACCCTCCTGTCTTCTGTACTTGACACTCGTACTCATCCTGGCTCGCCACCTGGCATTGTATCATACTCGCCTGGGGAGTTTCACTGACTCCCCTGGATTCTCATATCCAGGTTTCGGAGCTTGGAGCGTATGGGTTTCCTGTTGCTGATCAGAGTGGCGCAGCGGTAGCGTGGACCCCCAGTTGACCTTTCAGAGCTCCATCCTTCCAGGCCCCATGTGAGCCTCTCGAGTTTCCTTTTAGCAAACTCGTGAGTGCCCTTTTCTATTCATACTTGTACATTTCCTTGTATTCCCGCTGTTCACATATGTATATCTTTTGTACTCTCGCATTTGCGCATCAGTGATATAATATTATTGTAATATTGGATCACTTCTGGTGATAACTCTGTAATTGTATATATATGTGTTGGAATGTATAATGCACCATTTGCTTCCGTACTCTGATTCTTGTCTGTACTGATGCTTAGCGTATATACGTGAAGGTACTTCGGACTTACGTATATACGTTGCAGTGACGTCCCCGTATCCGTGGGACCGGGGCGTTACAGGTTGGTATCAGAGCTTAGGCTCTAAACCTCTTCAGTACGTCCAGAAGGCAAATCAATGGTAAAGAGATTTGCAACTGGAATACATGAGTCTTGGTTATACATTCCAACTGCAAGTGCAGAGTTATCTATTTCTTGATTATCTTTCCTTTGATTCCTAATTCCTCCTATCCTTTCCCTGTTTTGGTTTTATGAAGCCCTTATACCAACATTAAGATATGATAGACTAGGAAGGTAGTGGCTGGTTCTGCATGAAGCTATTATGTGATCTCTTCGGCCATTTCTATGAAGCTTGGTATTCTCCAGATCGATCTTGATCTGGCTATCTTTCAGAAGACAGCAGTCGGGATTCTAAATTATCGGTCTTCTTTATTATTATGCTCAGGACTATCAGGGTTTTCTTTATCTTCGGTATTCTGGCTCATTTATTGCACAGCCACGACTTCAGCAGTATTATTCAGCATTATTCGAAGATTTATACAGCCGGAAGTGCGGAGGATGAGTATTGTTCAGTCGACTTGAGAGCCCTACCTCTAGTGCTTCATATCTTAATCGGTATAAATTCCACCTTTGTCCCCTTTGTATTCAATTTACCCCTCATCGAAATTGCGAGGACGCAATTTTTGTAAGGTGGGTGGATTGTAATACCCCGTTCCCAGAATACGTACTTAGTTGCGTATTCAGATTTTCGATCGTATTTTTCGATTTGTTTCCTGTATTTATTTTGTATTATGAATTCCTTATATGATTGTTTTGTCTTGGATTTGGATTCGTGGTCTTGGAGTCAGCCCTAGTCTGAACCGAAGGCCCGATCCTAGAGTATTACTCGATTTAGACATTCTGATAATCAGATTTGACCGATTTTAGTTTTAAATATCATTTTCCAATATTATATATTCTATGATTTTCTAGATTTTTCTGGAATTAAAATGAAAGTCTTCAAAACCGGTGTCGGCCAGTTCCGTTGACCGATTCCCAGATTTTTATTTCACAATCAGCTAGGAATTTCTAGAAGGTCCTTTAAGCATTATTCCTTAGAATCATATTTTCTACCTACATTCTTTTTCTGAGGATTTTATGATTTTATGAAAATTCCATCAGAGTCGGTAGGTAACTGATTCCGGATTTTTAGTTTTTAAAACTATAAGGTATTTCTTAAAACGGATTTCACTATGATACTTAGTATTATATTCTTGATTTTTGGTAATTATTTCGGGTCGTTCCGAGATACTTGAATTTCGGACGATTCCGGTATTTTCCCGAAAGATTTCCGCATCCGCCACTTGATCCCGGGAATCCGCCACTTTCATTATTTTCAAATTCTCTTCCAAGAAAATATCTCCTCATATGAATTTCTTTTCCTTTTTTCCTTTTCCTTTATTTCTTTCCTTCCTCCACAAGCCAAAGCCTTTTCCAATTTTCCAAAATTCCAATCTTTTACAACTTCCACTCACTTCCACACACTTCCACCAACTCCCTCATTAATACCCCTCTTTCTCTCTCTCTCTCCCATGGCCGGCCAAGTGGCCAAAAGAGGGACACTCATCCCCTCCTCCACTTTGCAAAAACCCCCCTCTCTTTTAATTATTTGCACCTCCTTCACAAATCTAAAACCTATAAATACTTTCCTTCCCCTTTCTTTATTCATTTTCACTTCATCTTTCTCTTTCTTCTCTTCACCAAAACCCTAACCTCCAACACCTCCTTCACCTCCACCACCTCCTCCTCGCCCTCCGGCCACCACGACTCCGGCGAGAGACCCCGATCTCCGGCCACCACTTCTTCTCACCAACACCAACAACAAAACCTCCAACCTCCACTTTCTTCTTCATCATCAACTTCCATCACCTTGTACTTCTTTTAGGTAAGTGTTCTTCATCACCAAGACTTGGTTAATTCTTAGGGTACTTGTATTTTCATATCATGTATACTTGGTCTTCAAATCATGCCATTTGATTATCAAACACACAACCATAGAAATCTGTTCTGTATGCTGTTTCCAGACGATTAGTCGACTTGACCTATAGATTAGTCGACTAGAAACCCTTAGTTGAAACGTAACCTTTTCTGGAAACACAGTTTTAGTCGACTAGACCAAATTACCAGTCGACTAGAGACCCTTAGTCGACTATACTCTTGACCCTAGTCGACTAACCTTTTCCTGAAACCAAACCCAACTCTCTATATCACAGACTTAGTCGACTTAAGTATCTGTTAGTCGACTTGAGTTCACTGTTAGTCGACTACTCTTCCACCCTAGTCGACTAACTTTTCCTGAAACAGAATCCCACTCTCTGGAACCCAGTTTTAGTCGACTAATCCAGACTGTTAGTCGACTTAAGACCCCTATTAGTCGACTAACCATTCCACCTAGTCGACTAACTTTAGCTGTTTGTCATAATTGATTTCTTTCTTGAATATGAACCCTACCCTCTAGACTTGCATCATATATTGGTATTGTTTGACTTGTCACTTGACAAACATCATCTTACCTTCTCTCCTTCTCTCTCCTCTTCACTCTACATAATTATATCACAGGTTATGGCGCATCCTCCCGAGCTTCCGTGGATTTTGGATCTTTTGGCATATTGGTGGTTTAGGCGAGTAGTCTCGCTCTTCTCTTATCTCTATTTGAGTTTCCCGTTTCGCCGGGACGATAAGTATTTCGCTTCTTATTTCCATATTCATGTATTGCACTACAATTGCTTGTATTATGGTAGCTTCATCTTGTGCTTGTACCATGCTTATGATATGCTTGTTTCTTCATCATATACCATGCGTGGCCGACCCTTCATGGTCGTTGGACTTTTAGTTACTTCCATGTTACCACTTGCCATTACTTCAGACCTGTCAATTACATGCTACCTTTTAACACATGTATATCACTTTGACAACTGTGTTATCACCTGACCACCTGGCATGCTACCACTTGGTAAGACCCACTTGTTATGTCATGACTTACCCAGACTATTATCCATCTCTTGTTATGTTTAGTTGCTTGCTAAATATCATCATCTCGTCATGCTATCACTTAACACCCAGCATGATATACTTGACTTTGTGATTATCTTGTTTACGGGAATCCTGTCTTGTTATTAGGGAACTAAGTGCCACACAGAGCAAAGTGCCACACCATCCTCGGTGGGGGCCACCTCTTGAATCTGTGGGGGCCACCTCTAGAATCCATCCCCTCAGAACAAAGTGCCACACCATACTCGGTGGGGGCCACCTCTTGAATCTGTTGGGCTATTCCTGTTATGTCCAGTTATTCCCGTAATCTGATAATTATGTTAATAAGCCATAAAAAGGACAACTTGTATGGGGAATGGGAGGAAATGATGGATGCCGGAATGATATCTTGCTTATAGTGATGGATTATAAAAATACTGGCGGTAAGTGTTAGTGGGACTTTGGGCCCACAGGAGATTCGTGTTAGGGGGACTTTGGGCCTCCAAACTGGTTCCAGGTGTATGGAACTACTATAAGAAGCTCTATCAGTTCTCCATCTATTTCCAATAACAAACCTTGCTTTACTAGGATATGGATCTTTGTGCGCTGGGACGCTAGATCACATAGCTAGATATCAAGGTAAGACAAGTAATAATAATAATAGAAACATGTTATGATTCCTGTTACACTTGCTATACATGTTATGATTCCCGTTTTGTATTCCTGTTTGACTTTCATATGATTTGCAACTCTGATTCTATACGCTTGGATTTCTGTGGCATGAGATAATGGTATATAGATGAGGGTTTCCTTGTTTGGATTATTCCTTCGATGTATTAGTCTCATGGGACCGTGACTTAAGCGTATACAATCACTTTTGCTTGTAATCAGCTTCACTTGGTTTTCTGTTTTATGATGATTATGTCATACCCGTTCATATATACTTCATTTGTGTTCTAACCCTCCTGTCTTCTGTACTTGACACTCGTACTCATCCTGGCTCGCCACCTGGCATTGTATCATACTCGCCTGGGGAGTTTCACTGACTCCCCTGGATTCTCATATCCAGGTTTCGGAGCTTGGAGCGTATGGGTTTCCTGTTGCTGATCAGAGTGGCGCAGCGGTAGCGTGGACCCCCAGTTGACCTTTCAGAGCTCCATCCTTCCAGGCCCCCTGTGAGCCTCTCGAGTTTCCTTTTAGCAAACTCGTGAGTGCCCTTTTCTATTCATACTTGTACATTTCCTTGTATTCCCGCTGTTCACATATGTATATCTTTTGTACTCTCGCATTTGCGCATCAGTGATATAATATTATTGTAATATTGGATCACTTCTGGTGATAACTCTGTAATTGTATATATATGTGTTGGAATGTATAATGCACCATTTGCTTCCGTACTCTGATTCTTGTCTGTACTGATGCTTAGCGTATATACGTGAAGGTACTTCGGACTTACGTATATACGTTGCAGTGACGTCCCCGTATCCGTGGGACCGGGGCGTTACAATAATTATAGGTGGACTTATGACCTAAGATCACTTATATTTTTGCAAAAATAGTTCGTAAACTTGTTTCCCTTTTCAAAATGCATTTTCAAAACACTAACATTTGTCTTCTTTCTTTATGGATTTTGTGGGTGTAATCCGCTGAAAACCCTCAGGAGACAACACTCCTCCTCTAGGGTAACCTAGAGGTTTAACGGCTTGTTGCACACGCTCAGTGCAATCGCGTCACCTGCGAAAGTGGTGTAATAAATTGGTAGTATAGTTTTTCTTTTCTTTTTCTTTGTTTTGCTCGGGACGAGCAAAAGAATAAGTGTGGGGGTGTGATTAATACACAATATTGCATATTTTACCACATAATCCCCATGCATATTGCAAATAAATATATGATTTTTACTCATCTTCTCTATATTTTTACAGGTCCACAACTGAAATGGGAGAAAGCCCAATAATCACTTTATTAGCAATAATTAAAGAGATTAATTCCAAGCCCAAGATAAAGCCCAAATTTGAAATCAGAATTCAGAGAGATCCGCGTAACAACTCAAGATTCTAGAAGGCCACGTGGATAACAACCTCGCAACCAACTCACAACAGAAAGTTGTTGCCAAACGGTTGAGATAATGCCGCAAAATCCGGGATTTTCCCGCCAATTTGCCGCAAATCTAGAGCCGTTGAGCCCCAGATTCTGGCCACCTGTTCGTCTTCTGGAGAGTTCTTCTGAGGCCTATAAATACTGCACCTGGACCTGCGAGCAAAAAATGAACAGCAAGAGAAGGAGATTAGAGATTAGTTGCATGTATTTTCTTAGGTTTTTCTTTAGGTTTTAGTTCTCCTTCCTCTTCTTCCCTAGAAATCATTGCAAGAGAGAGATTGTAAGAGAGAGAGAGCTTGTACATCAAGGAGTGACAACTTGAAGCAATGCAAGGATTCATCCATTCTCTTCATCTCTACTTGAGCTTGGTTCTAGTTTAATTGCTTTCTTTACTTGCTTTCTTTACTTTCTTGCAATTTACTTCATGCTTTGCTTTTCTTCATTAATGGCTTTTAGCTAATTTTTCTACCATGTACTAGCTAACCACTAGCCTTGCCATCTTCACTAACTCATGGGTGATTGCTTTAGTTCATCTTGCAAGTTGGATGGTCTTCTCTTCTCCGATGGGTTAAACCACCCTTCATCTACATGAGAAAGTAATTAGATCAACACGCAAGACAAACCTACGCCGATGAAATCAACATGAGGCACGCCTTCACTATCACGGAATTTAGTAAGTGTTGGTAAGGTAGTAAGGTAAGCTAGTCATGGTTTGCTTCTTCAAGTTTACTTTCTTTTTAGTTGTTAGTCCAAAACCAATCTTGATCTTGATTTCTTTTTACATTTTCCACCATGAATATATCCATCCATTCTTTCGTTTCATTTTCCTATTTGTTTTTATTCTTATAAGCATAGAAGAATTCTCGTTTACTTTCTTCACTACGGACCGTAACGCTTCCATCGCTAGCTCTCCCTGAGAATCGACTCGGTATAGCTCTATGCTATAACGGAGATAAGAAAGGGTATATTAATCATCTTTCATACATTTGTGGAGTAATCTAAGCACGAGAGGTTGTTTCTAAACCTTAACTCTCTTTCATTTGAATATACATTGTGTGCTAACAATACTTTCTTCCTCCACATTTACATACACCTTTCCCGTCTCAATCAAATTTTTGGCGCCGTTGCCGGGGAGAGCAACGGATTTTCTTTAAAGTGAAGAACTAAACGAATCTTCTTCTCTGTTGCAGGTTACAGGTTGAAGAACAGGAAAATTTTAATTGCAGTGACATATAAGTGGACCTGGGCCTCTGCTCTAGAAAGCAGAGACCAGGATCCCTTAGTTTTGCCGCGGAATCCTGGTTTTTGCCGCGGATCTGCGGCAATCCTGAGTTGACTACTCACAAAATTTCTGCAGGGTCTCCAGCTCTGCAAAATACATCTGCTGCTATACTTGAATTCCTGTATTTTTCACCTATTACCTGCTAATTTAATCAACAGTAAAAAATTGGTTGAAATTGTTAAAAATTGTTTAGACATTTGCATTCTAGGCACGTGTCTTTTCAATTCATTTACTTTTACTGTTGAAGAGTGCTGGAGGCAAGGTACGTTTTGCATTGCATGTAGACTAGGAATCATCTCTTGCTTGATTTTCATGCTTTGAGTGAATTCTAGTTATATATTTTTGTACACTTGCACAATTCAATTTTAAGGGCATAACCCATAAATAAGATAAGGTGGGGATTTCATTACCCTTTCCTTAGCCCAAAAACCACAATCCGAGCACTCACTAACCCAAGCCTAATTTAATAAAAAAATAGACGTTGGCCCTAGGGACATTTCGGACTCATCTAGGAGATTATCCTAAGGGGGAAAAGTTTTGGAAATAGACTCTTGCAAAATCAGTGTCTAGGAAAGGGATTGAGGGCCGAAAGCCCGAAGGTTGTTGGTTACTTAATTAAGGAACGTCTCTGACGGAAAACCTCCCACCAATCTTGCCCTTCCCTGGCTGATTAACTTGTGGTCTACGTCTACACTAAACCTCCCGTGGACGATCTAATCAGTTAGGAGTCGTCTAGGTCTAGGTCAACCCTTCTTTTGGCTTGGTTTTGATTTTTTCTCTTCTTTTTTATTTGTTGTTTGATTTTTCTTTTTTATTGTGATTTTTTTTGTGTGATATGGCATTCAACAATTCTTTCCATCCTAATAATAATCCATATTTCACACCGACTCCATATTCGGATAATTCCAACCCGGTGTTTTACAATACGCACCAACCACATACGCCGGGTTGGCCTTATCCGAATCAATATGACCCATACCCCCCATCAAATAATTATAATTTCCATAATAATTTCAACTCTTCACCGAGTAATTGGGGATTCACGTACCCCGAGTAAAATTCTCAAATCCCTTGTCCACCATATTCACCTTATACACAATATTCATTCCCCGATTTCGCTTCTTATACTCCTTTTTCTGAACCATCAATTGAAGAAAAATCTGAGTTACTAAGGAGTTTAGAAGCCAATCTTCAGAGGGCTGAGCAACAACGTCAAGAAACCTTTGCCCCTCCAATTCCACAGTATTTTCAAGAGTCATACTCACTTCCACCTTTTCCTAATGAACAACCATTTGCCTTGGAAACGAGTAAAGATCTCTTGTGTGAGTCCATTCTTCCATCACCACACATTTTTGACTCACAATTTCATCACCAATTCCAAACAACACTTCATCTTTTCCACAAAATGATGAACCAATGAATTGTCAAAAGATGCTTGAATTCTTGACTCAAACTCAAAATACTCGTAATCGTGACGTAGAGTTGATGATCCAAACTCTTCATTCTCATCCTATTTCTAATGTCACTAACCATTCTGTCCGAGCCAAAGAGTCATGTAGTTTTGGAAATCAAGATTCAATTTCAGCACACTCACCTGAACTTGTCCAAACTTCAGATCCCATTGACATTTTGGCAAGTTTTCCTTTTACTGAAATTGAACTTGAACATGAACATGATCCTGAACTTCCACTTGATGATTCAATTCTACTTCCTGATTCAATTATGACTTCGGCGTCTTCACATAAATTCACTTCATTTCTCGAGTCATTATTGAATCCAGTACCCATCCATTGTGAAATTGAATCACCAATCTTCCTTGATGATCATGTTGAACTTGACCAATTCATTGCTTTTGAAAATCCCATTGACAAATTGGCAAGTTCTTCATTTTTTGATATTGAACTCAATATGGAATGTGACTTTGACCCTCAAGTTTGTGATTTCGTTCAAATACCTGAATCATTATTAACTCCTGTTTTGTTACCCAATTTGAGTAACATTTTTAGAGTCAGTTTTGATTCCCAACCCTCCTGAACTTGAATCACTAATCTTAGATAGTCACATTCCATCTGGGGGAAATGATTGTGGATTTGAGCTTCATTTTCTTGACTTGGACCCAATTCATGAACTCACTTCGACTCCTGAACCATCACTTGACTTAGGTCACATTCCTGAGTCGGTATCAATTCCTATCCTTCCTGAGTCCAAGTCAACCATTCTATCATTCCATACACCATTCTGGGACAAGGATCTTGACAAATTTGACTCTGAAATTTATTATGGAAAATGGAAATTAGATGGGGTCATGTACTTAATAAAAATCTTTCAAGGATTTATCTTTTTAGTGGGTCATATTCATGATATTTTTGGTGGGTTCCTCAAAACCCAAAGTAAAGTTGATTGGGCCATGTTTCGTGGACCAATCAGACCACCACCGGAACCACCACCTTAAGGTAATTTTTTCCTTCCCTCTTCATTTTTGTTTTATGCATACATATATCATGATGCATTGAGGACAATGCATGAAATAAGTGTGGGGGAGGGTTTACTAACATAGAGTTTTTAGATTTTCTTTCTTTTACATTTCTTTTACAAAAATAAAATAATAAAAAAATATATATATATATATATATAAATAAAAACTTTTTGAAATAAGAGACAAAGTTTTGATCCATTTTTAAGAAAATTAAGATGTATCTTAGAAATTAAGAAAGCCTTAATTATGACATCTTAAACCTAGTTGAAATAATAGATCTTGTTTGAAATTATAGGCTAAGTAAGAAAAATTGGTGAGATATTTTTATCTTGAATTTTTTTGCCTTAGATTGTATGCACTTCACACTTACATATTTTTGGGATGGAAACAAAGACCTAAAATGCCATATATAAAAAAAATATAAAAAAAAAAGAAAAAAATATATATAAATAAAACATCACCTATTAAGCTGGATCATTGTGCCTCAAGAAGCATGATTATTCACGCCTAATGGTGAAAAACATCACTCATTAAGCTGGATCATTGTGCCTCAAGAAGCATGATTATTCACGCCTAACGGTGGTAAAGGAAATAAATAATCCCCTTTAGTTTTGTGGCCTTTTTTACTCGAGACCTTAAACCTAAGGGATGTTTTCTCATCTGGTGCCCTAAGACTGTCTGGTTTGGGATTCATCGGTTAAAGGCTCGTTACAAGGGTAAACTAGAAAGCCTAAACTAAGGGAAGAAAAAAGAAAAAATATATATATAAATAAATAAATGGCTTGATGGTTGGAGTTGAAATCCCAGAAATTTTCACTGAGCACGGTGTGCATATTATCTAGGTTTTATGAAGGATAAAATATTCAATCCAATTTTGAATTCTTACCTTAATTGAAGATAAGATCTTGCATAGAGACTAAGTTTAAGAAAGAATAATTATAGGTGGACTTATGACCTAAGATCACTTATATTTTTGCAAAAATAGTTCGTAAACTTGTTTCCCTTTTCAAAATGCATTTTCAAAACACTAACATTTGTCTTCTTTCTTTATGGATTTTGTGGGTGTAATCCGCTGAAAACCCTCAGGAGACAACACTCCTCCTCTAGGGTAACCTAGAGGTTTAACGGCTTGTTGCACACGCTCAGTGCAATCGCGTCACCTGCGAAAGTGGTGTAATAAAATTGGTAGTATAGTTTTTCTTTTCTTTTTCTTTGTTTTGCTCGGGACGAGCAAAAGAATAAGTGTGGGGGTGTGATTAATACACAATATTGCATATTTTACCACATAATCCCCATGCATATTGCAAATAAATATATGATTTTTACTCATCTTCTCTATATTTTTACAGGTCCACAACTGAAATAGGAGAAAGCCCAATAATCACTTTAATTAGCAATAATTAAAGAGATTAATTCCAAGCCCAAGATAAAGCCCAAATTTGAAATCAGAATTCAGAGAGATCCGCGTAACAACTCAAGATTCTAGAAGGCCACGTGGATAACAACCTCGGAACCAACTCACAACAGAAAGTTGTTGCCAAACGGTTGAGATATTGCCGCAAAATCCGAGATTTTCCCGCCAATTTGCCGCAAATCTAGGGCCGTTGAGCCCCAGATTCTGGCCACCTGTTCGTCTTCTGGAGAGTTCTTCTGAGGCCTATAAATACTGCATCTGGACCTGCGAGCAAAAAATAAACAGCAAGAGAAGGAGATTAGAGATTAGTTGCATGTATTTTCTTAGGTTTTTCTTTAGGTTTTAGTTCTCCTTCCTCTTCTTCCCTAGAAATCATTGCAAGAGAGAGACTGTAAGAGAGAGAGAGCTTGTACATCAAGGAGTGACAACTTGAAGCAATGCAAGGATTCATCCATTCTCTTCATCTCTACTTGAGCTTGGTTCTAGTTTAATTGCTTTCTTTACTTGCTTTCTTTACTTTCTTGCAATTTACTTCATGCTTTGCTTTTCTTCATTAATGGCTTTTAGCTAATTTTTCTACCATGTACTAGCTAACCACTAGCCTTGCCATCTTCACTAACTCATGGGTGATTGCTTTAGTTCATCTTGCAAGTTGGATGGTCTTCTCTTCTCCGATGGTTAAACCACCCTTCATCTACATGAGAAAGTAATTAGATCAAAACGCAAGACAAACCTACGCCGATGAAATCAACATGAGGCACGCCTTCACTATCACGGAGTTTAGTAAGTGTTGGTAAGGTAGTAAGGTAAGCTAGTCATGGTTTGCTTCTTCAAGTTTACTTTCTTTTTAGTTGTTAGTCCAAAACCAATCTTGATCTTGATTTCTTTTTACATTTTCCACCATGAATATATCCATCCATTCTTTCGTTTCATTTTCCTATTTGTTTTTATTCTTATAAGCATAGAAGAATTCTCGTTTACTTTCTTCACTACGGACCGTAACGCTTCCATCGCTAGCTCTCCCTGAGAATCGACTCGGTATAGCTCTATGCTATAACGGAGATAAGAAAGGGTATATTAATCATCTTTCATACATTTGTGGAGTAATCTAAGCATGAGAGGTTGTTTCTAACCTTAACTCTCTTTCATTTGAATATACATTGTGTGCTAACAATACTTTCTTCCTCCACATTTACATACACCTTTCCCGTCTCAATCATTTATGCTAAGCTTAATTAAAATCTTAATTTTCAATTGATTTCTCAATTGATATTTTTTTAAGCTTATGCATTATCTTCAATTAGTATTTTTTTTTTACAATTAGTATTTTTATTGATATCAAAATGTACAATATATTTCAATTGGTATCTATTGATCTATTTATTTCAATTGGTATCCATGAAAATTTATATTGGTATCAAATTATAAAATATTTTCTTTCATTGGTATCAAAATTTCAATTGGTAAAATGTTTCAATTATAATTAAAATTCAAAATTTGTAATGTTTATTTACAAAATTTGTAATATTTATTTACAATTGGTATCTTAAAATTTGATTTACTAAGATATCTCAAAATTTGTTTTTATTGAGAAAATTCAAAATTTTGTTTTAATAAGAAATATTAAAAATGTTTTGATTTATATTGCCTATATGTAAGGGGAGCTTAACATCTCTTCTACGTATAGATTTATGTTGTGTGTATCTTATATTGAGGAGCTTGACAACTCTTCTTTATGCGGTACACGTGTGTAGGGGGAGCTTCACATCTCCTCTTATGCATTGCATATTATGTGTTATGTGAATTAGGGCTTGTCATCCATTCTTCATGTAATGCATGTATGTAGGGAAGCTAACTTAGCATCTTCCTCTACATGAATGTATATCGCATATATTTCTTTATTGATTGCTTTGAGTTCACCTATTTGAGGGGGAGACATTGTTTTATGTTTACTTTAACCCCTTTGTTGATGATTAACAAAAAAGGGGAGAAGTATTTTAGTATATATGCATGTTTTCCTTGCTTTATACATAAAGGGGGAGAAGACTTGTTTATGCATATTACTTTGTTTTACAAAAAGGAGAAAAAGAATTTGATGTGTTTCATGCTTGTTTATGCATATTTATCTCCTTGTATTTGCATACATGTTTATGAGCTTTCATTGAATATTTGTTTATTTATTATTATGCATGAGTTAAGGGGGAGCTTATTTGAAGCTTTACTTTAATCCATGCATATATAACTCCATGAGTTTTGTCATCATCAAAAAGGGGGAGATTGTTGGCCCAAAGGCCCATCACTCTAGTTTTGATGATGATCAACTCATGTAGTTATAGTACTAATGATCTTGTATTTATTTGTCTCAGATTTGTGATCAAGATCTTAGTTAGTGTTTAGCTTCAACAAAAGATTTAAAGTCAGTTTTTGAAGCTAGCACAGTTTGATTCAAGAGCCTATGCATCAAGACCATATCAAGTACTCAAGAGCAGTCTAGATCTTTGGATCAAGTTTGGACCAAGTCAAGAAGATGAGAAGACTTCAAGTGAAGACCTCAAGATCAAGACTTGAGTCTAGGTTTGTTTTTTATAAGATTTTATTATTAGATAAAATGTAAAGGATAGAATAGTTGGTGGATTGCTCAAGTATACCACACACACACACACACACACACTCTTGATTTAGATGAGTTTTCATAAAAGAATTGTCATTTTGGAAAAGACTTTTCATTTTGACAAAATATCGGTTTGGTTTTTAGAATTCAAAGTAGATATGTTTTAACCAAAACCATATTTAGTGCTTATTATTGTCAAAAACATAGATAATTCATCCTGTATGTGTAGTGGATCATATCCATACACCCTATGCGTTCAAAGTGTTTAAAATATCTTATTTTCATATTTGGAGAAGTTTTGGAAAAACCAATTTTTGAAAAATACAGTTTTTGTTTTTAGCCAAACTTTTTAAGTTACAAAAATAGTTCAAATTGTTTGGAACATGTCTTGATTTTACCCAAACATGTTTGTTTATCCAAGTATAATATTGAAACTATTTTTGTAGATTTTTGGTGATTTTATGGGATTTTATTTGTGTCTAAATACCAAGTTTTGTTTTCCCAAATATGTCCTATCTGGCTTCTGTCGGTCGACCGGACCGGTCGACCGAGCTTGGAGTCGGTCGACTGGGACGGTCGACCGACGTGCACAGAACGTGCACGCCAGGTCTGCTGGAGGGCCGGTCGACCGCCAGAGGGCTTCTGCTATCTGGAATGCCCCGGTTGACTGGGTCGGTCGACCAGCAGAGAGCAGCGGTCGACTGGGCCGGTCGACCCAGGCTCCAACGGTCAGAATTCTGACCGTTGGCGGTCGACCGGGCCGGTCGACCGTTAGCCGCCAGGGCTGAAAAAATGCCCCAACGGCTAGTTTTTCTAGCCCTATAAAAAGAGGGCTTTGGGGTTGTTTTATAGAAGATTTCTCAAATGTTTTTGCACCAGTTTTTCCTACATCTTTTAAGAGGTTTCTCCACTTATTTTGAGAGAAAATATTTCCAATCAAAAGGGAAGTTTATCAAGAGTGTTTTAAAAGTGATTTTATTGAGTTTTCCTCCACCTTTTCAATCCTAGTTTTCTCACACAACACTTGAGCTATCCATTGCTATATCTACCTATAGGGATCTTTGTTGTGAGAGGATTTTAGGTGATCAAAGTGTTGTGATCACCAAAGTTCCATCTTTGTACTTTGAGGAGGCAGACTTGCGGGTTCGCAGTATTTCGAGTTCGTATGTGAACTAGTTGTTTGAGGTGCGGCCTCGGCGAGCTAGTGAGCTTGCGGTGTGTTCTTGCAGGAACAAGAGAGGGACTAGAGAGTCCAAAGAGCTTGTAGGTGTTGCGGCACCAAGTGATCCGGTGGGATCGATTTTAGTGGAAATCCTTCATAGTGTTGAAGGCGAGGATGTAGAGCAAGCGTGCTCGAACCTCAAAAAAAATCTCCCGTGTTTGCGATTGCTTTCTCTATCTCTTACTTGTTTATATTTTGCATGCTTATATTGCTTTCATCTTTACATGCTTGACATATATTTGTGCTCTAATTATTATATGCTTGGGGATTGTTTGCTAACACTTGTATTCAACCAAGTGAGCCAACGCGGCACCTCAACTCTTATTTAGAGGAATCTTGAGGAGTTAGTCCAGAGCCCTTCACGGGAAATCCGGCTACACTCTTGTGTTATACGTGGTGTTTACTTTAATAAGTTTTAATTCCGCATTAATTGACCATTAGATTAGCTCATCACCTATTCATCCCTCCTCTAGGTGATTTACACCTCAGGCATATTAACCTGCTCCTTGGAGTTCAAGGACTCTATCACCCTCTTCAATTGCCTCTTCTTGAATTGGGCTTGCTCCTGAGTTACATCCCCAGCATGAAATTCGAACTCTGGATGACTGGGGACTCGAAAAGTAACTTTCTTCTTCTTATAGTCAATGACTCTTCTTTCTTGATCTTCTTATGCTCTCATTGACTGTAGGAAGTGCCCAACAGTCCATGCCCAAGACAATGTCAAATCCAGAGTCCTTTATGCCTATCAGATCGGCTAGAAACTTTGAACCACAGATCACTATAGGGGATGGGTCGACTTGGGAGGAAAAGAAAACATTTCTGTTTCAAGTCATGAGTGTCTGGAATGGATAGAAAATAGTTTATAAAGGAATCTATGGCACGAGTTTAGGCTAACGATCTGTATCCAGACAGTTATAGATATTTTTTCTTATATGTGAACCTGATTGTCTTAATATGGTGCGAAATTAAAATAAACCTGGCTTTGATACCAACAAAATCATGTCACTCCCCGCTTCCCCAAATACGGAGTACGGGTACGAGATGATGACCAGCAGATACTCACTAAAAGGGAAATCTCTCCAGTGAATACCTTACGCTATAGTAAAGGAACCAAATTCTCGCACACATGTACAAAAGACAACCAAATATTTCATTTCACATAAAAGACATACATCTACAATAGTCTTTGTCTGGATACAAGATTTGAAACATAACAAAGCCGAAATAAAAGAAGATACAATTTTGGCATTGGAATATCATAACAAGACACAATGTCAATATACATAAGGTAAGAAACTTCATACTCACTCCTGGTAATCTTCCTGGGTTCCTTCGAACAGTGGCTCGTCAGTCTCCTCAAGCTCTGATGCTGAAAAATCAAGGTCCATCAGAAGCGAACCAGCAAGTGCACACACGAAAAGAGGAAACAATAATATGAAAATATGAAAGTAAAGGAAAAATATAAGTAGAGCACTGGAATCAATGAATTATAAGTCTGACTGTAATATAAACTGACAGGTCAGATACTAGCAAAAGTGACAGAACATTAGATCAGGTGAAATAAGGTCATATATATATATATATATATATATATATATATATATATATATATATATATATATATATATATATATATATATATATATATATATATATATATATATATTTTATTTTATTACCCTAACTAATGTAGCCATTCTGTGCTCCATCCCACAGGACAACTACATATCAAATAAGTGATGCGTTAGTGGATCTTGATAGCTGAGAGAAACAGTTCACTGTACTCAGGTTTCATGTAACATGTAATAACAAGATCATGTGTGGCATCCAAACCCACAAGGCATTGTCCTTCCAAGCATACCTCCCTGGATTTTCCCTACTATAGTCTCCCCAGTAACCCCGGCTTGGTTAATTTTATTAATGTGTGACTCAGCGTAACAGGATTAGGGATTAGTATCAAGAGTATCAGTGTCAAATAGTGATTACAACACATATCAAAATTTCAGAAAAATAGAGCATGGTGACAATATCGAGTGACAAATGCATAATAGTATAAGTGGTGCCAGTGTATTAGGAGGTAGACATAATCATAAAATAGTAATCATGACATAGGGTGACATCAACTTACTTGCACAATATTTACAAACTTACAATTGTGCTTCAATGGTCATTTATGTAACAAATATCCTATGTATGCATGTCTTATGATACGCATGATCAGGGAAGGATATGGAAATCGATATCGAAAAGAAATTTTATAAACTAACAAAGAAACACATATGAGAGAAAGTATGTGTACTTACCTGATGTCGCTAGAATCTGAATTCCCGTAACTGCAACCGTCTCTGGGTAAAATTTGTGGCCTAAATATTGTGTTAATTAATTAGAGACTTCACATGTTATTTATTCAGTAATAAGTTGAATGAGCATATAACTTTTACTATTTATTATAATTTTGGTTGGTTAATATTTTCAAATAATTTAATTTCTAAATTTTTAGCAACCATTTAAAATATAATTTCATGATAAAATACATGAATAAACTAATAAATTGATGAATGATGTTTACAATTACTAAATTATGAATTTTATATTTTTTGTGATATTTAGAAATTTATTGGCAATTTTAAAATTGATGATCATTAAATAATAATTACAAAGAATATTTAATTTCATGTTATTCTAAGTAATATTATACTCAAAATAGTTTTACAAGTCCCAAATTTAGTTTGTGATTTTTTATGAATTTTCTGGAACTTTCTGAGTTTATTTTGAATTTTTCTGAATTAAAATAAACTTATAAATCAATAAAAGGTTTAACGGGTCTGCTACAGTAATGGGTTTGGATCTGAGCCTGCTACAGTAAATTACTACAGTAAATTTTCTACATATTTTATTCTATTTTATTTATTTATTTTCTTTTCCTTTTCCTTTTTCCTTTTTCCTTTTTCTTTTTCTTTTTTTTTTTTTCTTTTTTTTTTTCTTTTTCTTTTTCTTTTTCTTTTTCTTTTTTTATTGGCCGGGCTCGGAACAGACCCGAACCCTGTTTGTTTACAGGCCAGGCTGGGCCTGGCTCAGGCCGGACCTGGATCCGCACTTGACCTGGATCCCACACTGTGCTGTGCACAGTGCACATCGCAGTTTTCTTTTTTCCTTAAATTAAAATCATAAAAATCATTAAAAAAAATTATGATAATTAGTAGGTATATCTTAGATGTTCTACATAATTTTATTGTGATTTTAGCATAAGTTTTTCAAGGTGAAATTACAGCTAAAATGTAATGCGTACTACGTGTTCGATGAAATGCCACAATGAACTTAAATCTACGAAATGCAAAATAAAATATCTGGAACACTTCCCTTCAGTCTTAAAGTTCTTCTCCTCGGCTAGCACTTCAAAGATTCGAGAGAGAAAGAAAGAGTGTAGTGAAGAAGAAAGACAAGTTTAGGTTTTGTAAAAGACTTAAGATTGTGAGATACCCCTTTTATAGGCACCACACACTCCCTAAACCACCCCTGAGAGTTAGGCTACGTGAAAAGAGTAGTGGGTTCAGTTTGGGTGAGTGAGAATAAGAGGGAGAAAGTATGGAAGAAGTTAGAGAGAGTGGGGGAAGTTGGAGATGATGAAGGGAGTTAAAGAGAGGTTTAAATAAATGGGTTGGACTTTTAAACCACACGCTAATGTGGTAACATGGTTAACTTATTACATTTTTTTCCTAGCCCACCAAGGTTCAAAACCTAGTTGTTGCAAATAAATTCTACATTTTATTTTTTTATTTTTATTTTTTATTTATTTCTTATTATATTTATTTTTATTTTTACTTTTTCTTAACTCAATTAAATTCCTATTTAATTCAAAAAAATCCTAAAAATCCTTCAAGATAGAAAATATTATTTTAAACATTACTGAGAAATCAGACTAATAAAATTTATCCTCAATTGCAAATTAAAAATTCAGAAGTCGTATAGCGACATAAATGGGTCACGAATTTCGAGAATATTCAATTAATTTAGAAAAATTTTGGAAAAATCTAGAAAAATATGAAATATTAGAAATTTTATTAGGGTTAAAGTAAACTTAGTTTAGACCACCAGAACAGGTATTTATATCATATGGCCACTAGTAGATAATACCGGTGACTGGAACCGAGGGTTACACTCACTTAACTTCTTGAGCTGCACTTCATATTCTACTCTATAGGAAGTTATAAGAGAGAGTACTTGTGATCTTATTGGATCACCAAAAGCTTTGTAACCTCAATTGTCTTTGTGCTACATTTTGTGTAGAGGGTTGAGTTGGTGGAGTTGTGCACTCCGGTCTCGTGGAGACCAAGTTGTAATTTCTTTGTGTAAGGTCTTTTGTGGAAGATCCCTTAGAGGATAGTGAAATCCTTCATAGTGGTGAAGGCGGGACGTAGCGTGGTGACTTGAACCTCAGAACAAATTATTTGTGTTTGTGTTTGCTTGTATTTTGCTCTCTATTATTATTTACTTATCATACTTGTGTGGTTGTTCATCTTACTTAATACCATTACTTGCATATCATATATCACTATCGGTCAATACTCATATCAACAAGAAGGTAATTGAGCACCTCAACTCATTATCTAGAGAAATCAAAGAGGAGAAGATCTAGAACTCTTCACAGGAAATTCGGCTTCAATTCTTGTTTTGAGTAACCATTTGCATAATTCATCATAAGTAGTTTTAAAATTGCATTTGATTCGCAAAACACCTATTCACCCCCCTCTAGGTGTATTTCAATCTTCTCCATCTTCTACATGATACTTATCTAATTTTCTTCTCATGGCAATCTAACTACTAACCACTAACTAGCTAACCACTTACTTGATAATCCATATGAATCTAATAGTATCTACAAGGCCTTGCTCTTGCAAGAGTCATTGATGGCTCATAATGATGGATTCTAATATTCTAACATTCTAACATCTAGCTGCTAACAAGCTAACTTATAATGCTAACTTTTTTTCATGCTCACCTCTAACTAGTTTTGATGATGTAATAGTAGCCTGCATTCTGATTGTGTGGAATGAATGTGTTTGAATGTGGAAGAACAATCTTATGAGTCATGTTCTGTATCGTCTCTTGAAGCCAAGGACTAGTGATGGCCAAGAATCAATGTGAGGCAACTATCACTAAGAGGTTAGCATAGTTAGTGGAGCAATTAGTTGTTAGTAGCCATGAGTTTTCTTTCATAATTTTCTTCTTTTCTTTACTTTGTTTTAAAAACAAATTCAAAATCTTTTTATCAATTTTCTTATTGATGTTTTCACCAACTTCTTTGTTCACCTTTGTTTCATCTTCTTCATAACAAGTCTCATCTTCTTTTTCTATTTTGTTTTTAAAATCACTTTCTAAATCACTCCACTTTCTATTTCATTTTCCATCTTCTTGTTTTACTTTATTTTCTACTACCTTGTTTTCTTCCACCGATTTACAACCACTTTTTATCTGTTTTCACATTGCTGATTTCATCGCCTTCTCTACCTATCACTTCTGAATTTCTTTTCTTTCCTTTTTCTCATTATTTTAACAAAGAAGAACCTATTAACAACCGACGTGAATAAAACTATTAATGCTTCTATCGCCTCCTGTCCCTGTGGATTCGATCCATTGAGCTAATGATATAATGAAAGTATCGAGAGAATATTAGCACACACACTTTCAACTGATTTCACAAAAACACACGTTTTCAAGTGCTGGTATTCACCCCGATCAAAAAAAATGACGCCATTGCCGGGACGGGAATGATTTTATTTTCACATTTTTGTTAACATTTTCTTCTCTGCTTTGGCGTGTAGGTTAATGTTTACAGGAACTAAATATTACAGAACACCATTAGTATTGTAAGTCCCTGCTCTTAAAAGCAGGGACCCAGCTTCTAAAGAAAAGCCGCGCAAATGCGACTTTTGCAGCGGACACGTAGCGATTTTGTGATAATTGTGTATCTTGTTGTGCTGAGTTGTGTTCATTATAATAGCTAGTGGATCTGTACCATTTCTTTCCTACTTTAATTGCTTGAACACTACAAATAATTAAAGAACTAAAATACGATAAGTGAATATATTTTAAAATGGTTTAGATATTTGCATTTAGGCACGTATCAAAATTCAATTCCAATATATTATATTTTGTTCTGTTGTTGTGATCTGGACTGAGGTATACATATGACATTGCATATAGCATATGACAAACACATGGGTAATTTTCTCGCTTTGTGTTATATTCTTGTCTATATTGCACATTTGTACGAATTGAAATTAAAGGAAAAATCCAATACAAGATAAGGTGGGGAGTTCATCACCCTTCATTAGCCTAAAAAATCACCTCCCCACTCACACAACCCAAGTCTTAATCTAAAAATTGATAGACATTGGCCCCTAGGGACATCTCTGACTCATTAAAAGATTAACCGAGGTTGGCACTTTTTGAATCATAATCTTGTAAAATCGGTGTCTAAGGTTGGAGATTAAGAGGTTACGCCTCGAAGATACCGTGGTTTGGCGTAATTAAGACCCGTTGCTTACGCACGGATACCTCCCACCGTATTTTACCCCTACCTGACCAATTAGCTTGTGGTCAGATTCATACAACAACCTCTCTCGGGTAATCGATCAGTTAAGAGTCATCTAGGTCAACCTTAGTATAGGCTTAGTTTTGATTTTTTTTTCATCTTTTTATTTGTTTGTTTGCTTTTTTTTTGTTTGTGTTTGTTTGTGAAATGGAATTCAACAACAACTATTCTTTCAATCCTAATATGAATCCATACTTCACATCGACCCCATTTGATTCGGATAATTCTAACCCGGCTTTTTACAATATGAACCACCAAATACACCAGGTTAGATTTATCCAAATCAATACACCCATACCCCAATGTTACGATCATAATTCTCAAAATAATTTTCACTCTTCACAAATTCAATGGGGATTCACCTCCCCCGAGTCTAATTTTCAACCACCTTGTCCATAATTTTCATAATTTTCACAATATTCATTCTCCGATTTTGCTTCCTATACTCCTTTTCTACAACAATCCATGGAAGAAAAGTCCGAGCTAGAAAAGAGTATGAAAGCCATGATTGAATTCCAACAAAACAAGCTCGACTCACAATCTTTCCAAAACCAAAATTCATACTCATCATCTTCAGTCCAAAATAGAAAATCATCAATCTAGAAAATGAGTATGCGTAAGTTCGAACAACAATGACAAAATCTGATGAACTCACAATTTTACCATAATTTTCAAAATAAATCTTCATCTTCAAGCCTAATTGCAACAAAATAATGAACCAATCGACTATGAAAAGCTTCTTGAAGTCATGACGCAGGCTCAAATCGCTCATAATCATAACATAAATATAATGGTCAAAACTCTTCATTCTCACCCTTTGACCATTCTTGATGTCGCTAACCATTATGTTAAAGCCAAAGAATCATGTTACTTTGGAAACCAAGATTCAATTTCAGCACACCAATTACACGAATTTGAACTTGACCAACATCAAAATTTTAAGAACCATATTGACATTTTGATAAGTTATCCCTTTCCTGAGTTTGAACTTGAGAATTATTTGATTCTGAATCTCAACTTGGTAATTCAATTTCACTTCCTGATTCAATAATGACTCTGGTGTCTTTACCTGATTACAATCCTTTTTCTGAGTCAATATTTGGATCCTGTGCCAGTCCATCGTGAAATTGAATCACCCATCTTTTATGATCATCATATTGAATTTGACGAATACCATACTTTTGAGAGTCCCGTTAATAAATTGACAAGTTCTCATTTTTATGTAATCGAACTCAGACAAGAATGTGACTTCGATCCTCAAATTTGTGATCCAGTTCAAATTTCTGAATTAATAGTGACTCCTGTTTTGTTACCCAACTTGAGCAATATTTTAGAGTCAATTTCGATTCTCATACCTATCATTCTTGAACTAGAATCACCAGCCTTAGGAAGTCACATTCCGTCATAAGGAAATGAATGTGGACTTGTTTTACTTCTTGATTTTGACCCATTTTCTGAACAAATTTTGACTCCTGAACCTTCACTTGATTTCGGTCACTTCCCTGAGTTGATTATAGTTCTTGTACTTTCTGAGTCCAAATCAATCATTCCATCTTTTCATAATTCATTTTGGGACAAAGGTGTTGAAAATAAAGACTCTGAAATTACTGTGAAAATTTGGAAATTAGATGGGGTAAAATTCATAATTAAAGTCATTCACATATACATATTTATAGTAGGTTGTATTATAGAGGCATTGGTGGATTCCTGAGAACTCAACGAAAATTGAATTGGGCTGCATTTCGTGGACCAATCAGACCATAACCGGAACCACCACCTTAAGGTGAATTTTTCTTCCCTCTCTATTTGTTGCATGCATTCATACATTCACAATACATTAAGAACAATGCATGAGATAAGTGTGAGGGAGGGTTAATTAACATTAAGTTTTTAGATTTTCTTTATTTTTTATTTTTTTAGGATATTCTTAGAATTTTTTTCTTTTATATAGGATTTTTTTCCTTTCCTTTAAAAACTTTTTGAAATAAGAGATAAAATTTTGATCTATTTTTAAGAAAATTAAGATGATCTTATAAATTAAAGAAGCCTTAATTATGACATCTTAAATCTAGTCGAAATAATGGATCTTGTTTAAGATTATAAGTTAAGTAAGATAGATTGAAAGATAATTTTATCTTAAATTTTTTGCCTTAGACAGTATGCACTCACACTTACACTTTTTTGAGATGGAAACAAGAATCTAAAATGCCATAAAATAAAAATAAATAAAAAGAAATATATATATATATGAAGAAAATAAATCACTTAATAAGCTGGATAACTATGCCTTAAGAAGCATGATTATTCACGCCTAATGGTGGTCAAAAGAAACAAATAATCTCCCTAAATTTTGTGGCCTTGCTTACTCGAGTCCTTAAGCCTTAGGGATATTTTCTTATCTGATGCCCTAAGACCATCTGGTTTGGGAGTCATCGATCAAAGGCTCACTACCCGGGTAAAGTAGAAAGCCTAAGAAAACTAAGGAAAGAAAAATAAAAATATACATAAATAAATGGCTTGATGGTTGAGTTGAAATCTCAGAAATCTTCACCTGTTCATTGATCGGCAAAAAGCAAGTACTAAAATAAGAGAAGAAAGTGTGGGTTGATGTTACTGCTTTTGCGATTCTTCTGTAGTAGCGAAGTGGCTATACGGGTCGTATCCACAAGGAGGGGAGCGATGGAGCTTGATGCGGCTTCAAAGTTCAAGAAGAAAGAAAGTTCTTTGTGTCCAAATAAAGAATTGAAAAGTGAAAACAAGTTGTTTGAAGAATTGTAGGAAAATATTTTAGTGGTTTGTAAAAAGTGATTTTTTTTCTTAGTTGTAAAAATGCATGGCTAACTTTCTACTAAGTGCTCCCACTAATTTCTAACTTTTGGAAGATAGCCTCACGATGGATCATAGGCGAACACAAACCTTTTACATTGGAACTATTCACGTGGAAATCGAGTGAAAGTTCATCCTAAAACTTAGCCTTACACGGCAAAAACTCGGACATTTCCTTATCAAGATCCGATAGAAGGCGAGAATAAGGGAAGACTCGAGTGCACTATTGGTATCGGCGAAGTTAAAAGGAAAAGTCTCTAACTTACAATAACAAGTAAAGTACACAACTCATAAATCATCAAAACTCATTAAGCATGAAGTATAAGAAAGAAAATACTTGTAAGTAAATTAGAGTTAGAACCCTCGTCTTAAGATGACATAGCTCTTGTTTGCACAAGGCTTGTTTGACACTATTGACTCATTTGGGTTATCAATCAAGTGTTAGAAATCAGTGGGTTAGTAGTTAGTTAGCCATGCTATTGAAAAGTTAGTTAGCCATAAAAGTAAAAGAAACAACAAAGGAAAAGAAGTAGAGAGAGGGAGTTACACTACAAGAAAACAAAAGAAAAGAAAAGTTAAAGAGAGGGAGTTACACTAAAACAAAGTAAAAGAAAAGAGGTGAAGAAAAAAGGAGTTACACTACAACAAGAAGTAAAAGTAAATGGCAAAGACAAGTAAATTGGAAAGAAGGAAGAGAAGTAGTACTTGTATTATCTTGTCACCCTTCAAATACAACACTTTACACACTCTCTCTTTCACTCTAATGGCTAAAGCTTAAAAGTAGAAGAAGAACAACAACTACAACTACAAACTAAAAACAAACCTACACAACTTGCTCTAACTCTGGATCTGCTCCAACTGAAGACCCCTGGGGGGTTTTTATAGACACTAGGGCAAGGGGGCCACGTGAACAGCACGTGGCCCAAAACGCAAGCGCGCGCGAGCCCAAAGGGCCGCTTTTTCGCAGCCCAGACTGGGCGGCACACGCCCAATTTTGGGTAGTGCGCTGCCCAGTCTGGCTTCTGTCCATCTGACCTCCTGAATTTGTGATTTGATGCCCTGGCCTGACAAAATCTTCACCCTAAAGTCATTGGCCACTTCGTAGGATTTTAATCACCAATTAAATGGTGATTTAGGTCTTCTTCTTCATTTGCACACCATGAACCTAGAATCAAGCAAACAAGGTTTTATTAGCAAAATTTTACATGAAATAAATATGAGAATGTGATGAAAATTATGCAAAATTAGAGACTAATCACACCCCCACACTTATCTTTTTGCTCGTCCCGAGCAAAACAAAAATGAGAACATTATTACACCACTTTCGCAGGTGATGCGATTGCACTGAGCATGTGCAACAAGCCGTTAAACCTCTAGGTTTCCTTTAGAGGAGGAGTGTTGTCTCCTGAGGGTTTTCAGTGGAATGCACCCACAAAATCCAGAAAGTAAAGAAAAGAAGTTATTCGTTTAAATTTTTTTTTTCATGAAAAAGAACTTTCAATCATCTAAGTAAAAATGACCGAATGATGTAAGAATTAGGTTTAACCCTCGTAAGCCCTATTATACTTTAGCCTTCATAAAAGAAGAAACTATGATTTTTTTTAAATTTAGAAAGGATCTTGTACTTCTAACTCATTCTTTTATTTTGCTTTAGACATATATGCATACTGTGTAAGTGTGATGTGCTTGGGATTTTTCAACTCAACTTTGAATATCTTTTAATTTTATTAAATTTACTTATTATTCTTGGTTCCATTAGGCTTTCTACTTCACTTATGTAACACATATCAAACTGATGACTCCCAAACTAGATGGTCTTAGGGAACCATGTGGAAAAACACCCTTCAGGTCAGATATGCAAGTGGATTAGGCCACAAAATCAAGATTTATATATTAATTTTTTTTGGCATGAGTAATCATGCTTCTTGAGGCACAATTATCCAGCTTTTTTTTTCAGAGTTGTGTCTCTAAATCCCAAGCATGTGTGTGTGAATTATACATATTCTACTAAGGCTAAATAAAGGTATGAGTTATTTTCCTTATCCCTCCTATCTTTTTAGTCAAACCATTCTTTTTTGTTTACTTAGGCAAAAATAAAGATTCCTTAATAAGGTTCCCGTAATTCCTACAATCTTTTGGTATGTTTACAAGAGTATGAAATTTCTTTTTATCTAGAGATTTTTTTTTTGAAAAGAAGAAAGAAGAATAAAAAGAAAGAAAAGTGTTAGCACTCCCCCCACACCTATCTAATGCATTGTCCTCAATGAATGCATATGGAAATGTGAATGCATTAAATAGGGGGAAGAAATGATGTCACCGTCTTCGTGGACTCGGGCCAGCCAAGTGCGAATAGGCTAAAAAAATGTAGAAGGGGTAAGCATATAAACAAGTTTTTTTTTTTTGTTTTTTTATTTGTTGTGGTTAGGTGTATGACGGGGCAAAAAGAGTCAGCACACTATCATCCGGAGTCATGGGCTCAGTGGTCAAGAAGGGCTTCAGTCTTTGCCCATTGACTTTGAATTCCGTGTTGTTCTTAGGGTCTGCAATAAGCACAGCACCGTGTGGGAAAACAGTGCGCACAATGAACGGTCCTGACCAACGAGTTTTCAGCTTCCCCGCGAAAATATAAAGCCTAGAGTTATATAACAGAACCCTATCTCCCGGTGCAAAGTTTTTCCGGGTTATGATTTGGTCGTGGAAAAGTTTAGTTCTGCTCTTGGTGATTCGATCATTCTCATAGGCTTCATTCCATATCTCCTCTAATTCTGAAATCTGTAGTTTCCTAAGTTCACCGGCCTTGGTCAGATCAAAGTTGAGTTGCTTAATTGCCCAGAGGGCCCGGTGTTCTAACTCTACTGGCAGATGACAGGCTTTTTCAAACACAATTCTATAAGGAGACATCCCCAGAACTATTTTAAAAGCAGTGCGGTAAACCCACAATGCATCATTGAGCTTAACCGACCAATCCTTTCGGTTTAGTCTGACAGTCTTTTCCAGAATGAGCTTGATCTGTCAGTTGGTGACTTCGACCTGCCCATTTGTCTGGGGATAATACGGAGTGGATAACTTGTGATTAATGGAATATTTTCGCATCAGAGTTTCAAAAACTCTGTTGCAAAAATGTGATCCATTATCACTAATTATCGCTCTAGGGTGCCAAATCGGGAGAAGATGTTCTCTTTGAGAAATTTGACAACCACTTTGTTGTCATTCGTCTTAGTTGGCACAGCTTCTACCCACTTAGAGACATAATCTACAGCAACCAAAATGAATTGGTTGCCGAAGGAATTAGGATATGGCCCCATGAAATCAATACCCCAAACATCAAAAATTTCAACTTCAAGGATCGGGTTTAGGGGCATCATGTCTCTTCTTGAAATCTTCCCATTTTTCTAACAATTTACGCATGACTTGCAAAAATGATATGAGTCTTTGAACAAAGTGGGATAGTAGAACCCACTTTGTAGAACCTTTTCTGCAGTCTTACGGGGACCGAAGTGTCCTCCGCATGCGAGGTCATGGCAAAACCTGAGCACACTCCTCTGTTCCTCCTCGGGTATGCATCGTCCAATTATTTGGTCGGGACAATACTTAAAAAGATACGGTTCTTCCCAGAAGAAGTACCGTACTTGGGTAAAGAAGCGGTATTGGTCTTGCTTTGTCCAGTCAGCGGGTAATTGTCCCGTGGCCAGGTAATTAACGATGTCAGCATATCAGGGTTCCTTAAGAGTGGCTAGGATGTGCTCGTCTGGGAAATCCTCGTTGACCGGAGCTTTGATGGTTGGTGCATTCGGAATTCGTGAGAGATGATCAGCAACCACATTTTCTATACCTCTTTTATCCCGGATTTCTATGTCAAATTCTTGAAGCAAAAGGATCCACCGAATCAGTCGGGCTTTTGCTTCCTTCTTGGTCATGAGGTATTTCAGGGCCGAGTGATCCGTAAAAATCACCGTCTTTGAACCTAACAAGTAAGGCCGAAACTTTTTAACGCAAAGACAATGGCCAAGAATTCCTTCTCAGTCGTTGTAGAGTTCCGTTGGGCGTCATTCAAAATCCTACTCGAGTAATAAATCACGTGCTGCCTATTGTCTATGCGCTGTTCTAGAACAGCGCCAATAGCAAAATCAGATGCATCACACATGATTTCAAATGGCTGGGTCCAATTAGGAGTAGAAATGATAGGCGCAGAGATAAGTTCTTGATTAAGCTTCCCCCATGATTTAAAACACTCATCGTTGAAATCAAAGGGCACGTCCTTAGCGAGCAGGTTGGTTAAGGGCCTAACAATTTTGCTAAAATCCTTAATGAACCGTCGGTAGAACCCAGCATGCCCTAGAAATGATCTAATATCCTTGATGCTTTTGGGTGGTAGAAGCTTAGCAATTACTTCTACCTTAGCCTTATCCAATGCTATGCCTCTCCTCGAAATCTCATGGCCCAAGACAATCTCCTGTCTCACTATGAAGTGACATTTTTCCCAGTTTAGAGTTAGGTTCTTCTCAATGCATCTTTGTAGCACTAACTCTAAGTGATGAAGACACTGATCAAATGAATCTCCGCAGATGGAGAAGTCATCCATGAAAATCTCAAGAAAACGTTCCACCATGTCAGATAACAAACTAAGCATGTACCGTTGGAACGTTGCAGGAGCATTGTACAATCCAAAGGCATGCGCCGATAAGCAAAGGTTCCGAACGAGCAGGTGAACGTCGTCTTTTCTGGTCTTTTGCAGCAATGGGGATCTGATTGTATCCCGAGTACCCATCTAGAAAGCAGTAGTACTCATGTCCAGCCAAACGCTCAAGCATTTGGTCGATGAAGGGTAGCGGGAAGTGGTCTTTACGGTAGCTGCATTCAACTTCCTGTAGTCAATATAAACACGAACTTTGGTAGGCAGTCTTGTTTGTTACAACTCTTTTTTCTCATTTTCTACTACCGTAAAGCCAGCCTTCTTTGGGACCGCATGAATAGGGCTAACCCATTGACTATCAGAAATGGGATAAATTATCCCATTATCTAATAGTTTCAGATTTCAGCCTTAACTGCCTCTTGCATGAGAGGGTTAAGCCTGCGTTGTGGGTCCCTCCTAGGGTTGCTTCATCGACTAAATGGATTCTGTGTTGTACTATGGCTGGACTTATTCCCTTAATGTCCTTCATTGTCCATCCAATGGCTTCCCTATGTATTTTCAGAATAGACATTAAGCTGTCCTCTTGTTGCTCAGTCGGGTGTGATGCTATGATGACTGGCAAGGTGTCCTTTCCGCCTAGGTAGGCGTACTTGAGATGTTCAGGCAAGGCTTTAAGCTCTAGGGAAGGTGTTGCTTCATTGGAGGCAATCTCTGAGCTTTCAATCTTAGGATGGGGTACACTTGGGTTTGACGCCCAATCTACTGCTGAATCTACGATCTGGTCTAGATTAAAATCTTCAGCCTCCAGATCAAACTCTGCCTCAATTTCTGTCTCCATACTTTCCTCATGCTCACTGGTTAGGTTTTCAATAGAATTGACCTCAAACGTCTGATCATTGACATCCCTAGGTTATCTTCCAAGATTGAAGACATTGACTTCATCATATCTCCAAAAGTCAATCGCATGGACCCGTTCCTACAGTTGATTATGGTATTGGCTGTAGCAAGGAATGGGCGCCCTAAGATGACGGGAGTTTGAGACCTAAGATTGGACACAGGTTGGGTCTCAAGCACAATGAAGTCAACAGGGTAAATGAAATCCCCGACCCGGATGAGGACGTCTGTGATTTCCCCCTTAGGGATCTTCACAGATCGGTCGGCTAGCTGAATGGTGACTCGAGTTGGGCTTTGCTCGGCCAACCCAAGTTGCTGGTATACTAAGAGAGGTAGCAAGTTGATACTTGCTCTAAGGTTAAGAAGCGCTCTACTGATTTCGGTCTGTCCTATGGTGTAGGAAATGGTGGGACATCCGGGATCCTTGTATTTCACCGGAATGGGACCAGACAGAATTTCGCTTATATTAGTGGCCAAGAAGACTTTCTTGGGCACATTGGTCTTTCTCTTCTTTATACACATATCCTTAAGAAATTCGGCATAAGCCGGGACTTGTTGGATAGCGTCAAGAAGTGGCACATTCAATTTGACCTGGTTGAACATCTCTATCATTTTCTCCATGTGCATATTTTTATTGTTGTTCTTAAGCCTATTGGGAAAGGGTGCTACAGGCTGATGAACTTGTTCAGCAGCTTTGTCCTCGTCAGATGTTTGTGGAGTGGATTGGGAGAAACTTGTAGAGGTGGAGGCTGGAGTGGGATCAGGATGGACTGGACTTTTCTGTTGGTAGACCTGGTTGTCTATCTTTTTTCCAGATCGCAGTGTGTGAACAGCATTGCACTGGTTAATCGATAGATCCTGAATTTCATATGCTTGATTGGAGGTTTTTGGGTTAACTAATGGCTGACTGATTGAGCTTCTACCTGCACACAAAATACGGAATTACAGAACTTAAAAATAAAGATGTGCAAGTGCTCAATTCTACCGCGATAGCAAATGGCTATGCGGGTCGTGATCCACAAGGAGGGTTTTACGATAGAAGCGTTTACGTTTCTTTATTGAAATCTTAATAAAGATAAAACGAAGATTCTTCTTTGTTTAAAGAAATGAAAATGAAAAAAGAAAGTTATGTTAAAGTTAGAAGAAAATGAGAGATGAAGAAGGTGGAGAGAAATGGAGAATGACTATTTACAAAGAAAAGGGGAAAGAAGTGACTATGTACAAATGAGTCGAAAAAGAATGATTTAGAAGAGGTGGTGATCTATACTAAAGAAATAAAAGAAAAGAAAGAAAGAAGAGTGAAGAACTACTTACCTAGGTTGATTGATGACTTACCTGGAAACCTTTGCATGTTCTACCTTGCATTCGGAGGCGTTCAACGCATAGACCATACGATCGAGCTCAGTCCCCGTGCGCATTCTATTATCAAGCTGAGCAAGAATGAATTGATACGGATCTTGAGGAGGAGAATGTCTTCATGAACTATCATTGGCACTCACACAACATCGTTATACTAATGCTTCTGGCTTCACTTGCAAACTCATCAAAAACAAAGGAGGTAAAGTAGAAAGAGGGAAAAGAAAATGAAAGTAAAGAAGAACATAAAAATATTACCTTTTATTGCTTGAAACGATAGAAGAAAGGAGAAGGGTACATCAGTGTCACTCTCAACATAGGCCTTCATCTCTTACTTACATGAATCTTCATCTAACCTAAGTTTACATACACATTACATAAAAAGAAAAGAAAAAATTAAACTACAAAATGAAAAACTATTCTAAATCCTATCTCTGCCTGCCCCCTAGTTCTCCTTTTTGCTCAGCTAAAACCAGTATTTATAGGCAAAAAAAAAACTAAAGTAGAAGATCCCAGGAAGATTGGGGGAATCTCCTGGTCTGATGTATTTCCCGTATCTTCTTCTGATTTTCTTATTTTTGCTTCAAAAGTTGACAAAACAGCCTTTGATTGTGCTTGATTCAGGGAGGATTCTTCTCAACCTTCCTTATATGTCAAGATTTTGCCCTGATTTCTTCATCTTGATTCAGGGAGGATTCTTCTCAACCTTCCTTATATGCCAAGATTTTGCCCTGATTTCTTCATTTCAAATTTATCCTGAATTAATCAGAATTTGGTGGGCTTTTGGGCTTGTTTCTCTTCATCTCCTTAAGGAATAGGCCTGCAAATAAATTAAACATTTAATTAGGACAATGCAGATTTTATTCTATAATAAGTATGGAAATATGATAATAAATGTGCAACATTAGTGACCAATCACACCCCCATACCTATCTTTTGCTCGTCCTCGAGCAAAACAACTAAACTATACTAAGGATTATTTAGACCACTTTCGCAGGTCACGCGATTGCACTGAGCATGTGCAACAAGCCGTTAAACCTCTAGGTTTCCCCTAGAGGACGAGTTTTGTCTCGTGAGGGTTTTCAGTGGATTACACCCACAAAATCCATAAAGAAAGAGAAACAAAGAGTTAGTATTTTCGAAAAGCATTTTGAAAGAGAAAAAAAATATTTGAAATATAATTATAAGATTTAAGCAATCTATAAGTTATAGGAAAACTGAATTTTCATTCCTAAACTTAGTCTCTATTCAAAAATTTGTTATCAATCAAAGTAAGGAGTCAAATTGTACTTCTCATCTGGTCTATTACTTTACCCTAAGTCATATGCACCTTGTGATTGTGAAAATTTTGACTAAGGGTTCTTTAACTCTAACTGTAATGCCTCATTTATTATTATTATATATATATATAAATTTTTTTTTTGGTATTATTCCTTAGTTCTATTAGCCTTCTAATCTGCCCATGTAACGAGCCTTTAATCGATGACTCCCAAACCAAACTGTCCTAGGGCATCGGGTGAGAAAACACCCCAAGGACTTAAGGACTCGAGCAAATAAGGCCACAAAACTAAGGATTTTATTATTTGAACCCCTTTTAGGCGTGAATACTTAAGCTTTATTAGGCACAAATACCCAGCTTAATTAGAGAATGTTTATATATATATTTTTTTTCAAACTTATCTAAACATCTTTCTCATAAATACTAAGGCTTGCTTAGGCCAAAGCACCTAGCTAATCAATAATTAGATTTGTTTATCTTTTTTTTTTTAATAAGGCATAAGAATCTTTGTTTTTGAACCCTAAGTGTGTAAGTGTATGAAGTGTGCATATTTCATCAAGGTAAAGATCAAGACTAAATTACTTTAACAAATTATCTTCCAAACCCTAAAAATCAAACAAATAATCTTATTTTGACCAAGTATAAGAAATCCGAATTTGGATTTTCCTATTCCTTAAAATTAACTTAATTTCTTACAAAAAATATGTCAAAATATTGTTTCTATTTTCAAAAAGTTTTTAAAGGTAAAGAAAATGTTAAATTTTTTTTTAATAAAAAGAAAAACCTAAGTTATGTTAGACCCTCCCCCACACCAATCTCATGCATTGTCCTCAATGTATGAATTAATGCATAGATGCATGAAAAGAAGAAAGGGAAGGAGAATGTTACCTTAAGGTGGTGGTTCCGGTGGTGGTCTGATTGGTCCACGAAATGCGGCCCAATCGACTTTTCGTTGGGTTCGGAGGAACCCACCAGAAGTTTCTCTAATATAACCCATTAAGATTGTGTATCCATGAAGGATTTTATTAAGTTTTTGACCCCATCTAATTTCCAAATTCCATAACTGATTTCAGAGTCAAATTTGTCAACCACCTCGTCCCAGAATGGAGTGTGAAAAGATAGAATGATTGACTTGGACTCAGGAAGGACAGGAACTAATACCGACTCAGGAAGGTGACTTAAGTCAAATAAAGGTTCAAGAGTCGAAATAGGTTCAGAAATTGGGTCCAAGTCAAGAAGTTGAAACTTAAGTTCACATGTATTTTCTAACAATGGGATGTGACTTAATATTGGTGATTCAAATTCAAGAATGATAGGTGGTGGAATCAAAACTGACTCTAAAATATTGCTCAAGTTTAGTAACAAAACAGGAGTCAATATTGATTCAGAAAGTTGAACTGGATCACAGATTTGAGAATCTAGATCACATATCTCATTGAGTTCAATATCAAAAAAATGAGAACTTGCCAATTTGTCAATAGGATTTTCAAAAGTGTACAATTGGTCAAGTTCAATATAATCATCATAAATAGGTGATTCAATTTCATGATGAATTGGCACAGGATCCAATGTTGACTCGGGAAAAAGGTTGAAATCAGGTGAAGACACCGGAGTCATTATTGAATAAAGAAGTAAAATTGAATCACTAAGTTGAGGTTCATGATCATATTCATTTTCAAGTTCGATTTCAGGCAAGGGATAACTTGCCAAACTATCAATATTATTTGGAGTTTGGGCAAGTTCAAATGACGGCTCTGAAATGGAACCTTGATTTCCAAAACGACATGACTCTTCGGCTCTAACAGAATGGTTACCGACATCAGAACTAGCCAAATGGTTAGAATGTAAAGATTGGACCATCATTTCTATGTCGTGATTACGAGCGTTTTGAGCCTGAGTCATGGCTTCAAGCATCTCTTCATAGGTGATATGTTCATTGTTGTGTTAAAAAGATGAAGTGTTGTCTTAAAATTGGTAGTGAAATTGTGAGTCCATCAGATTTTGGGATTTGTGTTTGGACTCACGCATACTCATTTCCAAAATTGATAGTTTTCTATTTTGGACTGGTGGATCTGAGTAGGAATCTTGAAAATATTGTGGACTAGGTGGAGAGGGGGACAATTTGGTTGAAAATTGGACTCAGGGTAGGTGAATCCCCACTGACTCTGTGAAGAGTGAAGGTTCACCTAGAGAGGGGTGAATAGGTGATGGCTAATCTAATGGTCACTTAATGATGAATGATGCGGAAGCTAAAAACAAATATGACCTAATTAAAACTTTTTACGCTAAACACTATGTGTAACACAAGAGTGTAGCCGAATTCCCCGTGAAGGGCTCTGAACTAACTCCTCTAGATTCCCCTTGAATGGGTTGAGGTGCCGCGTTGGCTCTCTTGGTTGAATACAAGTGTTAGCAAACAATCCCAAGCAAGTATATCAATTTAAGCACAATATATCAAGCATGTAAATCTAAAGACAATAATTGAATGCAAGATATAAACAAGTAAGGGAGAGAGACAAAAGGCAATCGCAAACACAAGGGTATGTTTCGAGGTTCAAGCACACTTGCTCTACATCCCCGCCTTCGACACACGAAGGATTTCCACTATGCAAGATCCCAATGGATCTCTCCTCGGTGCCGCAACACCTACAAGCCCTCGGACTCCCTAGTCCCGTACACACGCAAGCTCACTAGCTCGCCGAGGCCGCACCTCGAAACAACCGAGTCCGCACCCGAACTCAAAACAACGTGGACACACACGTCCGCCTCCTCAAAGGAACAAAGATGAACTTTGGTGATCACAACTCTTGATCACCTAAAATCCTCTCACAATAAAACCCTATAAGTAGATATAGCAATGGAAAGCTCAAGTGTTTGTGTGAGAAAACAAGGATAGAGATGGTGGAGGAAAACTCAAGAAGAAAATCTCTTTTAACACTCTCTAAATAAAATCTTCCCTTTTGATTGGAAGTATTTGCACTCAAATATGTGGAGAAAACTCTTTTAAAAAGGATGGGAAAAACTGGCTCAAAGCTCTCCTAAAATCTTAAAGAAAACAGCCCCCAAATGACCCTTTATATAGTGTCTGGAAAAACTAGCCGTTGGGGCTCTGTCAGAGCTGCCGGTCGACCCGTCCGGTCGACCGCCAACGGTCAGAAATCCGACCGTTGGAGCCACGGTCGACCGCCCGGGTCGACCGACCCACTAGAGCAGAGAGTCGAACTCTCTGTCGGTCGACCCGTACGGTCGGCCGAACTTTCCAGAGAGCATAGCTCTCTGGAGCGGTCGACCCATACGGTCGGCCGTCCTCCAGTGCACAAAGGCGTGCACATCTGTGCACATCGGTCGACCGACTTCAAGATTAGTCGACTATAAAGGAAGCAAGTCGACTTATCTGAAGCCTGAAACAGAAAACTGGGATTAAAACTTGTTCTTTTGGCTGAAATAAAATCCCATAAAATCATAAAAATCTACAAAAATAGTTTTACCAATATACTTTGATAAACAAACATGCTTGCACAAAATCAAGGCATGTTATAAAAGATTGGACTATTTTTGTAACTTGGAAATATTTGGCTCATGATAAAGACTGTATTTTTTAAAACATGTTTTCTAAACTTTGTTTTTCCAAAACATCTTCAAATAAAAACTAGATATTTTGAACTCATTAAAGCATAGTGTGTATGGATATGATCCACTACACAAATAAGATGAAATATCTAAGTTTTTGACATTAAGCTCTAAACTTGGTTTTGGATTAAAACATGTATATGAGAAAACACCAAAAATGAACAAAACACTTGAAATCTTCACTTGAATACATGTTTGATTTTTGGTTAAAATTCTTTTCTAAAACAAACTAAATCAGAGAGTGTGTGTGTGTATATGTACTTGAGCAATCCACCACTATTCTATCCTTTACATTTTAACTAAAACAAAAACAAAAACTTATACCTAGACACAAGTCTTCATCTTCTTGAAGTCTTCACTTGAAAGCTTCTCATCTTCTTGACTTGGTCCAAGCTTGATCCAAAAGCTCCTTGGATCACATCGTGCTAGCTCCAAATCTTGACATTTTATCCTTTGTTGAGCTATGCACCTACTGAGATCTTGATAATGAATCTGTTACTAATTAAACACAAGATCATTAGTAAACATAACTTCATGAGTTGATCATCATCAAAACTAGGGTGGTAGGCCTTTGGGCCAACAATCTCCCCCTTTTTGATGATGACAAAACTCATGAAGTTATATATGCATGGATTAAAGTAAAGCTTCAAAGAAGCTCCCCCTTAACTCATGCATACCAAATAAACAATAGATATGGCAATGAGGCACATGAATATGTATGCAAGTATGGAGATAAAACATGCAACAAGTATAAATCAAAATCTTTTTCTCCTATTTGCAATACAAAATATATATGCATAAACATAAATCTTATTCAACCATGCATATAACTCAAAATCTTTCTCCCCTTTTGTCAATCATCAACAAAGGTTCAAAGTGAAATCAAATCAAACAAATTTTTCTCCCCTTTTTGTCAAACACAAAAAGATCAAGAAGGGGTTAAATCAAACATATCAATAAAGTATATGCGATATACATTCATGAAGAAGAAGACGCTAAGTTAGCTTCCCTACACATATGCATTACATGAAGAAGGGATGACAAGCCCTAACTCACATAACACATATTATGTAATGCATAAGAGGAGATGTGAAGCTCCCCCTACACACGTATATCATATAAAGAAGAGTTATCAAGCTCCTCAATTTATAATATACTCAACATAAATCTATATGTAGAAGAGATGTTAAGCTCTTCTTGCATATAGGAAATACATATCAAAACATTTTTTTTAATTTTCTTAAACAAAATTTTTAAAGGTATCAGAGCTTTTGTAAAACAAACAAATTTTAAGATACCAAATGGAAAATAATTATTATTGTAAATCATATTGATACCAATTGAAATTTAACAAATATGAAGTTGAAGCATTTTGATATCAATGGTAAACATAATGATCAAAAAAAATTTTATTTTTCATCATAAACTTTGTGCTTTTAAAAATGTGAGCCAATTGTAAGTTAAGCACATGAAAATCATATATATGTATGAAAAATTATACCAATTGAATTTGATACATACATATATAAGAAAACAAAAATATGAGTATATACAAAAATTATCAATTTAGATACCAATTGAAAGAATTTCAATGATACCAATTGAAATAACAATGTAAATCAAGTATATATCTCATATAACTACCACCCAACACATGCACATGTATCATTGGATTCTTTCAATATAGAGCATACATAAGTATGGTCGCCCATCCATCCTCCCATAGATGGTAGGGGTTTTCAAAAATATATTTGAAAATATTTTAGCATTGAAAATCACTACCAAATGAGGAACAATAACTAGTTAAAATAATTTTTGAAAAACTAGTTAAAGATCCTTCAAAACATGAAATCAAAGCATATGTATTTCATGGATCATACCAAATACACAAATATGACACTCAAGATCTATAAAGCTCATAAAAAGATGTTCATGAAACAAGGTCATGACAAAATGAATAAAATGTGAGTATACAAGAGTCATGTAAATAGCATTTTCATGAAATAGACATTGAAGCTCAAAAGTGATCATGTATCAAATTTTACAAAAACATGAAAAATCATTTTTCAATAAAACAAACAAACTTCTAGGTATATGTATGATTTATCCATTCCTAACAATATACATACATATCCCAAACATAAAAGAGTCTATCAAATGTATTTGCATGAAGGCAAGAGACTCACGGGTATACATGTATACGTATTAGATTTGAGTTAAAATACATATACATGAAGTAAAAACATGAAAATTGGCAAAACATGTATAAATGAAAGAATCATCAAAACTAGCCTATACATGTGCATAAAGTGGGTACAAATGAGCATGAAGTGCAAACATATATAAATCAAATGTAACTCACTATTTGTACATGTATACATGCAAGTTTTGATAAAATCTACATTTAAACTAGTTCATACCACATGAAGCACAATAAATCATAAAACATGAACATGCTCAAAATATTATAAATGAACTAGCATGTACATAAATAAAATGAGAGTTTAGAGATTGTTACCAACTCCAAAGCTCCAAATATGGTGGTCTTTCCCACCAAAACCTCCTTGATAGCGATGCATCCATATATGTGTCCATCAAATCCAAGTGCATCCACCATCAAGGCATCAAATCTCTCACGTCTTGTGAGAGCTCTCACCTACATCAAAAACAAAAGGTGGGGACTTTGGTACCCATTTTTTCTTGGGTCCACGGGGGTTAGCATTTAATGGAACCCAACAATTTTTCTTAGCAAAATTTAAAGCATATATCTTATCATAACAAAATTTTGCTAAATGGCCTTTGCGGCCACAATGTGTACACTTGTACACCTTAGTATGCTTATAAGTGTGATTGTGATCGTGGCGTGCAACATAAACAAATGCATGATGAGAGTGATGTGCATGAACGTGATGAGTTTGTTTCTTTGCAAACAAGGACTCCAACCTAGTATGGTTAAATGCACACGAGTTCAAAGTTGAACTCAAACTATCTATTTTATTTTTTAAATTCTTAATCTCACTATCATCAATGGAAGCATGTAAAGAGTAGTGAGAAATAAAATCATTTTTCTTCTTTTAGAAACATTTCTTTTTCCTTTTCTTTTTCAAAAATTTTTCTTTTCAAAAAATTATTTTCTTGAAAAACGACTTCCTTTTGTTTTTCCACCAAAATAATTTCATTTTTCAAAATGGTGTTTCCTTCGCAAAGATCACTTAATTTCGTAAACAAGGAAACTTTCTCATTTTTCAAATCTTCATTTTCTTTTTCTAAACATGCAATTTTAGAGTTAAATGAATCTTGTTCTATATGCATGCAATCCAATTTCTTTTTCAAATTTTTATTATCTTTCTTAATCATGTCATATTTTTCAAGCAATAATTGACAAAATGTAGAAAGCTCTTCATATGACATGTTAACATCCTCATCCTCGGATTCGGTAGTTACCTCAAGGGGGTTATCCCCTTGGACCATGTAGCACTTGTTGGAGATGTCGCTTCCAACATCCGAATCACTCCCCGCATAGTATTGATCATTTTCGCCAAGGGAGAGGAGGGTGTTCCAAACTATAAAAGCCAATTCAACATTAGAAACCCTAGATAAATAATCATCATTTAGGGTTGATTTAAGAGCATGAAGGGCTTTTGAGTTAGCCTCAAAATACTTGCTATTATTAACATAAGAATCATTAGTGGTAGCAAGATATACATGAATGCCTAAGGATTTGAGGTACAGTAACATCTTAACCTTCCAAATTTGGATGTTAAGAATGTCAAAGGTGGGTGGTGACATGAAGTGCATGGTGTGTGTACAAAATATTGTGATTAGCCTAAAAAGAGGATCTTTAACTCTAGGTTGTTAGACCCAATATCAAGAGCACTTGGCTCTGATACCAATTGAAGGTTCACCTAGAGGGGGGGTGAATAGGTGATGGCTAATCTAATGGTCACTTAATGATGAATGATGCGCAAGCTAAAAACAATTATGACCTAATTAAAACTTTTTACGCTAAACACTATGTGTAACATAAGAGTGTAGCTGAATTCCCCGTGAAGGGCTCTGGACTAACTCCTCTAGATTCCCCTTGAATGGGTTGAGGTGTCGCGTTGGCTCTCTTGGTTGAATACAAGTGTTAGCAAACAATCCCAAGCAAGTATATCAATTTAAGCACAATATATCAAGCATGTAAATGTAAAGACAATAATTGAATGCAAGATATAAACAAGTAAGGGAGAGAGAGAGAAAAGGCAATCGCAAACACAAGGGTATGTTTCGAGGTTCGAGCACACTTGCTCTACATCCCCGCCTTCAACACACGAAGGATTTCCACTATGCAAGATCCAAATGGATCTCTCCTCGGTGCCGCAACACCTACAAGCCCTCGGACTCCCTAGTCCCATACACACGCAAGCTCACTAGCTCGCCGAGGCCGCACCTCGAAACAACCGAGTCCGCACCCGAACTCAAAACAACGCGGACACACACGTCCGCCTCCTCAAAGGAACAAAGATGAACTTTGGTGATCACAACTCTTGATCACCTAAAATCCTCTCACAACAAAACCCTATAGGTAGATATAGCAATGGAAAGCTCAAGTGTTTGTGTGAGAAAATAAGGATTGAGATGGTGGAGGAAAACTCAAGAAGAAAATCTCTTTTAACACTCTCTAAATAAAATCTTCCCTTTTGATTGGAAGTATTTGCACTCAAATATGTGGAGAAAACTCTTTTAAAAAGGATGGGAAAAACTGGCTCAAAGCTCTCCTAAAATCTTAAAGAAAACAGCCCCCAAATGACCCTTTATATAGAGTCTGGAAAAAACTAGCCGTTGGGGCTCTGTCAGAGCTGCCGGTCGACCCGTCCGGTCGACCGCCAACGGTCAGGAATCCGACCGTTAGAGCCACGGTCGACCGCCCGGGTCGACCGACCCACTGGAGCAGAGAGTCGAACTCTCTGTCGGTCGACCCGTACGGTCGGCCAAACTTTCTAGAGAGCATAGCTCTCTGGAGCAGTCGACCCGTACGGTCGGCCGTCCTCCAGTGCACAAAGACGTGCACATCTGTGCATGTCGGTCGACCGAGCCTGTCGACCGACTTTAGGATTAGTCCACTATAAAGGAAGCAAGTCGACTTATCTGAAGCCTGAAACAGAAAAGTGGGATTTAAAACTTGGTCTTTTGGCTGAAATAAAATCCCATAAAGTACATAAAAATCTACAAAAATAGTTTTACCAATATACTTTGATAAACAAACATGCTTGCACAAAATCAAGGCATGTTATAAAAGATTGGACTACTTTTGTAACTTGGAAATATTTGGCTCATGATAAAAACTGTATTTTCCAAAACATGTTTTCTAAACTTGTTTTTCCAAAACATCTTCAAATAAAAACTAGATATTTTGAACTCATTAAAGCATAGTGTGTATGGATATGATCCACTACACAAATAAAATGAAATATCTAAGTTTTTGACATTAAGCTCTAAACTTGGTTTTGGATTAAAACATGTATATGAGAAAACACCAAAAATGAACAAAACACTTGAAATCTTCACTTGAATACATGTTTGGTTTTGGTTAAAATTCTTTTCTAAAACAAACTAAATCAAGAGTGTGTGTGTATATGTACTTGAGCAATCCACCACTATTCTATCCTTTACATTTTTAACTAAAACAAAAACAAAATCTTATATCTAGACACAAGTCTTCATCTTCTTAAAGTCTTCACTTGAAGGCTTCTGATCTTTTTGACTTGGTCCAAGCTTGATCCAAAAGCTCCTTGGATCACACCGTGCTAGCTCCAAATCTTGACATTTTATCCTTTGTTGAGCTATGCACCTACTAAGATCTTGATAATGAATCTGTTACTAATTAAACACAAGATCATTAGTAAACATAACTTTATGAGTTGATCATCATCAAAACTAGGGTGGTAGGCCTTTGGGCCAACAAAGAGTTGAAATCGTTATGGAAATTATGGTTATAAGATTGGGGACATGGGTTATATTGATTCGGATAAGACCAATCCGGCACACTAGGTTGGTTAAAATTATGATATGCCGGGTTGGTAATGTTGGCCCAAAGGCCTTCCACCCTAGTTTTGATGATGATTAACTCATGTAGTTATGTTTACTAATAATCTTGTATTGTTTAAGTTTCAGATCATTAACCAAGATATTAGTTGGTGATTAGCTTCAACAAGGTGTTTGGAAGCTTATCATGGTGATTCCGGTGCCAAAGCTTAAAGATCATACCTTTGCACTCGGTGGATCGCGTTTGGGAGCAAGTCTACTTGAAGATGGAAGATCGTCAAGAGACTTAGGTATCCTAGTTTAGATTATGAGTTTTTAGATCCATTTGTAAAGTTTAGAATAGTTGATATGCTCAAGTGCACACATACACACACGTTTCATGATTTGGATTTTGGGTTTTCATGAATAGTAGATCAAAACAAGTTTACTTTATTTCTATGTATATTAGATATGTTCTAGATATACATACATGGTTTAAATGTGCTAAACAAACTTATTTTGATATCCCTATTCATGTGTTGAAAAACCAAGTTTGATAAAAATACAAGAGTTTGTTTTTGATAAAAATGAGAAGAAACAAAAATGATTTCATATGCTTGATATTTGAGTAGAAATGATTATCACATATTTATATATCAATGCAATATGGTAAAAATATTTTTGGGAATTTTTTACAAGTGTTAAAAGATCTTTTAACAAAATATTTTTCCCAGTTTTTCAGACCCAGACTGACCTGTCAGGCCAGAACGGTCGACCGAGCGGTCGACCGCACCTAAGGCCGGTCGACCGCGCGGTCGACCGACGTGCACAGATTTGTGCACGTCTGGCAGCCAGGGGGCCGGTCGACCGGACGGTCGACCGCTGCAGAGAGCTCTGCTCTCTGTTTGTTTCGGTCGACTGGGCGGTCGACCGGAGGCTCCAACGGGTCATAATATGACCGTTGGACGGTCGACCGGCCGGTCGACCGTTGCCTGTCAGAGCTGCCAGCTCAGCTCTAACGGCTAGTTTCTGTTTTGGCCTATATAAACCCCATCTCTTTGGGATTTTGGCTAAGGTTTTTACAAGAGAAAAATACCTTGTTTTCAGAGTTTAAAAACAAGTTTTTTAAAAGAGTTTTTGTGCTAAAAAGATTGATTCTTATTTGTTTTGGGTTTTGGAAAATCAAAGAAAAATAGATTTTTGGGATTTTGATTTGGTCTTTTATTCCTATCATCTACAAGAGATTTCCCAAGAAGTTTTTCTTTGTTGCTTGTTTCCAATAACACCTAGTTTTCCACACTTGAGCTATCATACTATCCTAATCTATTAGGATCATTTGTTTTGTGGAAAAAGAGAAAGAAAAGAGAGATTGAGTTTGTGGTTTTTGGAACCACTTGTTGTAAACACCCTTATTATTGTTGTATCCCTCTTAGGTAGAGGTGATCGGGTGATTGGTTTGTATCCCTCAAGTGTGAGGTGATTGAGATTGGTTGTGAACCTCTTCGGTAGAGGTGTTGTTGTTGGTTGTTGTATTGGCTACGGGCCTAACCCCTCGGTTGTGAGGTGGTTGTTTGAGAGAGGAGTTTGGTACTCCTAGAGTTGTAACAAATCCTCTTTGGTAGAGGTTCCCTCGGTGGGAGATAGTGGATTGGAAATCCTACACGGTGGTGTAGGCGGGGATGTAAAGTAAGGTGCTCGAACCTCGAAACATATCTTGGTCTTTGCGATTGATCCATTGTCTCTCTAACTCTCACTCTCTTTACTTTGTGCAAGCATCATTTCATTCAAGCATCATTCTTTCATTGCATACATATCTTATACATTGCTTGTGTTGCCTTGCATCTTTATATTGCTATTCATTCTTATATGCTTGGCTTGATTGTGTGTATTTCATATTGCTTGGATTGCTTGTGTGTGTGTGCCTAACTTATACTCATCCAACAAGAGTTTCACATAGCGCCTCAACCCATTTCAAGGGGAATCAAGGGGAGTTAGTCCAGAGCCTCGCAAGGGGAATTCGACTACACTTGTTGTATTGTATTAGTTTGTGCATAATTTGCATTAGCTTCCGTTTTTAGCGCACTTAGTTTTGCATTTAGTTTTAGATTAGCACTAACACCTATTCACCCCCCCTCTAGGTGTTTTTTCAATTGGTATCAGAGCTAGTGCTCCTGATACTTAGGCTTAACATCCTAGGAGTAAGATCCATTGATTGCTAATCTTGTTTGCATTTATTTGTTTGCACACATTTAGTTTACCATGGCCTTCATGACCCCACCGATGTATGACCCTTCAAATATTCATGTTTGGAAGATTAGGATGACCGTTTATTTACAAACCCTAGGTCATAAAGTTTATCTTGCTATTGCCAAGGAATCCTTCCTTAGTGATCGCAATCATATAGGGGCCAATGCACAAGCCCTAGAGGCCATTAGAAGCACTTTATCTAAAGATTATCTTTTATGTGTTTCTAACTTTGATTCCGCTTTTGTAGTGTGGAACAAATTGACAACCACCAACACCTCCAAGCTTCAAGTCCAAATCCAACAAGAAGAGGAATCTAGTGGAGAATCCGAACCACAACAATGCTATATGGTCCAAGGGAATGACTCCCTTGAGGTACACTCGAAAACTCAACTAGATAGTAATGATTGTGCTAGTTCTTCAAATGATTATGTTGATTCCCATGCTTTGAATGAAGAACTATCCATAGTTTGTGAAAAATTGCTAGAAAAATATAAAATTTTGAAAAAGGAAAGTCTAGGCCTTGAAAAAGAAAATAAGAGTTTGCATGCTAGACTTAACAATGTTTTGCAAGAGAAAGAGGAGATTGCTAATGAGAGGGATTCATTAAAATCTAAACTTGATCTTGCACTTAAAGAAAATAACTTTTGAAGTCTAAAAATGATTGCCATGCTATTTTGAAGAAAAATGAAAATTTGTCTTCAAAAGTTGATTTGTTTTAAAAGAAAATGATTCTTTGAAAATTAAGATTGCTTCAATTTCTAAAGATTTAGAAATATGTTTAAAGAAAAATGTTATTTTACAAAATAAAATTGATGCACATGTTTGCCATGCTAGTGTAGCTTCATCTAGTCTACCTAATGCATGTACCACTTCTTCTATGATTAAAAATGATATAAATATGTTGAAGGAGAAAATGGATTGTTTGGGCTCCACTATGAGCCAATGTGCCATGAACCACTCACGGTTGGAAACCTTGGTTCGAAAGAAACAAATTCCATCTTTTCATGCACACCCTCCACGGCATACACATGCTCCTCACGGACACCATCACACGTATGCTCATGTGTACACTTGTACACATTGTGGACGTAGGGGCCACCTTGCTAAATTTTATTTTGATAGATTAAATATTGATAATTTAGCAAAGAAATTTGTTTGGGTTAGAGAAGGTACTAACCCCCATGGACCCAAAAGAGTATGGGTACCAAAGACCACCCCTCCTTTGTTTAATGTAGGTGTGGGCTCTCACATGACGTGAGAGTGATGACACCTTGGAGTGAATGCGTTCCGAGCTTCATGGAAATCAATTGGATGCATCACTTTCAAGGGAAGATTTGGTGGTGAGGACCACCACGTTTTGGAGACAAGGAAAGTTGCTTCTTCGGTTTTGGTAACTATCCTAACTCCTCATTTATTGTTTACATGCTTTCAATATTCATGTTTATAGCATGTTTTTGATGTCTATGGATTAGTATGTTCATACCATGTTATTAGATCCTTGACACTTATGTTTAACATTTTGAGACACCCATGTTTAATATAGACCATTATTTTTTCTGTTCTCACCGTTTGTTTAGCTATCATGTTATCATAGGTTTAATAACATATGTATTGGCATGATAATCATATTTTTCGACACTAGTATAAATCCTAGTCTAAATGATTTATGTTTTGTTTTTATGCTTTATGTCTTGATTACATGTTTAGATGTTAGTTTTCATTAAAACTAGAAGATTTATATTTGTACATATGATGGGCTACAAATAAATCTATATATGTTTGGGATTGAATGCTTGTTTGTTCCCATTAGATGTGCTAGTATAGTCTAATTTTGATGATTCATACATTTTAAACTTGTATTCCATTTTTGGTATTTGTTTTTATGATTATGAGTTTTCATTTCATGTATATGTGTATTTTGCCAAACTTGAAGATATACATGTATACCCCTTGAGTCATTTGCCTTTCATGCAAATATCTATTATGGACTCAAAGTGTGTTTAAGGGATATGTATGTATACTTCTTGTGTTGACAAATCATACATATACCTTGAAAAGAATTGGTATCAAATTGTTTTAATGAAAAGCTAAATTTTTATACTTTTCATGCTTTTCATGTTTTCCTTGAATTGGTATTTAAACTTCATGTATATGTTTACCTTGTCCAAACCATTAGATATACATGAATATCCTTTTTGAGCCACGTGCCTTCATGCATATATCCTTGTGGACTCGTTTGTATCTTGGATATGTATGTATACTTTGGTTTGTATTAGACATACATATGCCTTGAAGATTAAATAATATTAATTTTTAGTTTTCTTATTTAAAGGAATAATTGAACTTAATTGAACAAATTTTCATGATTGTGATCTCCATACTTGACTTGTACACTCACATTTATTATTTGCTCATGTTTTATTTTCATGAGACATTTTTTATGCTTAATTGGATTAGAGTGTTGATTATCATGTGGATTTCATTTTTATGAAAAATGATTTGTATTTATTCCTTGCTTGAAGGATTTCGTACTAGTTAACAAAACTTTTCATTTTAACTAGTTCATATTCTTCGTTATAATATGAGATATACACTTGACCCTATTCTTTCAATTGGTATCATTGAACACTTTCAATTGGTATCAATTTTTGATCTTTTTGTATACTCATATATGTTTTGTATATGTATGCTTACTCTTTCAAGAATATCAATGTCAATTGGTATCTAATTTTCATACGTATATATACTTGTTTATGCTAAGCTTGAAAAAAAAAATTTCTATTGTTTGATTTGTTTTCAATTGGTATCTTAACAAGCTTATGCATATGTTTAGTTGGTATTTCATAAAGGGGAGAAAATTTGATGTTGTCTTTCAATTGGTATTTGATTTCCACTCCCTTGCTTTATGTTAAAATATAGTTTCAAATTGGTATCATATGTTTAAAAGAACACATTTCTCTTAATGATATCAAGATGTTTATGTTAAATGTTTTAAATTGGTATCTCAAAATTTTGTTTAAGAAAAACATATTTATTTTACATTGTCTATATGTGTATAAATTCATGTTGAGTGTATCTTGTATTGAAGAGCTTGACAACTCTTCCTTATGTGGTACACGTGTGTAGGGGGAGCTTCACATCTCCTTTTATGCATTACATATTTTGTGTTATGTGAATTAGGGCGTGTCTTCCTTTCTTCATGTAACTCATATGTGTAGGGAAGCTAACTTAGCGTCTTCCTCTTCATGAATGTATATAGCATATAACATTTATTGATTTTTGTTTATTTTCATTTGGTATCAAAATGCTTCATTGACATATTTTTAATTGATATCATGTTTGTAGTCACCCCTTATTGACTTTGTTTTTGTTTTAGACAAAAAGGGGGAGTGATTGGTAGTGAAAAGTGCATTTTTATCATCATATTTACCATCACATTTTCATATTTATTCATTTAATTCTGCACATTTATTAATATTTTGTAATTTATTGTGTGCAGGCCTCGAATTATTATTTTAACAATAAATAAAACTTAAAGAGCCCAAAAGCCCAGATCCAAGCCCATATTTGAAGCCCAAGAGTCAAAGTGCAAATATCAGATTGTCAAAGTGCAAATATACAAGGGCTAAAGTTGCAATTATTGAAGATGAGGGAAGGATAGAATTCTACCCAACCCTAAACTCTTGCAGGATGAGGATAAAAGCCAAAGAGAGTGCAAAGATAAAAATTCAAAGAATTCGGATTCAGACTGTACACGTTTTAGTGTTTAAATCATAACTTTTTCTACAGTTATGCAAATCTGATGATTCAAGATGCTCCAGAAAGAAGACTTGAAGACCTACAACTCTTATGTTGATCAAACTTTCCAATTCAATCCGTAGATAAGCTAATTTCGTCGATCAACATGATAAGAAGTTGCAGGACAGATTTGAATTTCTATGGATAAGTGCCACAAGTCTGGAGATAAGATCTTTTTGGGAGAGTTGTACTAGGACTCTACATCTTCCAACACCTATAAATATCCCTGCAGATGCAACACAGAGAGAACACAGAAAAGTCCAGCGAAGAGCCAAGGGCCAAGAGCTAGGGTTTAGGTTTTTCTTCTTCTAGGTTAGATTTTATGTTCGTTTTTCTTTTGTAAAATCTGTAACTGAGAGTGGAGGAAGCTTTCATGGAGGAAGGAGTCCATGCTTGTACTGAGGTGACAGCGGTGTAAGCCAACTCTTCTTCTATTGTTAATGAAATCTTCTTGAGGTTTGTCTTTTTTATTATTCTTGTTTTATTTCTTCGTATTTATTCTTGTATTTCTCTGTTCCTGTTTTCTTTCATTGTTTTTCTCTAATGCCTTGTGAACAATGAGACCCAATTGCATTGAGACTGCCTAGCCAAAGAAGAACCCTTGATGGCTTATGGCGATGAACATCCTATACGCCATACTTGCAAGTCTTCCAAGAAAAGGTAAATCATCGCACGGATCAAAGGTAAGCAGGCTGAAGAGGTTTGTACGTGTTATAAGTTTTTCTTTCTTTCCTTCTCTAGTTTAGATCACCATCCACATCTTTCCATATTCTTTCCCACAACTCATTGTAAATACCACTTTTCATTGTAAATATCGTTGTGACTAACAAAATAATTAAAAAAGATAAATTTTTAGGGATAACTTACAAACGCTTCCATCGCTAGTCCCTCCCTGAGGATCACGACCCGCATAGCCTTGCTACAGCGGATTAGTATTGAGAACCTCGCACATCCTATTCTTAAAACTAAAATACTACATTTTGTGTGCAGGAAATCTCAGTCAACAAATTGGCGCCGTTGCGGGGAGGGACGGTAAGTTATTCTCTAATAAAAAAATATTTTTTATTAACTAATTCTTTTATTCTTTTCTGTTTGCAGGTTTGGAGAACAGGAAACAGAAACAGAGCAGCAGCAAGGACATACAGCAACCCAGTGCCCTGCCCTCGAAGGAAGAGCACGAGGGCCTGCAACTTTGCCGCGGAAACGCGGCCAGAGCCGCGGATCCGCGGCAAGTGCAGTGAACTACTAATTCAGTTTTTTGCAGATTGCTGAAATTTGAGATTACTGCTTACTGCTCTATTCTGTTTTGTTCTGTGATATACCTGTAAATTGCTAATAATTCAACAGTAAATCATTGGTTGTTAAAAATAAAAAGTGATTAGACGTTTGCATATTAGGCACGTGTCTTTTCAATTATTTTTTTTTTACTGTTGAAGAGTGCTGGAGAAGCAAGGTACGTACGCATTGCATGTAGAATAGGATTCATCTCTTGGTTGATTTTCTGCTTTGAGTGATTCTTATCTATTTATCTTGTACACTTGCACTAATTCATCTTAAGGGTATAACCCATTAACAAGATAAGGTGGGGATTTCATCACCCTTCCTTAGCCCAAAAATCATATCCCGAGCACTCACTAACCCAAGCCTAACTTAAAAATTAGTAGACGTTGGCCCTAGGGACATCTCGGACTCAATTAGGAGATTATCCTAAGGGGGAACGGTGTTGGAAGTTGACTCCTGCCAAATCAGTGTCTAGGAAGGGGATTGAGGGCCGAAAGCCCGAAGTGTGGTGGTTATTTAATTAAGGAACGTCTTTGACGGAAAACCTCCCACCACTCTTGCCCCGACCTGGCTGATTAACTTGTGGTCAAAGTCTACACCCTACCTCCCGTGGACAGTCTAACCAGTTAGGAGTCGTCTAGGTCTAGGTCTACCCTAACTTAGGTTAGAAATTTTTCTTCTTTGTTTGTTTTCTTTTTGTTTTGTTTGTGATTGTGTGATATGGCCTATAACAATAATTTTTTCAATTTTAATGAGGATCCATGTTACACACCAACCTCTTATTCGGATATTACCAACCCGGCATATCATAACTTTGACCAACCTAGTGTGCCAGATTGGTCTTATCCGAATCATTACATGCCCAGTCCCAATACTATGAACAAGATTGGAATAATCATCACTACTCTTCACAGAGTCAATGGGAATTCAATACCCCTGAGCCATATGGTCAACCACCTGTTCAACCAGTATCTTCATATACGTCTTTTCCTACATCACCAAGGTTTCAGTCCACCATTGATCTATTTGATGGGTTAGAAGAAAAAGTGGATCGGTTGCAAGATATAATGAATGATCAAATTTCTAGACTTTCAAACATTCTTGAGCGAACCAACCAAGTTGATAGGAACCAAGAATCATTCTGTCTAGAAGACCTTGATCAAAATTCAATTTCATCACATCAATATGAACTTGCTCAACCCCAATCCTTGGACAAGTTGGCTAGTTTTAATTTCAATGAGATTGAATTAGATTGTGAATGTGAACCCGATCCCCAACTTTGCGATTCAGTTTCCATCTTCGAATCTATGTTGACTCCAGTATCCTTACCCAATTTGGACCAATTTTCTGAGCCAACATTTATTCCCATACCCATAGATCATGAAATTGAATCACCCATTTTTAATGATCATATTGAACTTGACCAATTGTGCAATTTTGAAAGTCCCATGGAAAAATTGGCAAGTTCCCATTTTTATGAGATTGAAACTAATGAGATATGTGACCTAGATTCCCAAATCTACGATCAAGTTCAAATTCCCGAATCATTATTGACTCATGTTTTGTTACCCGACTTAGGTAATATTTTAGAGTCAGTTTTGATTCCCACACCTATCATTCTTGAACTTGATTCACCAACATTGAGTCACATTCCATTGTGGGAAAATGATTGTAGACTTGAGTTTCAATTTCTTGACTTGGACCCACTTCTTGATCCTAGCCCGACTCTTGAACCTTTACTTGATTTGAGTTTCTTTCCTGAGTCGGTATTAGATCCTGAACCTATCATTCTTGAGTCCAAGTCAACCATTTTACCAAGTCACATTCTTTTGTTGGACATAGGTATAGACCATGACTCTGTGATGATTTTCCAGGACTGGTCATGTAAAGGGAGTAAGTTTCACGAGAGGATCTTCCATGATCCTATTCATTCTGGGGACTGTAAACATGTAAATATAAAAGAGGTAAATAAAGGTAGGTCCCCGTGAACTACCACGTTATCTTGTTTGGGCCGCATTTCGTGGACCAATTAGACCACCTCCGGAACCACCACCCTAAGGTAACTTCCGCCTTCCCTTGTTCTGTTTCATGCATATATGCATTCATTCATACATTGAGGACAATGCATGAGATAAGTGTGGGGGTGGGCTTTACTAACATACTAACATAGGTAGACACTAACAAAATTTGCTAATAAAAAAAAAATTTAAAAAAAAATGTTATAAAAAGGATAATACTTTGACTTATTTTTTGAAAGAAATCTAAGTTAGTTTTAAGGATTAGGAAAATCATGATTAGGATTTCTAAAGACTTGGTCAAAATAAATAAATTGTTTAAATTTTAGGTATAGGAGAGAATTGAATAAATAATTAGTCTTGATTTTTACCTTAATGAATATTGCATACCTAATGCATATCTAGGATTCTAAGACAAAGACCCTTGTGCCTCATAAAAAAAAATATGTCTAAAAAAAAAAAAAAAATCACCAATTAAGCTGATACATGTGCCTCAAGAAGCATAAGTACTCATGCCTAAAGGTGAGTAAATAAAATAAATAAAGTCCTTAGTTTGGGGCCTAGTTCACTCGAATTTGAGTCCGCGGGGTGTTTTCTCACTTGGTGCCCTAAAGCCGACTGGTTTAGGAGCCACCGACTTTAAGTTCGCTACATGGGTGGATTAGAAAGCCTAATAAAACTAAGAATATGAGATATGTATTAACACATCTAAGAGTCAATTAGTTAGGTATGAGGGCCTCAAGAAGCCTTGATACTTATACGAAAGAAAATTAGATGAGTTATACATGCCAAAAAAAAAAAAAAATAGATATTAACACATCTAATAGTCAATTAGTTAGGTATGAGGGCCTCAAGAAGCCTTGATACTTACACGAAAGAAAATTAGATGATGTTATAAAAATAATAAAGAGGCATGAGAGTCCAAGTTAAGGAATTCCTAGATTCATAAGGGTGCGTATGACTTTTGGTAACGAAAAGACTATATTAGAAATTCAATTTTAATCCTTACCTAAAATGAATAACAATTGACTTTAAAAAGACTAAGTTTGAAGAATGAATAAAAATGAGGATCCTAAAACTTATAGACTACTTAGTCTCTTCAATAATAATTCAAATATTTTCCTTTTTATGGATTTTGTGGGTGTAATCCGCTGAAAACCCTCACGAGACAACACTCGTCCTCTAGGGTAACCTAGAGGTTTAACGGCTTGTTGCACGTGCTAAGTGCAATCGTGATTCCTACGAAAGTGAGTTAGGTTAGATTAATTTTTCTTTTTCTTTGTTTTACTCGAGGACGAGCAAAAAGATAAGTGTGGGGGTGTGATTGGTAGTGAAAAGTGCATTTTTATCATCATATTTACCATCACATTTTCATATTTATTCATTTAATTCTGCACATTTATTAATATTTTGTAATTTATTGTGTGCAGGCCTCGAATTATTATTTTAACAATAAATAAAACTTAAAGAGCCCAAAAGCCCAGATCCAAGCCCATATTTGAAGCCCAAGAGTCAAAGTGCAAATATCAGATTGTCAAAGTGCAAATATACAAGGGCTAAAGTTGCAATTATTGAAGATGAGGGAAGGATAGAATTCTACCAACCCACCCTAAACTCTGCAGGATGAGGATAAAAGCCAAAGAGAGTGCAAAGATAAAAATTCAAAGAATTCGGATTCAGACTGTACACGTTTTAGTATTTAAATCATAACTTTTGCTACAGTTATGCAAATCCGATGATTCAAGATGCTCCAGAAAGAAGACTTGAAGACCTACAACTCTTATGTTGATCAAACTTTCCAATTCAATCCGTAGATAAGCTAATTTCGTCGATCAACATGATAAGAAGTTGCAGGACAGATTTGAATTTCTATGGATAAGTGCCACAAGTCTGGAGATAAGATCTTTTTGGGAGAGTTGTACTAGGACTCTACATCTTCCAACACCTATAAATATCCCTGCAGATGCAACACAGAGAGAAACACAGAAAAGTCCAGCGAAGAGCCAAGGGCCAAGAGCTAGGGTTTAGGTTTTTCTTCTTCTAGGTTAGATTTTATGTTCGTTTTTCTTTTATAAAATCTGTAACTGAGAGTGGAGGAAGCTTTCATGGAGGAAGGAGTCCATGCTTGTACTGAGGTGACAGCGGTGTAAGCCAACTCTTCTTCTATTGTTAATGAAATCTGCTTGAGGTTTGTCTTTTTTATTATTCTTGTTTTATTTCTTCGTATTTTATTATTGTATTTCTCTGTTCCTGTTTTCTTTCATTGTTTTTCTCTAATGCCTTGTGAACAATGAGACCCAATTGCATTGAGACTGCCTAGCCAAAGAAGAACCCTTGATGGCTTATGGCGATGAACATCCTATACGCCATACTTGCAAGTCTTCCAAGAAAAGGTAAATCATCGCACGGATCAAAGGTAAGCAGGCTGAAGAGGTTTGTACGTGTTATAAGTTTTCTTTTTTTCCTTCTCTAGTTTAGATCACCATCCACATCTTTCCATATTCTTTCCCACAACTCATTGTAAATACCACTTTTCATTGTAAATATCGTTGTGACTAACAAAATAATTAAAAAAGATAAATTTTTAGGGATAACTTACAAACGCTTCCATCGCTAGTCCCTCCCTGAGGATCACGACCCGCATAGCCTTGCTACAGCGGATTAGTATTGAGAACCTCGCACATCCTATTCTTAAAACTAAAATACTACATTTTGTGTGCAGGAAATCTCAGTCAACAGGGAGACCATTGTTTGTATTGTTTTGTTTGACTCAAAAAGGGGGAGAAAAGATTTTTACCCCTCATTATATTGTTTTGATTGTTTGCCCCTTTGTTGATGATTGACAAAAAGGGGGAGAATTATTTGAGAGTTTAACATGCATATATAAAACTCACAACTCAAAATGCATGATTGGTACATATTTTATATATATGCATAGTTATGTTTTTGCATATATTAAGTTTAATACAGTTTAATGTATATTATTGGTATCTAGAGCATCTAGAAAATGTTTATTTGTTAATTGGTATCTAGAGCATGCTTTGCTTTAAATATTTCATTGGTATCTAGAACCTTTATTGTTTATGTATATTTGAGCATTCATGTTTTTAAGAGCCTTCATTGCATATTATTATGTTTATTTGGCTATGCATGAGTTAAGGGGGAGCTTCCTTGAAGCTTTACTTTAATCCATGCATATATAACTCATGAGTTTTGTCATCATCAAAAGGGGGAGATTGTTGGCCCAAAGGCCTTCCACCCTAGTTTTGATGATGATTAACTCATGTAGTTATGTTTACTAATAATCTTGTATTGTTTAAGTTTCAGATCATTAACCAAGTTATTAGTTGGTGATTAGCTTCAACAAGGTGTTTGGAAGCTTATCATGGTGATTCCGGTGCCAAAGCTTAAAGATCATACCTTTGCACTCGGTGGATCGCGTTTGGGAGCAAGTCTACTTGAAGATGGAAGATCGTCAAGAGACTTAGGTATCCTAGTTTAGATTATGAGTTTTTAGATCCATTTGTAAAGTTTAGAATAGTTGATATGCTCAAGTGCACACATACACACACGTTTCATGATTTGGATTTTGGGTTTTCATGAATAGTAGATCAAAACAAGTTTACTTTATTTCTATGTATATTAGATATATTCTAGATATACATACATGGTTTAAACGTGCTAAACAAACTTATTTTGATATCCCTATTCATGTGTTGAAAAACCAAGTTTGATAAAAATACAAGAGTTTATTTTGATAAAAATGAGAAGAAACAAAAATGATTTCATATGCTTGATATTTGAGTAGAAATGATTATCACATATTTATATATCAATGCAATATGGTAAAAATATTTTGGGAATTTTTTACAAGTGTTAAAAGATCTTTTAACAAAATATTTTTCCCAGTTTTTCAGACCCAGACTGACCTGTCAGGCCAGAACAGTCGAGCGGAGCGGTAGACCGCACCTAAGGCCGGTCGACCGGCGGTCGACCGACGTGCACAGACTTGTGCACGTCTGGCAGCCAGGGGGCGGTCGACCGGACGGTCGACCGCTGCAGAGAGCTCTGCTCTCTGTTTGTTTCGGTCGACCGGGCGGTCGACCGGAGGCTCCAACGGGTCATAATATGACCGTTGGACGGTCGACCGGCCGGTCGACCGTTGCCTGTCAGAGCTGCCAGCTCAGCTCTAACGGCTAGTTTCTGTTTTGGCCTATATAAACCCCATCTCTTTGAGATTTTGGCTAAGGTTTTTACAAGAGAAAAATACCCTGTTTTCAGAGTTTAAAAACAAGTTTTTTAAAAGAGTTTTTGTGCTAAAAAGATTGATTCTTATTTGTTTTGGGTTTTTGGAAAATCAAAGAAAAATAGATTTTGGGATTTTGATTTGGTCTTTTATTCCTATCATCTACAAGAGATTTCCCAAGAAGTTTTTCTTTGTTGCTTGTTTCCAATAACACCTAGTTTTCCACACTTGAGCTATCATACTATCCTAATCTATTAGGATCATTTGTTTTGTGGAAAAAGAGAAAAGAAAAGAGAGATTGAGTTTGTGGTTTTTGGAACCACTTGTTGTAAACACCTTATTATTATTGTATCCCTCTTAGGTAGAGGTGATCGGGTGATTGGTTTGTATCCCTCAAGTGTGAGGTGATTGAGATTGGTTGTGAACCTCTTCGGTAGAGGTGTTGTTGTTGGTTGTTGTATTGGCTACGGGCCTAACCCCTCGGTTGTGAGGTGGTTGTTTGAGAGAGGAGTTTGGTACTCCTAGAGTTGTAACAAATCCTCTTTGGTAGAGGTTCCCTCGGTGGGAGATAGTGGATTGGAAATCCTACACGGTGGTGTAGGCGGGGATGTAGAGCAAGGTGCTCGAACCTCGAAACATATCTGGTCTTTGCGATTGATCCATTGTCTCTCTAACTCTCACTCTCTTTACTTTGTGCAAGCATCATTTCATTCAAGCATCATTCTTTCATTGCATACATATCTTATACATTGCTTGTGTTGCCTTGCATCTTTTATATTGCTATTCATTCTTATATGCTTGGCTTGATTGTGTGTATTTCATATTGCTTGGATTGCTTGTGTGTGTGTGTGCCTAACTTATACTCATCCAACAAGAGCTTCACATAGCGCCTCAACCCATTTCAAGGGGAATCAAGGGGAGTTAGTCCAGAGCCTCGCAAGGGGAATTCGGCTACACTTGTTGTATTGTATTAGTTTGTGCATAATTTGCATTAGCTTCCGTTTTTAGCGCACTTAGTTTTGCATTTAGTTTTAAATTAGCACTAACACCTATTCACCCCCCCTCTAGGTGTTTTTTTCAGGTAATATCCGAAAAAGAGTTGATGTGTAATATGGATTATTATTGAAGTTGAAAAAATTGTTATTATAAGCCATATCACACAATGGAATACAAACAAAAAGAAAGAAAAATAAACAAATAAACAAACAAAAAAGAAAAAAATTCTATCCTAAGTTAGGGTAGACCTATGACCTAGACGACTCCTAACTAATTAGACTGTCCACGGGAGGTTTAATGCAAACTTTGACCACAAGCTAATCAGCCAGGTCAAGGCAAGGTTGGTGGGAGGTTTTCCGTCAAAGACGTTCCTTAATTAAATAACTACCAACCTTCGGGCTTTCGGCCCTTAATCCCTTTCCTAGACACTGATTTGGCAAGAGTCAAATTCCAACACCTTTCCCCTTAGGATAATCTCCTAATTGAGTCCGAGATGTCCGTAGGGCCAACGTCTACTCATTTTTAGTTAGGCTTGCGTTAGTGAGTGCTTGGAATCTGATTTTTGGGCCAAGGAAGGGTGATTAAATCCCCACCTTATCTTGTTATGGGTTAGTGCCCTTAAGATAAGTTTGTGTAAGTGTACAAGATATGTAAACAAGATTCACTCAAAGCGATGTAAATCAACCAAGAGATGAGTCCTATTCTAGATGCAATGCGAACGTACCTTGCTCCAGCACTCTTCAACAGTTAAGTAAATGAATTAAAAAGACACGTGCCTAAAATGCAAACGTCTAATCAATTTTTTAACTTTTTCAACAAATGTTTTACTGTTGATTTGTTAGCAGGCTTTTGGTGATGGCATATAAGAAATAAAGTTGCAGAAAACTATCATTTTGCAAAACAAGCAGCCCTGCAAGAAAGACAGTTAGTAGTGAACTCTTCCTTGCCGTGAAAACGCGGCTAAAGCCGAGCAAACGCGGCAATTCAGAGGGTACTTGGTCTCCATTTTCTAGAACAGAAACCCAAGACCACTTATATGTTTCTGCAATCTTTTTTTCCTGCTTTGCTTGCCCTATAACCTGCAACAGAGAAGAAAATTCGTTTTAGTTCTAAAAATTCAATATAAATCAGATTTCAATAAAAACCATTACCCTCCCCGGCAACGGCGCCAAAATTTGATTGAGCTTCTACCTGCACACAAAATACAGAATTACAGAACTTAAAAATAAAGATGTGCAAGTCAAGTGCTCAATTCTACAGCGATAGCAAGTGGCTATGCGGGTCGTGATCCACAAGGAGGGTTTTGCGATAGAAGCGTTTACGTTTCTTTATTGAAATATTAATGAAGATAAAACGAAGATTCTTCTTTGTTTAAAGAAATGAAAATGAAAAAGAAAGTTATGTTAAAGTTAGAAAGAAAATGAGAGATGAAGAAGGTGGAGAGAAATGGAGAATGACTATTTACAAAGAAAAGGGGAAAGAAAGTGACTATGTACAAATGAGTCGAAAAAGAATGATTTGGAAGAGGTGGTGATCTATACTAAAGAAATAAAAGAAAAGAAAGAAAGAAGAGTGAAGAACTACTTACCTAGGTTGATTGATGACTTACCTGGAAACCTTTGCATGTTCTACCTTGCATTCGGAGGCGTTCAACGCATAAACCATACGATTGAGCTCAGTCCCCGTGCGCACTCTATCATCAAGCTGAGCAAGAATGAATTGATACGGATCTTAAGGAGGAGAACGTCTTCATGAACTATCGTTGGCACTCACACAACATCGTTATACTAATGCTTCTAGTTTCACTTGCAAACTCATCAAAAACAAAGGAGGTAAAGTAGAAAGAGGGAAAAGAAAATGAAAGTAAAGAACATAAAAATATTACCTTTTATGCTTGAAACGATTGAAGAAAGGAGGGTACATCAGTGTCACTCACACATAGGCACTTCATAGGCCTTCATCTCTTACTTACATGAATCTTCATCTAACCTAAGCTTACATACACATTACATAAAAATAAAAGAAAAAACTAAACTACAAAATGAAAAAACTAGTCTAAATCCTATCTCTGCCTGCCCCCTGGTTCTCCTTTTTGCTCAGCTAAAAACAGTATTTATAGGAAAAAAACTAAAGGAGAAGATCCCAGGAAGATTGGGGGAATCTCCTGGTCTGATGTATTTCCCGTATCTTCTTCTGATTTTCTTGTTTTTGCTTCAAAAGTTGACAAAACAGCCTTTGATTGTGCTTGATTCAGGGAGGATTCTTCTCAACCTTCCTTATATGTCAAGATTTTGCCCTGATTTCTTCATCTTGATTCAGGGAGGATTCTTCTCAACCTTCCTTATATGCCAAAATTTTTCCCTGATTTCTTCATTTCAAATTTATTCTGAATTAATCAGAATTTGGTGGGCTTTTGGGCTTGTTTCTCTTCATCTCCTTAAGGAATGGGCCTGCAAATAAATTAAACATTTAATTAGGACAATGCAGATTTTATTCTATAATAAGTATGGAAATATGATAATAAATGTGCAACATTAGTGACCAATCACTGACTAGGCAAAGTACCCTTAGATCTTTCACTTAAGGAGCTAGCTAATTGGCTCATCTGCATTTTCAATCTTGATATGGCCTGTGAATGACTGTTCAGAGTTTGTCCCTGGTTTTGCATAAAAGCGGTTTGGGATTTTATGAAAGCCTTTATGCTCTCCTCCAATTTACTGATTTTCTTTTCCATTGGTGAGCCTTGGGAGGAGAAAGCTGGGGCTTGACTGGAAAAAGTTGGTGGAGGAGTAGGATGGTGAAAGTTGTTGGAAAAATTAGGCCTGGGAGGATTGTTTTGGGCCCAGGAGAAATTGGGGTGATTTCTCCAGCCGGGATTGTAGGTCTGTGAGTAGGGGTTGTGAGGCGGCCGTGAGTAAGCCGCGTTCATGTGTTCCGGTGGCACTTGCTGGGCATGGAAAACAGGGCACTCTCAAAAAACATGGTTTGGTGCCTGACAATATGAACAACCCGGATTGTGAATTGGTGGTGGGTGATCTGGTTGACACTGGCAGGCTCTTTTGTTTCCAGAGCCTCTATCCTTCTCATTAGGGTAGCAATCTTGGCCTCGACAGCTATGGATGTTTCTAGAGATAGGAGCCCTCCTCTTGAAGTTATAGATTGTGAATTCCTAGGTTTTTCCGAGGCTGGCTCCCATTGCAGAGTTTTCTCCGCTAAATCCTCAAATAAATCCCAACCCTGATTCTCATCCTTCTGCAAGAACCCTCCTTGACACATCGTTTCTAACAGGGTCTTAGTCTGATAATCTAGACCATCGTAGAGAATCTGGTACTGACGCCATTTCTCCACGCCATGATGAGGGCACTGAGCGAGGAGATTTTTAAATCGCTCAAAGTATCTCCAAAATGGTTCGCTCGGGTCTTGCTTAAACTGCATGATGTTCTTCCTAATGAGGGCAGTTTTGTGAATTGGATAGAATTCTTCAAGAAGGCCTTGACGAAATCATCCTAGGTTGTGACTGAATCTGTTGCCAAATTGTACAACCATTTCTTAGCTAAGTCCTTTAGGAAAAAAGGGATGAAACGTAACCTAACGGCATCGTCTCCTAGCTGAGGTATACGCATCATGAGGCATACTTCTTCAAATTCCCTGACAAAGAAGTATGCATCCTCTGATTCTACCATGAAATTTGGGAAGAGTGTTAATGAATTGGGGCTTTAACTCAAAATTATTGTCGTTAGCTTCAGGAAGTTTTATGCAAGATGGAAGTGAAGTTCTGATCGGGTAAAATCTATCCTGAAGTGATGCCATCACCGGTTCTGGATGCAAGGGTAGAGAAGTGTTTCTTATTAATCTGAAAGTTGACAGATCTCTCACCCACTCTTGCATGCAGCACACCACAACCAACGTGAAGACAACAAACAATTGAAAAAGAACTAAAAACAAACAAAAGAAAGAAAAACAACCACAAGCCTTAGTCTAAGGTACCTGGACCTAGACGACTCCTAACTGGTTGATTCTCCGGGGAAGGTTGTTGTAGGAACTCGATTACAAGCTAATCGGCCAGGAAAGGGCAAAGCTCGTGGGGAGGTATCCGGGCAGAGCCACGGGCCTAATTACGCCAAACCACTGAGCTTTCGAGGCTTTACCTCTCAATCCACTTTCCTTAGACACCGATTTTGTAGGAGTATAGTTCTGACAATTTCCAACCTCGGTTAATCTCTTAGTGAGTTTGAGATGTCCCTAGGGCCAACGACTATTGATTTTTAGTTAAGGCTTGGAAAAATGTGAGTGCACTTGGAGATGATTTTTGGGCTAAGGAAGGGTGATGAAATCCCCACCTTATCTTATTTATTTGGGTTTTGCCCTAAAAGTCAATTGTGCAAGTGTGCAGTTTATTCACAATAAGGTAACACTCAAAGCGGTAAATCACTTCAAAATGTTAGTCCTATTCTATATGAATGCACACGTACCTTGTCTCCAGCACTCTTCAATAGAAATTGAAATGAATTGAAATAGACACGTGCCCTAAATGCAAAAGTCTAATCCAAATTTCAATTAAGCAAAAAGTGAATTTCTGTTGAATTTATTACACATGCATATAGGTGAAGCATCCAAGAAAACTAAAAATTTAGAAAGCAATTTTTATTTTAGCGGCTTTCGGCAACCCTGCAAACGAGTTTGTTAGTACTTCAATCGGAAAAATTCGCTTTTACACGAATTTTCCGAGGGCAAATGAGTCCTCGCGCAATGTCCTTGGCTACCTCTTTTGCTTCCCACGATAGTGAGCTCCTTAGTACTTCTCTACACACAAAAACAATGAACAATCTTTAGTATTGAACAATAAAGCCGTTCCCTCCCCGGCAACGGCGCCAAAATTTGATCGGCAAAAAGCAAGTACTAAAATAAGAGAAGGAAGTGTGGGTTGATGTTACTGCTTTTGTGAATCTTCCGTAGTAGCGAAGTGGCTATACGGGTCGTATCCACAAGGAGAGAGACGATGGAAGCTTGATGCGGCTTCAAAGTTCAAGAAGAAAGAAAGTTCTTTGTGTCCAAATAAAGAATTGAAAAGTGAAAACAAGTTGTTTGAAGAATTGTTGGAAAATATTTTGGTGGTTTGTAAAAAGTGATTTTTTTTCTTAGTTGTAAAAATGCATGGCTAACTTTCTAATAAGTGCTCCCACTAATTTCTAACTTTTGGAAAATAGCCTCACGATGGATCATAGGCGAACACAAACCTTTTGCACTGAAACTATTCACGTAAAAATCAAGTGAAAGTTCATCCTTAAACTTAGCCTTACACGGTAAAAACTCGGACATTTTCTTATCAAGATCCGATAGAAGGCGAGAATAAGGGAAGACTCGAGTGCACTATTGGTATCGGCGAAGTTAAAAGAAAAAGTCTCTAACTTACAATAACAAGTAAAGTACACAACTCATAAATCATCAAAACTCATTAAGTATGAAGTATAAGAAAGTAAATACTTGTAGGTAAATTAGAGTTAGAACCCTCGTCTTAAGATGCCATAGCTCTTGTTTGCACAAGGCTTGTTTGACACTATTGACTCATTTGGGTTATCAATCAAGTGTTAGAAATTAGTGGGTTAGTAGTTAGTTAGCCATGCTAATGAAAAGTTAGTTAGCCATAAAAGTAAAAGAAACAACAAAGGAAAAGAAGTGGAGAGAGGGAGTTACACTACAAGAAAACAAAAGAAAAGAAAAGTTAAAGAGAGGGAGTTATACTAAAACAAAGTAAAAGAAAAGAGGTGAAGAAGAAAGGAGTTACACTACAACAAGAAGTAAAAGTAAATGGCAAAAACAAGTAAATTGGAAAGAAGGAAGAGAAGTAGTACTTGTATTATCTTGTCACCCTTCAAATACAACACTTTACACACTCTCTCTCTTTCACTCTAATGGCTAAAACTTAAAAGTAGAAGAAGAACAACAACTACAACTACAAACTAAAAACAAAGCTACACAACTTGCTCTAACTCTGGATCTGCTCCAACTGAAGACCCCTGGGGGGTTTTTATAGACACCAGGGCAAGGGGGGCCACGTGAAAAACAAGTGACCCAAAACGCGAGCGCGCGAGCCCAAAGGGCCGCGTTTCCGCGGCCCAGACTGGGCGGCGCGCGCCAAGTTTTGGGCAGTGCGCTGCCCAGTCTGGCTTCTGTCCATCTGACCTCCTGAATTTGTGATTTGATGCCCTGGCCTGACAAAATCTACACCCTAAAGTCAATGGCTACTTGGTAGGCTTTTAATCACCAATTAAATGGTGATTTAGATCTTCTTCTTCATTTGCACACCATGGACCTAGAATCAAGCAAGTAAGGTTTTATTAGCAAAATTTTACATGAAATAAATTTGAGAATGTGATGAAAATTATGCAAAATTAGAGACTAATCATTCATAAAGTGCATATTATCTAGGTTTTATGAAGAACAAAATTGTTCTATCCAATTTTAAATTCTTACCTTAATTGAAGACAAGATTTTGCATATAGATTAAGTTTAAGGAAGGATAATTTTGGTAAACTTATGATCTTAGATCGCTTAAATTTTTACAAAAATATATCATAAATTTTTCTCTCTTTCGAAATACGTTTTCAAAATACTAACATTTTCTTTTTTCTTTATGAATTTTGTGGGTGCAATCCGCTGAAAATCCTCAGGAGACAAAACTCCTCCTCTAGGAGAAACTTAAAGGTTTAACGGCTTGTTGCACACGCTCAGTGCAATCACGTCACCTGCGAAAGTAGTGTAATAATATTCTTAGTTCAGTTTTTTCTTTTCTTGTTTTGCTTGGGATGAGCAAAAAAATAAGTGTGGGGGTGTGATTAGTCTACGACTTTACATCATTACATCTCATTTTTTTACTGATTTATGAATAAAATAACGCTTCTCACTCGTATTTTGGTCTATTTTACATATAATCAAGAGTTCAAGGGCAAAGTCAAAATAAGACCCTAATTAAACCCATTTTGGGTAATTAAATCTCATTACTTGAAGGATAAGCTAGAGAGCTTCTAGAAAGTTGGATTTAAAAGTTGGGCGCAAATTTGAAGAAAATCGGATCCAAATATCTAAAATTCATGACCATCTAGAAGATCTTCGCAGATGGACGAAACCACGGACCAAAAAAACAGAAACTTAAGTCCCTAGTATTGCCATGAAAATGCGGTAAAAGCCACGTTTCTGCAGCCCTATGGTGGGCCGACGTGTCGATCTTTGACGCGTGGCCTCGTCTCGCCTTCCAGATGCTTCGTTTACCTATAAATACTACAAGGATGACCAGAAACGAGAAAGAGAGGGTTGTAGACTAGGTTTTCTCTCTCTTCTAGTTGTGTGGTTGGATTTTTTTCTTCTTTTATTTTTGTATTTTAATTTTGTTTTTAGATCTTGTAGTAGGGCTGAGATGATTTAGAGAGAGATAGAGAGATAGTGATGTAATAGAGAGTGGCAATCTATATAAAGGTGTCTCCTTTCTTCTCTATTATAATTTTCTCCATCTTCTACATGATGCTTAATAAGTTTTTCTTCTAATGGCAATCTAACTACTAACCACTAACTAGGTAACCTCTTACTAGATAATCTACATGAATCTAATAGCATCTACAAGGTCTTACTCTTGCAAGAGCCATTGATGGCTCATGATGATGGATTCTAATATTCTAACATTCTAACATCTAACCACTAACAAACTAACTTGCAATGCTAATTTTATTTCATGCTCACCTCTAACTGGTTATGATGATCTATTAGTAGCTTACATTTTGATTGTATGGAATGGATGTGTTTGAATGTGGAAGAACAATCTATGAGCCACACTCTGTATCGTCTCTTGAAGTTAGGACTAGTGATGGCTAAGGATCCATGTGAGGCAACTATCACTAAGAGATTAACATGGTTAATAAAGCAATTAGTAGTTAGTAGTTATGAGTTTTCTTTCATAGTTTCCTTCTTTTCTTTACTTTGTTATAAAAATAATTTCCAAAATCTTTTTATCATTTTCTTATCGATATTTTCACCAACTTTTTAGTTCACCTTTATTTCATCTTCTTTTTGTTTTCAAATTTACTTCCCAAATCACTTCAATTTTCACCTCACCTTTATTTTATTGTTTTGCTTTACCGACTTCATCACCACTTCTCTTTTGTTTTTACATCGTCGATTTCATCGCCTCCTCTATATATCACTTTTGGATTTCTTTTCTTTTTTTCTTTCTTCAACAAAGAAGAACTTGTTAACAATAACGTGAATAAGAACTGTTAATACTTTTATTACCTCTCATCCCTGTGGATTCAACCCGTTGAGCCAATGCTATAACGGAAGTATCGAAGGAACATTAGCACACACACTTTCACACTTATTTCACAAAAATACATGTTTTCAAGTGCTGGTTTTCACTCTGATTACTCCACTCACACACAGGTCATCGATTTGAGCCCTTATGAGCGCATGACATTTTGGTGCCTTCATACACCACTTGAGTATTAAAAAAAAAAAAACAGAGAGAGGGAAAAAGAGAGAAGGAAGAAAGGGGAGAAAAAGAAAAGAAGCCTTAGGGTTACCATTGTGGTTGATTTTATTAAGGCCCATGGACGGAGTTGTGGAGAAAGACAAGAACCAAAAATTAGAATCAGCTTCTCGAGTAGTGAAAGAGAATTTCTCTCCATCCCAAGAGTCAAGACACAATTAGATAAAGAGCACTGAAAATGGGGACAAAAATAAAAATTTATTCATGGATAAAACCAACAATAATAACTATTTGATATACTTTTTTTATTGTAATTCATAAGCAAATTTCCATAAAATCCACTTTAATATTTTCAAATCTCCCCCTTAAAGTGAATTTTTGCAACTAGTTCAGGCTTAGCTCGAGAGAGCTCATATGGATTTTTGGAAAAAAGATTTGGTGAAATGTCGGCGAGGTTATCTTTGTTGTGCATCTCCATTACACCAATAGAATCATCAAGCACCTTCTCACGAATGAAATGATACCACGTTTGGTTCTAGCATCACATACCAGATTTGTTATAAACTTAAGAACGCTTCGTTGTCACCTTGAATAATTATTGGTTTGTGAATTGAAAAATAAACATCCTTGACCAATTGCCTCGACCAAACACATTCTTAAGTGGTAAGAAAAGAAGCCGTGTACTCCATCTTGGTAGTAGAAAGAGACATCGAATCTTGTTTCTTATTACACCAAGAAACAACCGTCGAGTCACAAGAGTCCAATCCAACTCTCATCTAACCTATGAGAGATTAATATAGAGTGCTACAAAGAAACTCTAGTACTATCTATAACTTAGTGGTAGCCCACGTCACTAAGTGATCTTAGCCCAAAAGGCCCATTGAGAACAAAGACCGCCTGAATGGTAAACCAGATATTAGACAAAACCCCAACAACATGTTCCAATTCACATTGTTAAGCACTTTATACTGTGACAATCAGGCGGTCATTCAAATTTCTTCTAACGTCATCTTCCACAAGCAAATTGAAGTCAATCATCACCTAATATGTGAGAAGATCCAGACTTAATTAGTCAAGACTAATTATATTCCTACTTAGCTTCAAATTGTAGATGTTGTTTATCAAAACAATAGGTAGTGCCACATTTTATGATCCAATCCACTCATTGATTTCATTCTCTTCACTATCCATTTCGAAAGGAAGTCTTAGAAACAGCCTAACAACTGAAGATTGTACCATATCCAAATACTTTGGAGTTGTTTAGATGCCTAACAACTAGAGGTTTGCACCGTGAGAAAATATATAATTTGACAATGCATAGTAACAATGTATCCCATCAAATCCTAACTTCTTGCATCAAGTTTTAGCTATTTGATCTATCCTCTTGGATTCTGTTATAATAAGTAGTTATATATGTACATATCGTAATCAATGAAAACATCACATTACAATCCAAATTTCATACAAGAGCTAAAAGGCAAACTGTTGCTTGTTGTTTGGATACAGAAGTATTGATGTACAAGTTATCATTTATCTTCAAGGATGGACTGAGATGAGAAGAAATGTCCCATCAAGAATCATGTAAATTTCACTTTTCATTCACAAAAGTAGGTGGTGCATGAATACAAAAAGTTTTCAACAGCAACAATTCTACTTCTTAGTTCTGTCACCATTGCACCAAAATTTTAGCGGTATTTTCTGACACAACAATAAAAAAAAATGCTTTTAATTTCTGCATCAAAAAAATCTAAATTATAATATTTTGAGAATAATATTTTTATATTCTAATAAATAATTTCAACCCCGGATGGCCTCATTGTGCTCCCTACTTGTTTCAGGCATCATGCTTTCTCAAGTCCATTTCAGCCACAATCAGGGGGGGAGAAAATAATGGAACAATGCCATTATTGTAACAAGATCTTGTTGCAAATTAATGGCCTCACATCTTGGCTCTCAAAGTACACAAAGGGTTAATTAATTTTGGATAGGGAATCCCCAGACAAAATATCAGAAAGTATGTGCATACAAGGACAAGGACCATGCATGCCATTAAAAACTACACCTTCCCACCTATTGATCATATCTTAATACCTCTTTGGAAGATGCCCACTAGCTTCCATGGAGCCCCACAACACTTTTTTAGTGACACACATGATCAAGCTCTAGAACTGAGAGCTCTCTCTCTCTCTCTCTCTCTCTCTCTCTCTCTCTCTCTCTCTCTCTCTCTCTCTCATCTGTAATTATTGTTGTTAAACCACCACGATGACAGTCAAACAAGCACTACGAACTGGAGACTGCTGTCTTTATTTAGTTGAGGTGAAGACAAAGTTTGGGCTTGTCTCTTGTCCAAGAGAGCCAAGGGAGAGAAGCAAGAAGAGAAGAGCATGGGTCAGGTTGGAGAGGGGGCACGTGAAATATGTTGGGTTATGTTTTACACTCGGTTTAACATCTAGGAAGGCTTTGTGTCTAATGAGCCTTTTGGTCAAAGTTTAATCGTGTGGATTACTATTAAGTGATAGATAGTGTTAGAGTTTTCTTGGAACACTATATAACATTTTGCCTTGTAATTAATTTTTTTGGTATTCTTCAAGGACGTTGGTGATACAAGGATCGCTCAGACAATATAACATAAGTAGTACAGCATAGTTAGTTTCTGCATAATCAAGGGAAATTCTACGTACCCACTCTTTTACTGTCTATACTCACTCTTCTCATTTCACTCACTTATCAATTTCAAGTTATCATAATTTGTTTTATAAACCCTTAAAACTTTATAAAATATCATTTTCTATCTTATAGTCAATAAGATTTAAAATTAGTCACTGAACCCCCAACAAAATAAAGCCATTTGCCTTTATTAATTTGTGTCTCCTCCCTAACATATTCCATTAGACTGCCTTCATCTCCCTGTTTCATAATCAGCAAAGCCTCTCCATCTCTCTCTTCGAAGCAAATATCATGTACTCTATCTCCTTCTCTTTGAAGAAAAGCTCATATCCTCCATTTCCTTTTCCAGCAAAGAAAATTGAAATAAGTTGTGTGCTATTTTTTAAAAATTAAAAATTCGGTTCTGATTTGTCGAATAAAAATTGTGAACAAACCCATTTGCACTATTTAAAAAAAGGACAAAAAAATTACCTCAATTGAAGGTATGGACAATGGTGTTTTTCAATGGCACAGAGAGATTATCTAAGCATCTGATCCTCCATCTTCAGTCTTTATTAATCGAATTAAACATTTGAAAAAGAAGAAAAGTTTAGGGTTTAGAGAGAATTTTAGTATGGGTGCAAAAAGAAAAATGCTGAAAAGCATTGGAGAGGAAATGATATTGTATGCATAACCTGGAATACCATACTTACTATAATATCAATAGTTAGGAGATACAAAGATCCCTACCAATGACCTCAAGCACGTCATGAGATCAATTACTTCGAACACACAAGGTGAATATTAGAAGATATAAGAAGAAAAACCACACAATTTTAACGTGGTTCGGCCCAAACATGGCCTTCGTCCATGGGAAGAGACTTTATTAATAAACTTGATACAAAGAGATCTAATCTTCATCTTGATCCTACAAAAGTATTCACCTTCTCCTTGAATCTACGCCTACATTACAGAAGCATAACTTCTCTTTATGCATCTTCATCTTGCTTCTCTCTTTCTTGACTTCTTAGGGCATTCTTGACTTTTTAGGACCTTACATTGTTGTTTATCACAACTTTCTTCTTCTCTTCTGCTTCTCTGCTACTATTCTGCTCTTAAATCCTAGATTACAACATTTATTTATAGTACTTTACAATATAACTTCTATTTGAACTATGAGATGTGGTCATTGGATGCTTGAAGAATCTTGATCAATCCTATTAGGAGTTGATCTCCTTGATATAAAAGAATTATAAACCCTTTAATTTTAAAAACAAACATTTATTAAATAGAATCTGAATCATATTCGAACTCCACCAGAAGAGATAATCCGCAGGTACCTGAAAAGAAAACTGCTCACACAGAACCACCATGATTAGTCGACTTATCATTCAGACTAGTCAACTAATATCTTTCATTAGTCGACTAATAAAACTTATTAGTCGATTACTGTATAATGCTTTCTCTCTGTATCTGCCTATTAGTTGACTGGTACTTTTGATTAGTCGACTAGTGATCTTGTTAGTTAATTATACAGTCGACTAACCTATCTTGATCTGCTTCTTTTCTTCTCTCCAAGCTATCATCTACTTCAACTCGATTGGATCTTTTTGGACCATCATCTCCTTTTGAAAATAAGGCAAAATCCTAATAATCTCAACCTTGACTTATTTTTCAAATCTTTAGCATAATACCTTGAGATTTTGGATTACTACTGTGATTCTTTCCTTAGTTGTAACCGCACCGTGAAGTTTTTTTAACTCTTTCCTTCTCCCCAGAGCCTTTGGTTGTTTACCGCCATGCCTTGGGCCACCTCAGGCCTTACTTGAATGCACCCTTTTTTAGTTGTTCTACAATACTTAGTGCAGTTGAATTTTTCGTTGAAGCTCCACCTCGAAGTGAGCTCCCTTCAAGATTTTCATTAAAACTCCTTGACCTAGTTTCTTCTCTTAGCTTGCATTATATCGCCGCTGCCGCCAGTAAATTCCTCTTTGTGACGTCTTCCCAGCCATGGGGGCCCCACCGGTCTTGAGGCAATCCGCCTCTAATTCTGTCATAGTCTTACCAACTTTACACGAACATTGTTAAGAGCTTGTCGTGCCATCGTCTTCCACCGAACACTTGATGATGGTCCATCTTCCATCGATATTTTAATCTTGAGGATTACTGTCTTCATATAACTGTCATGTTCATATCGAGCCTTCCCATCAATCAGATCTGTCATCCACCATTGTATTGATATTTGTCAAATCTATTGCCCTTCTATTGATGATCTTCAAATTTGATAGACCCACCAATGCCTGTAATAATCTAACCGTATCATGAATAGTCTATCATAACTTTGACCGTGATCTACATCGATCTCTTTAACCGATCTGTACAGAATCCGCAAAGACATTGGAATCTCCGCGATCTGCACCACTATTGTATCCATAACATTGAAAAAACATAGGTTTGACACCTTGATTGTCTGAATCCGACTATGATTGCACGATCTACCTTCCGATCAATCTCGCTCGTTGATCATCTTCATCATCCTCCATTGTTTTCCTTTGTCTTGTTGTCGCAGCGAGTCTCCATGCGATGCCTTGTGTGATGCCTCCATGAGATCGTCGAGCCCGTCTTGCCGTATTCCATTGGTGGTGATCTGATCATCACATTCGCATCTATCGTATAAAGATATGAGCATCATTGAGCCTTGATGACTCCACCTTGATCAATATACTCAAAAAGTCATCGATATTTACCTTAGAACAATCTAAACTTTGTCGTTGTCTTCTTCATCTTGATGCCTCCACCAAACCTCATTCACTCGATATCTTCTACTTTATCTAGAGTACTCGAGTCTTGAACGAACATCATTCTATGATACCAATTGTTGCTTGAATAACTTGGGATACCATACTTACTATGGTACCAATAATAGGGAGATACGAAGATTCCCACCGATGATCTCAAGCACACCATGAGATCGATTACCTCGAGCACACAAGATGAATATTAAAAGATACAAGAAAACGACACATAATTTTAACGTGATTCGGCCCAAATATGGCCTACGTTGACGAGAAAAGAACTTGAGAGAGCTTTATTAATAAACTTAATATAAAGAGATCTTACCTTCCTTTTGATCCCATAAGAGTATTCGCCTACCACTTGAATTTACGCCTAAATTATAAGAGTATACATTCTCTTTATGCATCTTCACATTGCTCCTTCTTGGCTTTTTAGAGCCTTCTTGACTTTTTAGGGCCTTAAATTATTGTTCACTATAACTCTTTTCTGCTTCTCTGCTTCTCTTCTGCTCCTAAATCCTAGGTTACAACTTCTATTTATACGGTTTTACAATACAACTCCTATTTAGATTATGAGATGATCTTAGCCATTGGATACTTGAATAATCTTGATCAATCCTATTAGGAGTTGATCTTCTAGATTTAGAAGAATTCTAGATCCTTTAATCTTTAGAAACAAACCTTCATTGAATAGAATCTTGATCATATTCGAACTCCACTAGAAGAAGAACCTGCAGGCGCCTGAAAAGAAAATTGTTCACACAGAACTACCTTGATTAGTCAACTTATCATTTGGACTAGTCGACTAATCTCTTCATTAGTTGACTAATAAAACTTATTAGTCGACTACTGTATAATGCTTTCTCTTTGTATCTGCCCATTAGTCAACTAATCATCTTATTAGTCGACCATATTGTCGACTAACCTATCTTGTTCTACTTCTTTTCTTCTCTCCAAGTCATCATTTAGTCCAACTTAATTGGATCTTCTTGGATCATCATTTTCTCTTAAAAACAAGAAAAATCCTAATAAATGAGAGGGAAAAAATAGAGAGTATATAGACTTTTCATCTATAGGTAAAATTGTGATTAAAAAATCAATTTAGGGGTGAGTATAGAAAGTAAAGAGGGCGAGTGTGAGTAGAATTTTCCCTATTACAAATAGAGGATAAATAATAGAACTTAACATAAGTATCATAATACATGTACATCATAAGTTGTACGACATTAAAGAGAGTAGGAATTTAGTTATATAGATCCATGAGTTATGTTTTACTTATTACTGAGCAAACAGACTCGTCCTTTCATGTTCTTGTACGAGCAAAAAGAGTGATCTATTCACTTATGGTGGGCAAAAAGGTAGGCGCAAATTTTGTGCTCTACGCAAAAGTATGTTGTTTGGTGAACTCATATTCTAAAGAAGTTGTGTAGGTTGAGTCTTCACCTGTTTCTTCCAGAGTCGACAGGTGTTGTTCTGGTTGATTCCTTCATTACCTCCTCAATTAGGCTGAATGCTTGGGGTGTTATAATAAAATGATATGCTCTAATACCAATAGTTGCATGCATAACCAGGGATATCATACTTACTATAATACCAATAGTTGGGAGATTTTAAGATCTCCATCGATGACCTCAAGCACGTCATGAGATCGATTATCTCGAACACACAAGATGAATATTAAAAGATACAAGAAGAAGAACACACAATTTAACATGGTTTGGCCAAAACTTGACCTACGTCCATGGGGAGAGGACTTGAGATAGCTTTATTAATAAACTTGATACAAAATATCTAACCTTCCTCTTGATCCCACAAGAGTATTCGCCTTCTTCTTGAATCTACACCTAGATTATAAGAGTATACCTTCTTTCTATGCCCATTTACCTTGCTTCTCTCTTTCTTGGCTTTTTAGGGTCTTATATTTATTAGCCCAAAGACCCATCACTCTAGATTTGATGATGATTAACTCATGTAGTTATAGTACTAATAATCTTGTATTTAATAAGTTTCAGATATTTATCAAAATCTTAGTCGGTGTTTAGCTTCAAAAAAGTTTTGAGTCAAGTTTTAAAGTTAGCATGTATTGATTCAAGAGCTCGCGCTTCAAGATCGCATCAAGTACTCAAAGAGAAGTCTAGATCATGGATCATGTTTGGACCAAATCGAGATGGTGAAGAAGATTTTCAAGAGAGGATTTTCAAGAGAAGACTTGAGTCCTAATTTGTAAGTTTTAAGATTTTTATTTTAGATAAAATATAAAGGATAGATTAGTTGTAGATTGCTCAAGCTCATATACATATATACACAAAATTTGCATACTGTTTTCATAAGTAATAGTTTTTGTTTTGGTTTTGAACTTCAAAAATACATCTTTATGTTTCATGAATAGATTTCATCAAAACGAGTTTATATGTGTAATAGATTTCATCCATACGCATTGTTGCTTCATATTGTATAGAAACTTATTTTAATGAGTTTATATCATGTGTTTAAAGTTTTGTAGTTATCAAAACTTATTTTAGAGCTAATTGTCAAAACAAGTATATTTCACATACTATGTGTACCGGATTCTATCCATACATATCATGCCTCAAATGTGTTTAAATCTAGTTTTTGTATTTGTACAAGTTTTGAAAATCATTTAGAAGTTGGTTTTGGAAAAATACGATTTTCAGTTTAAGCCTAAATTTTTAAACCTCAAAAATAGTTTAATTTTTTGTAATATGTGTTGATTTTTTATCACACATATTTGTACTTCAAAGTATTTCAATGAACCTATTTTTTTTAAATTTATGGGATTTAAATAAAATTTTTATGGGTTTTCAAAGTTAGAATTTTAACCATTAACAATTTCGGTTTGGGCTGCTGTCGACCGACCGAGCGGTCGACCGAAGCAGGGCTCGGTCGATCGAGCGATCGACCGACGTGCACACGCCCAATACCCTTGGCTCGGTTGACCAGTCGGTCGACCGTAGCTAGGCTCGTCGACCGGGCGGTCGACCGACCGCTTCACCCAACTCTCAGTTGGGTGCCGGTCGACCGACAGAGAGGCTTCCTCTCTGTGGCCTGGGGACTGTCGACCAGGCGATCGACTGGTTGACCCCAATGGTCATAAAAATGACCATTGGCTGGTCGACCGGTCGGTCGACTAACAGTTCATTTCTGACCCCCAACGGCTAGTTTTCTGCAGCATATAAAATGGGGTCTTTTGGCTAGTTTTGTACAAGATTTTAAGAAGTATTTTTTAGAGCTACTTTTCTATCTTCCATAGAAGTTTTTCAACAAGTTTTTAGAGTTTCATTTCCTTATCAAAAGATAGTTTATCAAGAGTGTATCTCTTGTCTTTTCAAAAGAATTTCTTGTGTTTTTCACTTTCAAATCTATCTTATTTTTCTGACACAAGCTTGATCTTTTCATAACTATATCTATCCTCTAGGATTCTTATTGTGAGAGTGTTTGTTGGAGGTCAAGAGAAAAGATTACCAAGTGTTCCAATCTTTATATTTGGAGGAGTTGTAGAGGTTGCGGCCTCGGCAAACTTGTGGGTTCGTGTTGTGCATTGTTCTTACGGGAACAAGTGAGGGACTTGCGGGTCCAAGAGTTCTTGAGTGAGTTTATTGTACTGTTATAGTACCGAGTAATCTTGCAGGATCGTTATAGTGAAAATCCTTCATTGCGGTGAAGGTGGGAACGTAAAGCAAGTGGCTCGAACCTCGAAACAATTCTTTCGTGTTTGTGATTGCTCATCTCTCTTACTCACATGTATTTTATATCTTGCATGCTTATGTTGTTTCATATCTTTATATGCTTGATATATATGATCAGTCTACAATTCTGCATTATTATATCGCATTCTCCCACCGATTTATGAATAAATTGTCGGTCTAAATCGTGTTTTGGTCTTTATTGCAGGTAAATCTAAAGTTCAAGGGCAAAGGTGTAATAAGAGCTTAATTAAACTCAATTTAGGGTAATTAAATCTGCATTACTTGGAGGCCAAGCAAGAGATTATCTAGAAGATACGTCGAACCTAGCCTCTTGCGCACGTCAGACGAATATGCGGACGAAATTACTAGAAACAGAATATATCAGGAAGCTCCTAGAAGCAATACGGATCCCCGCACCAAAACCAAGGATTTAACTCCCTGGAAGTGCCGAGAAAACACGGCAAATGCCGAGCTTCCGCGGCATTTTGGTGGACCCACGCGTCGAGTTTTGACGCGTGGCCCCGTCTCGTCTTCTAGAAGCTGAATTTGCCTATAAAAACCCCTGTAGAGGCCCAAAACGGAGGCAGTTTTCATTTTTAGGAGTAGGTTCCGATTCTAGGAGAAGTTTAGTGTAGTGTGGGTAGGTGCTCTTCATTTCTCTTGTATTTTCAGTTCTTTTTAGATCATTGTAGTAGGGCTGAGAGATTCATAGAGAGAGAGAGATAGAGAGGGATTGATGTAATAGATGGTGACAGTCTATGTAAAGGTGCCTCCTTTCTCCTCCAATGTAATCTTCTTCATCTTCTACATGATGTTTTGCTAACTTTTCTTCTCATGGTAATCTAACTACTAACCACTAACCATCTAACCACTTACTTGATAATCCACATGAATCGGGTAGCCTCTACAAGGCCTTGTTCTTGCAAGAGCCATTGATGGCTCATGATGATGGGTTCTAACATTTAACTTGCTAACTCGCTAACCAAGCTAACTCTCTCTTATTTCATGCTTTCTTTTAATGGTTGATGAGTTAATGCTTGTATTAGCTTGATCTTGATGCATGTTTGATTGTGATGAACCATCTATGTGCCATGCTTTGTATCGTCTCTTGAAGCCAAGGATTAGTGATGGCCGAGGATCAAAATGTGAGGCAACTATCATGAAGAGGTTAGCATGGTTAGTGAAACAATTAGTAGTTAGTAGCCATGAGTTTTCTTTTACCTTGTTTTAGAAAGCAATTCTTTTATCTTTTCATTGTTGTTTTCACCGCTTCTTTGTTTGTCTTTGTTTTCATTTTCTTTACCACAAGCTTCATCTCCTTTTCTATTTGTTTTTCAAACCACTTCTCTTTGGTTTTTCATATCGACGTTTTCATCGCTCTTCCTCACCTACCACATTTTGGATTTTCTTTTCTTTTTCTTTTCACTTTCTTTTTCATTCTTTTAACAAAGAAGAACTGTTAACATAACACGTGAATAGAGACTGTCAATGCTTCTATCGCCTCCCTTCCCTGTGGATTCGACCCGTTGAGCCAATACTATAACGGAAGTATCGAGGGTACATTAGCACATATCCGAGCTTTTTCATTGATTTCATAAATACACATTTTTGAGTGCTAGTTTTCCCCCCGATCAATATACTTGTGCTTTATTGATATACTTGCTTGGGATTGTTTAATTTTTTGCATACTCTTATTCCTTGTATATTCATTGTATGCTTCTGTTTTTGCTCACACTAGTATTCAACCAAGAGAGGTATAGTAGCACCTCAACCCTTTGTCTAGAGGAATCTTGAGGAGAAAGTCCAAAGCCCTTCACCGGGAATTCAGCTTCACTCTTTGGTAATACCTTGTGTGTTAGCAAAATAGCTTTAGTATGTATAATACGTTTTAATTTTGTATTTGCTTAGCATTTGATTAGCTCGTCACCTACAAGTGGTATCAGAGCTTGGTGCTCTTGATTTGAGTCTAACAACCTAGAGTAAAAGATTCTTATTTTTGCTAATCACAATATTTGTATACACACACATGGATTTTATTGCACCTCCTATGTTTGATGTTCTTAACTTTCAAACTTGAAAAGTTAAGATGTCTATGTATCTTAAAGCCTTAGGTATTCATGTTTATCTTGACACCATTAAAAATTCATATTTTGTTAATGGCTAGCATCGTGAGGCTAGTACAAAAGCCATTCATGCTTTAAAGTCTACCATAAATGATGATTATTTATTTAGGGTTGCTAACATTGATTCGGCTTTTAGAGTCTGAAAAGCTCTCATCTCTCTTGGTAAACAAATGCAATATCACAAGGAGAGTGACTCGAATGAAAGAAGTGATGCTTCCAACATGTGCTACATAGTTCAAGGGGATCACCCCCTAGAGATAAATTTTGATTCCAAGCTTGAAGAAGAGATGTCATATGATGAACTTGCTTTATTTTGTCAAAAGCTTCTTGAAAAATATGATTTGTTAATAATTAAAAATAAAAGATTGAAAAATGAGAATGATTTTGTTTTAAAAGAAAAGAGTTCTCTTCAAAATAAATTTGAAATTGTTCAAAAAAAATGGATCTTTGAAAAATCAAATACATTTGATGACTAAAAAAAGGAAACTATTTTAAATGGAAATAAAATTTTGAAAAAGAAAATTATTTTGAAAGAAAAAGAAAAGGTTTTTATATTATGAAAAGGGATGTTGCTTCTTATGTTTCTCATGCCAAGAATGGTGTATCCTCTTTTGATAAAAATGAGATAATGCTTTGAAAAATAAAATAGATTGTTTGGGCTCCATTTTGAGCCAATGTGCTATTGATCATTCTAAATTAGAATCCATGTTTCGCAAAAAACAAATTCCATATATTCATACACATACCCCATGGCATACACCACATGCACACCATGTTCACTCCCATGCTCACATGTATGCTAGAGTGTACACATGTACGCATTGTGGCCGCAAGGCCATCTTGCAAAATTTTATTTTGATAGATTAAATTCTTTAAATTTTACAAATAAACATGTTTGGATTCCAATGCTACTAATCCTCATGGACCCAAAAAGATATGGGTACCGAAATCTCCACCTCTTATTTTTAATGTAGGTGTGGGCTCTCACAAAACGTGAGAGGATTGGTGCCTTGGTGGTGGATGCATTTCAAGCTTGAAGGTCAAACTTAATGGATGCATCGCTATTAAGAAATTTTAGTGGGAGGACCACTGTGTTTTTGTACACATGGATTGGCTACATCAGTTTTGATAACCATTTCATTCTCCATCTTTAAAATTTTTTTATTTCTTATATGGTAGTGTAATAACCTAGACACTCAATCATATATTGTTTTGAGCTTAATGTTGAGTTGCTTGGTTGTATACTATGCATATATTTTTGATAAACTTTATTCATGTTTTTAAATAGATTTACATGCCTATCTTTTTTTATTCATATTTTTATATGCTTTAGTTAAAGCATATTTTGATATAAATGTTTGTATCATATGTCTTTATGCAAATCTTATTGAAACTTGTGTTATACATGTATATTTTTTGAGTTACATACTATACATGCTTTAGTTCTTTGGTATACTCATTTTATATTTAATTGTACATTGTATGTCCTAGTTTTGATGATTCTTTCATGATTATATGATATATATAGGGGTTACTGTCAACCGACAACTGAGAGAGTTTGTCAGCAGGCGGTGACGTGGCCGAATATATGCCACATATCAGTCGCAGAGTGTAGGCGCCAAAAAAATTAAAAAAAATCTCGCCTAAAGAATCGTCAATCAAATTGACCAAAATGCCCCTTTTTTACTTCTAAACTAGCAAAAACTCATCCACAACAAAATTTTTCCTAAAATATTTATAATTTACAGAGAATTTTCTGTTGAATATATCTACAGTTATAAAATTCCTAATTCTACTACATCAAAATTATAATGAAAAAAAATGGATCAAGATAATGAGAAATAAATAGCAGCAGTGAGAAGTAAAAACATGCGTGAAACATAAAAAAACTGTTATTTTTTATATATTTTTTTATTATTTTATTTCGTGTTATTTTCAATTCATATAGGTTTAATAAAAGAAACTGAAGTGAATAGAAAAAATGAAATTTAATGTGGGGCAGCCGTATATTATTTTTTTTTATTACAAATGTACAGTGTAAAAAAATAATAAAATATAATGTTTAATTATTTTGTAGATATTTTATAAATCAGATATTCCCGTAACTGCCATAATATTTGCAGATTGGTTGGATAATATTCCATCCAATTTTAAATGAACTGCGACTATGGTCGGTCAAGGTACTTAAAAAATTACTTTATTCTTAATGTATATTATAAATTAGATCTAGGTCATAATACACATACATTCAAAACTATATAAAAATATATATAACTTTCAATTTTATATCACGACTGTGACTCTAGTCGCATTCCTTATTCGCATAGAAATTACAGACGAGATGTGCTATCGTTTGGTACTGCGACCACAGTCGCTGTCTTTTTTCGCATGTCTTATGTAACAGAATTTTGATCGTTTTCAAAGTCTGCGATCAGAGTCGCAGTCATAGTATAAAATTTTCGATCACTGCGATCATGGTCACAGACTTAATGTAATATAACTTTCAATTTTATATCACGACTGCGACCCTAGTCGCATTCCTTATTCGCATAGAAATAACAGACGAAACATGCTATCGTTCAGCACTGCGACCACAGTCGCTGTCATTTTTCGCATGCCTTATGTAACAGAATTTTTATCATTTTACAAAGTAGATTAGCCCTGTGACCGTAAGATCAGTCCGTCCGCGTATATCACATCTTATAAAATACTATATTAATTACTCTAAATTAATTAAAGTAATTAATATTCTATCTACCGTGATACAGTAACAGTCTCGAAAAAAGAGATGCACTAATATTAATCTCGATAAAGGAAAGATGTGCACCAGACGTAATCTAAATATATAGAAAAAATTATTCTATAAAAGTTTATTTGTGGTTCACATAATAAACCTCTGAAAAAAAAGGAACTCTTCGGATTCTCTCGCCATAACTGCTTCAATTAAATATTTAATTTCTTTTTACCACTTCTTTGAATACTCAACCGTCACCTATAACAATTATTATTAGTATTCATGTTGTTTCACATTATTGACCTTTTTATAGTGCTTGTAACTAATATATTATCTCATATATAAAAATGATATCTGTGCTCTTCGTTTTAAATTTGATTTCAAAACTCCTAAAAAACAATGTCTTCCCCATCTTCTTCCTCTGAACACTCAAATTTTAACTTCAATCATTTCCAACAGGTCCTCTTTCTTCAGGGTATTCTAGTGAATCTGATAGCAGTCTGGACTCACTCCTTTTGACTATCTTACTACATCAAATAATATTTTATCTGATCCTCCTCTTCATGAGGATGATGAAGTTTTTATGGGGCTTAGTGAGGAGAAACTTATTCCTCTGCCACTTTACAGAGATATGCCTGATGAAAGCATATCCTCTGATGCTGGAGGCTCGCTTTCTTTGAGCATATATTTTATAGGTTCTTCTCGACACGGATCAGAAGAAGAGCTTGATAGAGACAATCCATTCTGCGAGTTTATCGATGAACCAAAGCACCCTCAAAAAGAGGAAGAAACTGAGGAGTACTGCGAGCCGGACAACGAGGGAGAAGATGAGGAAATAAGTGATGAACAGGAAGACGAGAAGAATGAAGACGACGAATCTGCTTATGATGTAATGACACCGAGGATTATGATTTCCTAATCTTCTGATATTCAACGTTATTTTGTCTTCTTTTAAGAACTTTTAATGCTCTTTTTTTGTAAGGTCTCTTTCTGACCATATTATGTTATAAATAAAAATTTACTTCTATCTGTAAAATAATCTTTCATTAAAATACATATAAAGTATGTCGTATAGTTTATTATTTCTGCATCTTATCTGCGATAATGGTCGCAGTACTCAGATAATAATTACATATGAAACTGCGACCACGGTCGCTATCCAGTCATAAATAGTTTAATCGCTTTGCATTCAATAAAGTTAATAACAGTGACCATGGTCGCAGTCCAAAATTAAACTATATAACAGATGATACTACGAACATAATCGCAATCCTCTCAAATCAGTATATTTCACTATATATCACAAATTATAAAACTGCGACTGTTGTCCTTCAGCACTGCGACCATAGTCGCTGTCCTTATTCGCATGCAATATGTAAAAAAATTCATAGTTTACAGGCGGCTGAGACAACAGTCACAGTGAAGAACAAATATATAAAATCATACGTAAACTGTGACTATAATATCAGTCCTTAGTCACCGTTATTACATTTAACCTAGCAAAAAAATCATCCACAAAATGCTGTCGTAAGCACTGCGACCATAGTCGCAGTCCTTGATCGATCGCATGCAATATGTAAAAAAAAATAATAGTTTATAGGCGGTTGAGATAACAGTCACAGTGAAGAACAAATATATAAAATAATACGTAAACTGCGACTATAGTATCAGTTCTTAGTCACCGTTATTACATTTACCTAGCAAAAAATCATCCACGACATGCTGTCGTTAAGCACAGTGATCATAGTCGCAGTTCTTATTCGCATGCAATATATAAAAAATAATAATAATTTATACGTTACATGCGGACAAGTAAACTGCGACTATATTCGAAATCAGTAAAATTCTTAGAGATCATATCATAAAAATCTACAAATTAAATAATTGTAGACTGCGACAAAGGGTGCTTTTGAAACTATTGAGAAATTATTTTATTGACCACTACAAGTTTAGGCGCATACCTAAAATATATAATATCTGCGTTAAAAAATTTTTAAAACTATTGAGAAATTATTTTATTGACCACTACGAGCTTAGGCGCGTTCCTAAAATATAATATCTGGGTAAAAAAAGATTAATAAAAAGCATTCAAATTTATTTCGTGATTTGATGAAGTTGCACTTGAAGAGACATGATTCATATTCAGTTGATCGCAGTTTGATCGCAGTTATAAAAGATAATTGTGACAATATTGACTAACATCAAAAATAAAAAATAATAAACTATACAGATCTACTATCTTTTACCGCAAGAGCATTTAGTAATTTTAACTATTTCAATAGGCGGGCCGTCCTTCCTAGTGTGGCTAATAATGTGCCACGTCACCATAGGCTGAGAGGGACTCTCAGCTGTCGGCTGATTTACATATTTCTGATATATATATATATATATATATATATATATATATATATATATATATATATATATATATAGAGAGAGAGAGAGATAGACTTGTATCCTTTCAAAAGGATTTGATCCCGGATCCTTCCCACTCAAATTCAACCCTCCAACATTCGAATACAAGATCCACTCCGTTGAAGTTGATCTATACTATTTCAAGTATCTATAAACCAAAAATCAAGTGTTTTAAATACTTTTTGCCCATCCATCAAGTAGGGGAAAAACGACGGCCTAAATAGTGAGTTGGTTAGTTTAACGGTGTAGAACATTTGAAATCTAACAAAAATTAGTTTATAGGGGTTCTTAAATGTTTAGATCATAATGAAATGGCCGGATCGAGAATTTGTATGTCTAAAGACATAGATCTAACCAACTCACTACTTTCGGCCGTCCATTTTGCGTCGCTTGATGGATGGGCAAAAAGTATTTAAAACACTTGATTTTTGGTTATAGATACTTGAAATAGTATAGATCAACTTCAACGGAGTGGATCTTGTATTCGAATGTTGGAGGGTTGATTTTGAGTGGGAAGGATCCGGGATCAAATCCTTTTGAAAGGACACAAGTCTATCTCTCTCTCTCTCTCTCTCTCTATATATATAATATATATATATATATATATATATATATATATATAATGTTTATTTACAAGAATTTCAAGTGAATTTTAAATTAATAGGCGGGCCGTCCTTCCTAGTGTGGCTAATAATGTGCCACGTCACCATAGGCTGAGAGGGACTCTCAGCTGTCGGCTGATTTACATATTTCTGATATATATATATATAATGTTTATTTACAAGAATTTCAAGTGAATTTTAATTAAGCTTCATTACCATATATCCATGCATATGTTGATTACATAATTCTTTTATACTCACCTTTATATTTACTCATGATTTGATTTTCATAAGCTTATATATGTGCTTTATATATTTTGAGTGTCAATTCTTGTATAAATTAGCATGTTTCATAAGACATATAATTTGGTTTCATGTTTAAAGATCTTTAATTAGTTTTTTAAAAACAATTTTAAACTAGTTATTTATTCTTCACTTGATAGTATTTTCAATCTATAACTATTTTTAAATCTTATTTTGAAAACTCCTACCTTCAAAGGGCAGTTGCTTGGGCGACCATGCCCTGTGTGCCTTAATGAAAATCTCTTTAAACATGTGCATGATAAGGTGATAGTTATGAGTTATGCACTTACATATCATGAAAATTGATTTTTGTATACTCATAATTGTTTTCTATATATGTATGCATCATATTTCAATTGGTATTTAAATTGATCATACATACATATATATGATTCTTGTGCCAAATTAAAAATGTTCATACATATATTTTATAGCATAAATTATTTTATGCTAGCTTGATTTAGTTCTAAATATTAATTGGTATCTTTTACAAACTTATGCATCATTTGAAATGGGATAAAAATTCTTTGACTTAATAAAATGATTTCATTGATTTATCAAAATTTGTTTGTTGATTTCAAGTGATATCAAAATCTTCAATTGATATCATAATAGTTATGTTTATTAATTTAACAAAACTTATTTTTGTTGATTACAAGTGGTATCAAAAATTATTGTTTTGTTTTAATTATTTTAATTGTTTTAATTGGTATCAAAATTTGTTTTAAATAGTTTTCAAAATTTGTTTGACTTATATTGTTTATATGAAAGGGGAGCTTAACATCTCCTTTATGTATAGATTCATGTTGAGTGTATTTTATATAAAAAAGATCTTGACCTCTTTTCTTTATATGATACACGTGTGTAGGAGGAGCTTAACATCTCCGTCTATGTATTATACATTATTCTTATATAGGTTAGGGTTTAGTTATCCCTTCTCCATATAATGCATGTACGCAGGGAGAGTTAACTTAACGTCTCTCTCTTCATGAATTTATGTCGCATATACATTTACTTGTTTGTTTTTCTTCACCCCTTTATTGATGAGTTGACAAAATGGGGGAGAAGAATTGAGAGAGTTTAATATGCATGTTTAATATTTGTTGTTTATGTATATATGCTTGTTTTTGTTTAATATTTTGTTTGGCACTTTTATTGAATATCTTTATGTTTATTGCTTTGTATGAGTTAAGCGGGAGCTTTTATGAAGCTTATCTTTAATCCATGCATATATAACTCCATGAGTTTTGTCATCATCAAAAAAGGAGAAATTATTAGCCCAAAGGCCCATCACTCTAGTTTAAATGATGATTAACTCATGTAGTTATAATACTAATGATCTTGTATTTAATAAGATTAAGATATTTATCAAGATCTTAATCGGTGTTTAACTTCAACAAAAGATTCGAAGTCAAGTTTTGAAGCAGGCACGTATTGATTCAGAGCTCACTCTTCAAGATTGTATCAAGTACTCAACGAGGAGTCTAGCTCATAGATCATATTTGGACCAAGTTGAGATGGTGAAGAAGATTTTCAAGAGAAAACTTGAGTCCTAGTTTGTAAGTTTTAAGATTTTTTTTTATATAAAATGTAAAGGAGAGATTAGTTGTGGATTCCTTAAGCTCATACACACATATAAAATTTACATACTGTTTTCATAAGAATAGTTTTAGTTTCGGTTTTGGTTTTGAACTTCAAAGAATACATCTTTATGTTTCATGAATAGATTTTATCAAGACGAGTTTAGATGGTTTATATGTGTATTGGATTTCATCCATACGCATTGTTGCTTCATATTGTTTAGAAACTTATTTTGATGAGTGTATATCATGTGTTTAAAGTTTGTATTTATCAAAACTTATTTTAAAGCTTATTGTCAAAAATAAGTATATTTCACTTACTATGTGTATCGGATTCTATCCATGCATAACATGCTTCAAATGTGTTTAAATATCTTGTTTTTGTATTTGTACAAGTTTAGGAAAATCATTTTTCATTTAGAAGCTGATTTTTGAAAAATACGGTTTTCGGTTTAAGGCTAAATTTCTATACCTTAAAAATAATTCAAATTGTTTGTAATATGTGTTGCTTTTTTATCACACATATTTGTATTTAAAAGTATTTCAATGAGCCTTTTTTGTGAAATTTATGGGATTTAAATAAAAATTTTATGAGTTTTCAAAGTTAGAATTTTAACCCTTAACAATTTAGGTTTGGGTTGTCGTCAGCCGACCGAGCGGTCAATCGAAGTAGGGCTCGGCCGACCGACGTATATCATGCGCCCAATAACCTTGGCTTGACTGGGCGGTCGACCGACTGGCTTCACCCAACTCTCGGTTGGGTGCCGGTCGATCGAACGGTCAACCGACAAAAAAGCTTCCTCTCTGTGGTCTGGGGGTCGACCGGGTGGTCGACCAGTAACCCCAACGGTCATAAAAATGACCATTGGCCGGTCGACCGACAGGTCATTTCTGACCCCCAACGGCTAGCTTTCTGCAGCCTATAAAATGGATCTTTTAGCCAGTTTTGTAGAAGATTTTGAGAAGTATTTTTTAGAGCTATTTTTCTATCTTTCATAGATATTTTTCAACAAGTTTTTAGAGCTTCATTTCTATATCAAAAGATAGTTTATCAAGAGTGTATCTCTTGTCTTTTTAAAGAATTTCTTGTATTTTTCACTTCTAAATCTATCTTGTTTTTCTGACACAAGCTTGAGCTTTTCATACCCGATCTATCCTCTAGGATTCTTGTTGTGAGAGTGTTTGTTGGTAATCAAGAGAAGAGATCACCAGTGTTTCCAATCTTTGTATTTGGAGGAGTTGTTGAGATTGCGGCCCTGGCAAACTTACGGGTTCTTGTTGTGTATTATTCTTGCGGGAACAAGTGAGGAACTTGTGGGTCCAAGAGTTCTTGAAGGAGCTCATTGTAGGTGTTGTAGCACCGAGTGATCTTGCGGGATTATTATAGTTAAAATCCTTCATTGCGGTGAAGGCAAGGACATAGAGCAAGTAGCTCGAACCTTGAAACTGTTCTCCCGTGTTTGTGATTGCTCCTCTCTCTCTCTCTCACTGTGTTTTATATCTCCATGCTTATATTGTTTCATATCTTTATATGCTTGATATATACTTATGCTTTATTGATATACTTGCTTGGAATTGTTTAGTATTTTGCATGCTCTCATTCCTTGTACATTTATTGCATGCTTGTGTTTGTGCTTACACTAGTATTCAACTAAGAAAGCTATAGTAGCACCTCAACTCTTAGTTTAGAGGAATCTTAAGGAGAAAGTTCAGTGCCCTTCACTAGGAATTTGACTTCACTCTTTGGTTATACCTTGTATGTTAACAATAGTTTATTTTCATAATAAATTTTAATTCCGCATTTGTTTGGCGTTTGATTAGCACGTCAATTATTCACCCCCCTCTAGGTAACCTACAATATTGTTGTTCATCACAGCTTTAATTTGCACCTCTCCTCCACCTAAATCTTAGGTTACAACCCTTTATTTATAGGATTTTACAATACAATTCCTATTTGGTCAATGAGATGATCTTGGCGATTGGATATTTAAAGAATCTTGATCATCCTATTATGAGCTGATCTCCTTAATCTAGAAGAATTCTAAACGTTTTAATCTTTAAAAGTAAATCTTCATTGAATAAAATCTGAATCATATTCGAATTCCACCAGAAGAGGAAACTCGCAGGCGCCTGAAAAGGAAACTGCGCGTGCAGAACTACCCTGATTAGTCGACTAATACTTTGGTCTAGTCCACTAATCGCTTCCATTAGTCGACTAATCAAACTTATTAGTCGACTACTGTATTTTATCTCCTTTCTTTATCTGTCTCTGTATCTGTCCTAGTTGTCAACTAGTACTTCTGATTAGTCGACTAGTAGTCATGTTAGTCGACTATAAGTCGACTAACTTTTCTTGATCTGCTTCTATTCTTCTCTCCAGGCAATCATCTTCTTCTTTAACTTATTTGGATCTTCTAGGAGCATCATCTTCTCTTGAAAATAAGGCAAAATCCTAACAATTTCTAACTTGACTTATTTTTCAAGTCTTTAGCAAAATACCTTGAGATTTTAAGTTACTACCTTGATTCTTTTCTTGGTTGTAACCGCACCATGAAGTTTTTACTCTTGCCTCCTCCCTAGGGCCTATGGTTGTTTACCGCCACGCCTTGGGCTATCTCAGGCCTTACCCGAATGCACTCTTTTTTTAGTCATCTTGCAATACTTAGACTCATTGCAGTCTTCTTGTGAAAGTACACCTAGAGGGGGGTGAATAGGTGTTAGTGCTAATCTAAAACTAAATGCAAAACTAAGTTCGCTAAAAGCGGAAGCTAATGCAAATTATGCACAAACTAATACAATACAACAAGTGTAGCCGAATTCCCCTTGCGAGGCTCTGGACTAACTCCCCTTGATTCCCCTTTAAATGGGTTGAGGTGCTATGTGAAGCTCTTGTTGGATGAGTATAAGTTAGGCACACACACACAAGCAATCCAAGCAATGTGCACACACAATCAAGCCAAGCAATCAAGGATATAGCAATATGGATTATGCAAGGCACAACACAAGCAAATAAATATGACAAGATGAATTATGCTCAACACAAGCAAATATGATATGAATGAAGTATGATGCTTTGCACACTATAAATGAGAGAGAGTTAGAGAGACAATGGATCAATCGCAAAGACCAAGATATGTTTCGAGGTTCGAGCACCTTACTCTACATCCCCGCCTACACCACCGTGTAGGATTTCCAATCCACTATCTCCCACCGAGGGAACCTCTACCGAAGAGGATTTGTTACAACACTAGGAGTACCAAACTCCTCTCTCAAACAATAACCTCCACCGAGGCCAACAACCAACCAACAACCACCTCTACCGAAGAGGCTCACAACCAACACAATCACCTCTACCGAAGAGGAATCCAAACCAATACCACTCCGATCACCTCTACCGAAGAGGGATTCACAAAAGCAAGGAGGGTTTACAAGAAGTGGTTACAAAGACCACAAACACAATCTTTCTTTCTTTTCTCTTTTCTTTTTCACAAAAACAAGATCCTAATAGATTAGGATAGGTGATAGCTCAAGTGTGGAAACAAGGTGTTTTTGGAAACCAGCAACAAAGAAAATCTACTTGGGAAATCACTTGTAAATGATAGAAAACGAAAAACAAACATTCTCCCAAAACCCTAGCTTTCTTTGATTTTCCAAAAACCCAAAAACAAATAAGATGAAATCTTTTTGACTTAAAAACTCTTTTAAAACTCTTTTAAACACTAGAGAAAGTCTGGAATTTTTCTCCTTGAAAACCTTAGCCAAAATCCCAAAGAGATGGGGTTTATATAGGCCAAAACAGAAACTAGCCGTTAGAGCTGAGCTGGCAGCTCTGACAGGCAACGGTCGACCGGCCGGTCGACCGTCCAACGGTCATATTTTGACCCGTTGGAGCTACCGGTCGACCCAAACTAACAGAGAGCAGAACTCTCTGCAGCGGTCGACCGTCCGGTCGACCGGACCACTGTGCTGCCAGACGTGCACAAGTCTGTGCACGTCGGTCGACCGGTGCGGTCGACCGTCCCTTGGTGCGGTCGACCGTCCCGGTCGACCGACCAGCCTGTCAGCACAAAAATAAGATCAGAAAATTTGGGAAAAATATTTTATAAAAATCTTTATCTTTTTCTGAAAATTCTATAAAACTTGTTTTAACATTTTATATTGAAACATAAACATGTGATAAAAATTTTCAAGACATATATCAATCATATCAATTCATTTTTGTGTCTTGCCAATTTTATCAAGAACCAAAACTTGTATTTTTATCAAACTTGATTTTTCAATAGGAAATCTGATTTTCCTAAAACTTTATAGAAATACAAAAACATAATATTTGAACATTATTAAGCATGATGCATATGGACATAGGTCCAATATACATTCACAAAATATATCACAGTTTTTGTTCTTTAATTTCAAAAATATGTTTTATACCAAACATAAAACTACATGAATAGGTACGTCAAACTAAGTTTGTATAAGTCATATAAGCATGTATGTATATAGAGCACATCTAATATACATATAAAACATGTAAACTTGTTTTGATCAAACTATTCATGAAAACCAAAATCCAAATCATGAAATGTGTGTGTATGTGTACTTGAGCATATCATACTATTCTAAACTTTACAAATGGATCTAAAAACACTATCTAAACTAGGATACCTAAGTCTTTGAGTCATCAAGAAGACTTGCTCCCAAACGCGATCCACCGAGTGCAAAGGTATGATCTTTAAGCTTTGGCACCGAATCACCATGATAAGCTTCCAAACACCTCTTGTTGAAGCTATCACCAAACTAATATCCTGCTAATGATCTGAAACTTAGAATCACAAGATTATTAGTAAACATAACTACATGAGTGAGTCATCATCAAAACTAGAGTGGAAGGCCTTTGGGCCAACAATCTCCCCCTTTTTGATGATGACAAAACTCATGGAGTTATATATGCATGGATTAAAGTAAAGCTTCAAAGAAGCTCCCCCTTAACTCATGCATAGCCAAATAAACATAATAATATGCAATGAAGGCTCTTAAAAACATGAATGCACAAATATGCATAAACAATAAAGGTTCTAGATACCAATGAAATATTTAAAGCAAAGCATGCTCTAGATACCAATTAACAAATAAACATTTTCTAGATGCTCTAGAAACCAATAAACATACATTAAACTATATTAACTTAATATATGCAAAAACATAACTATGCATATATATAAAACTCACAAATAATTCTCCCCCTTTTTGTCAATCATCAACAAAGGGTAAACATTCAAAACTATAAATAAAATGAGGGGTAAAAATTTTTCTCCCCCTTTTTGTGTCAATCAAAACAATGCAAACAATGGTCTCCCTCTTTTTGTCTAAAACAAAACAAAGTCAATAAGGGTGACTACAAATATGATATCAATTAAAAATATATCAATGAAGCATCTTGATACAAATGAAGATAAACAAAGATTAATAAATGTTATATGCTATATACATTCATGAAGAGGAAGACGCTAAGTTAGCTTCCCTACACATATGAGTTACATGAAGAAAGGAAGACACGCCCTAATTCACATAACACAAAATATGTAATGCATAAAAGGAGATGTGAAGCTCCCCCTACACACGTGTACCACATAAGGAAGAGTTGTCAAGCTCTTCAATACAAGATACACTCAACATGAATTTATATACATATAGGCAATGTAAAATAAATATGTTTTTCTTAAACAAATTTTGAGATACCAATTTAAAACATTTAACATAAACATCTTGATATCATTGAGAGAAATGTGTTCTTTTAAACATATGATACCAATTTGAAACTATATTTTAACATAAAGTAAGGGAGTGGAAATCAAATACCAATTGAAAGACAACATCAAATTTTCTCCCCCTTTATGAAATACCAACTAAACATATGCATAAGCTTGTTAAGATACCAATTGAAAACAAATCAAACAATAGAAATTTTTCAAGCTTAGCATAAACAAGTATATATACGTATGAAAATTAGATACCAATTGACATTGATATTCTTGAAAGAGTAAGCATACATATACAAAACATATATGAGTATACAAAAAGATCAAAAATTGATACCAATTGAAAGTGTTCAATGATACCAATTGAAAGAATAGGGTCAAGTGTATATCTCATATTATAACGAAGAATACGAACTAGTTAAAATGAAAAGTTTTGTTAACTAGTACGAAATCTTTCAAGTAAGGAATAAATACAAATCATTTTTCATAAAAATGAAATCCACATGATAATCAACACTCTAATCCAATTAAGCATAAAAATGTCTCATGAAAACAAAACATGAGCAAATAATAAATGTGAGTGTATAAGTCAAGTATGGAGATCACAATCATGAAATTTGTTCAATTAAGTTCAATTATTCTTTTAAACAAGAAAACTAAAAATTAATATTATTTAATCTTCAAGGCATATGTATGTCTAATACAAACCAAAGTATACATACATATCCAAGATACAAACGAGTCCACAAGGATATATGCATGAAGGCACATGGCTCAAAAAAAAGAATATTCATGTATATCTAATGGTTTGGACAAGGTAAACATACACATGAAGTTTAAATACCAATTCAAGGAAAACATGAAAAGCATGAAAAGTATGAAAATTTAGCTTTTCATTAAAACAATTTGATACCAATTCTTTTCAAGGTATATGTATGATTTGTCAACACAAGAAGTATACATACATATCCCTTAAACACACTTTGAGTCCATAATAGATATTTGCATGAAAGGCAAATGACTCAAGGGGTATACATGTATATCTTCAAGTTTGGCAAAACACACATATACATGAAATGAAAACTCATAATCATAAAAACAAATACCAAAAATGGAATACAAGTTTAAAATGTATGAATCATCAAAATTAGACTATACTAGCACATCTAATGGGAACAAACAAGCATTCAATCCCAAACATATATAGATTTGTTTGTAGCCCATCATATGTACAAATATAAATCCTAGTCTTAATGAAAACTAACATTTAAACATATATTCAAAACATGAAGTATCAAACAACACGAATATTATTTTGCTATATAAAACAAGCAAAGATTCATCAAAAATTCTTTTATCAAACTTCTAGGTATATGTATGATTCATCCAAATTTAACAATATACATACATATCCCAACCATAAACGAGTCTATTAAAAGTATTTGCATGAAGGCAAAAGACTCATGGGTATACATGTATTTTATTAGGTTTGAATTCAAATACAATACATGAAGTAAAAACATGAAAATAGGCATAACAAGTATAAATGAAGGAATCATCAAAACTAGCTTATACATGTGCATATAGTGGGTACAAATGAGCATGAAGTGCAAACATATAAGTCAATTTGTTCTCACTATATGTACATGCATACATGCAAGTTTTGATAAAATCTACATCTAAACTAGTTTATACCACATAAAGCATAAAACAACAAAAAATCATCATGAGAAAACTAAAACATGATTACTATGTAAATTCACATGTATTAGATTCATGATGTACATTATAGCTTAAACAAAAGTGAGAACACTAAGTATGGGTTCATATAAGTATGTGTGTCTCAAATACTATACATGTATGTCAAGGATCTAATAAACATGGAATGAACATACTAATCCATAGACATCAAAAACATGTTATAAAGCATCAAAACATGCTATAAACAATAATATGAAAGCATGTAAACAATAAATGGGAGTTAGAAATTTGTTACCAAAACCTAGAAGGCAACTCTCCTTGTCTTTAAAACATAGTGGTCATCTCCACTAAATCTTCCCTTGAAAGTGATGCATCCAATTGATTTTCTTTAAGTCCGGAACGCATCCACTCCAAGGTGTCATCACTCTCACGTCATGTGAGAGCCCACACCTACATCAAAAACAATAGGAGGGGTGGTCTTTGGTACCCACATCTTGTTGGGTCCATGGGGGTTAGTCCCTTCCCTAACCCAAACAAATTTCTTTGCTAAATTTGAAACATTTAATCTATCATAACAAAATTTAGCAAGATGGCCTTTTCGGCCACAATGTGTACATGTGTACACATGAGCATACATGTGTTGATGGTGTCCGTGTGGAGCATGTGTATGCCGTGGAGGGTGTGCATGCATAAAAGTTGGAACTTGTTTCTTACGAACCAAGGTTTCCAAGCGAGTGTGGTTCATGGCACATTTGCTCATAGTGGAGCCCAAACAATCTACTCTCTTCTTTAACATACAAATATCATCATTAATCCTAGAAGAAGAGGTACATGCATTAGGTAGACTAGATGAAGAAGCTACACTAGCATGGCAAACATGTTCATCAATCTTATTTTTCAAAACAACATTTTTCTTTAAACACACATCTAAATCATTTGAAATGGAAATAATTTTATTTTTCAAATCAACATTCTCTTTTAAAATAAAATCAACTTTTGAAGACAAGTTATCATTTTTCTTCAAAGGAACATGGCAATCATTTTTATTTTTTAAAAACTCATTTTCTTTAAGTGCAAGATCAAGTTGAGATTTTAATGAATCCCTCTCATTAGCAATCTCCTCTTTCTCTTGCAAAACAACATCAAGTCTAACAATCCAATTTTTATTTTCATTATTAATGCCTAGACTCTTCTTTTTCAAACTTTATAGTTTTCTATTAATTTTTCACAAACTATGGATAGTTCTTCATTCAAAGCATGAGAATCACATAATCATTTGAAGAACTAGCACAATCATTACTATCTAGTTGAGTTTCTGAGTGTACCTCAAGGGAGTCATTCCCTTGGACCATATAGCATTGTTGTGGTTCGGATTCTCCACTAGATTCCTCTTCTTGTTGGATTTGGACTTGAAGCTTGGAGGTGTTGGTGGTTGTCAATTTGTTCCACACTACAAAAGCGGAATCAAAGTTAGAAACACATAAAAGATAATCTTTAGATAAAGTGCTTCTAATGGCCTCTAGGGCTTGTGCATTGGCCCCTATATGATTGCGATCACTAAGGAAGGATTCCTTGGTAATAGCAAGATAAACTTTATGACCTAGGGTTTGTAAATAAACGGTCATCCTAATCTTCCAAACATGAATGTTGGAAGGGTCATACATAGGTGGGGTCATGAGGCCATGGTAAACTATATGTGTGCAAACACGCAAATGCAAATAATAGATTAGCAAGCAAATGGATCTCACTCCTAGGATGTTAAGCCTAAGTATCAGGAGCACTAGCTCTGATACCAATTGAAAGTACACCTAGAGGGGGGGTGAATAGGTGTTAGTGCTAATCTAAAACTAAATGCAAAACTAAGTGCGCTAAAAGCGGAAGCTAATGCAAATTATGTACAAACTAATACAATACAACAAGTGTAGCCGAATTCCCCTTGCGAGGCTCTGGACTAACTCCCCTTGATTCCCCTTTAAATGGGTTGAGGTGCTATGTGAAGCTCTTGTTGGATGAGTATAGTTAGGCACACACACACAAGCAATCCAAGCAATGTGCACACACAATCAAGCCAAGCAATCAAGGATATAGCAATATGGATTATGCAAGGCACAACACAAGCAAATAAATATGACAAGATGAATTATGCTCAACACAAGCAAATATGATGTGAATGAAGTATGATGCTTTGCACACTATAAATGAGAGAGAGTTAGAGAGACAATGGATCAATCGCAAAGACCAAGATATGTTTCGAGGTTCGAGCACCTTGCTCTACATCCCCGCCTACACCACCGTGTAGGATTTTCAATCCACTATCTCCCACCGAGGGAACCTCTACCGAAGAGGATTTGTTACAACACTAGGAGTACCAAACTCCTCTCTCAAACAACAACCTCCACCGAGGCCAACAACCAACCAACAACCACCTCTACCGAAGAGGCTCACAACCAACACAATCACCTCTACCGAAGAGGAATCCAAACCAATACCGCTCCGATCACCTCTACCGAAGAGGGATTCACAAAAGCAAGGAGGGTTACAAGAAGTGGTTAAAAAGACCACAAACACAATCTTTCTTTCTTTTCTCTTTTCTTTTTCCACAAAAACAAGATCCTAATAGATTAGGATAGGTGATAGCTCAAGTGTGGAAACAAGGTGTTTTTGGAAACCAGCAACAAAGAAAATCTACTTGGGAAATCACTTGTAAATGATAGAAAACGAAAAACAAAACAATCTCCCAAAACCCTAGCTTTCTTTGATTTTCTAAAAACCCAAAAACAAATAAGATGAAATCTTTTTGACTTAAAAACTCTTTTAAAACTCTTTTAAACACTAGAGAAAGTCTGAAATTTTTCCTCCTTGAAAACCTTAGCCAAAATCCCAAAGAGATGAGGTTTATATAGGCCAAAACAGAAACTAGCCGTTAGAGCTGAGCTGGCAGCTCTGACAGGCAACGGTCGACCGGCCGGTCGACCGTCCAACGGTCATATTTTGACCCGTTGGAGCTACCGGTCGACCGCCCGGTCGACCCAAACTAACAGAGAGCAGAACTCTCTGCAGCGGTCGACCGTCCGGTCGACCGGACCACTGTGCTGCCAGACGTGCACAAGTCTGTGCACGTCGGTCGACCCGTGCGGTCGACCGTCCCTTGGTGCGGTCGACCGTCCCGGTCGACCGACCAGCCTGTCAGCACAAAAAATAAGATCAGAAAATTGGGAAAAATATTTTATAAAAATCTTTTATCTTTTTCTGAAAATTCTATAAAACTTGTTTTAACATTTTATATTGAAACATAAACATGTGATAAAAATTTTCAAGACATATATCAATCATATCAATTCATTTTTGTGTCTTGCCAATTTTATCAAGAACCAAAACTTGTATTTTTATCAAACTTGATTTTTCAATAGGAAATCTGATTTTCCTAAAACTTTATAGAAATACAAAACATGATATTTGAACATTATTAAGCATGATGCATATGGACATAGGTCCAATATACATTCACAAAATATATCACAGTTTTTGTTCTTTAATTTCAAAAATATGTTTTATACCAAAACATAAAACTACATGAATAGGTACGTCAAACTAAGTTTGTATAAGTCATATAAGCATGTATGTATATAGAGCACATCTAATATACATATAAAACATGTAAACTTGTTTTGATCAAACTATTCATGAAAACCAAAATCCAAATCATGAAATGTGTGTGTATGTGTACTTGAGCATATCATACTATTCTAAACTTTACAAATGGATCTAAAAACACTATCTAAACTAGGATACCTAAGTCTTTGAGTCATCAAGAAGACTTGCTCCCAAACGCGATCCACCGAGTGCAAAGGTATGATCTTTAAGCTTTGGCACCGGAATCACCATGATAAGCTTCCAAACACCTCTTGTTGAAGCTATCACCAAACTAATATCCTGCTAATGATCTGAAACTTAGAATCACAAGATTATTAGTAAACATAACTACATGAGTGAGTCATCATCAAACTAGAGTGGAAGGCCTTTGGGCCAACACCTTGAAGCTCTACCTCGAAGTGAGCTCCCTTCAAGCTTTTCATTGAAACTCCTCCTTGACCTAGTTTCTTTCCCTTAGCTTGCATTGTATCACTGCCGCCACCAGCAAATCTCACTTTGTGACGCCTTCCTGGCCATGGGGTGTTGCCAGTCTTGAGGTAGTTCGCCTTTAATTTTGCCATGGTCTTACCAACTTTACATGAACATTGTCAAGGGCTTGTCATGTCATGGTCTTCCACTGATCACTTGGTGATGGCCCACTTTCCATCGATGTTTTAACCTTGAGACTTACCATCTTCACATAACTGCCATGGTCTTACCAGACCTTCCCGTTACATACTTTCATGTCTTCCTTCCATCAATCAGGACTGCCATCTGCCTCTGGTATTGATGTTTGGCCAGATCTATTACCCTGCTATTGATGATCTTCAAACCTGATAGATCCACTAATGCCTATAATAATCTCACCGTGTCACGACTAGTCTGTCGTAACTTTAACCATGATCTTCGTCGATTCCTTTAACTGATCTATACAGAACCTGCATCAGACATTGGAATCTCCTCGATCTGCACCCGCCATTACATCCAGAACATTGAACATAAGGTTCAACACCTTGATCGTCTAAATCTGACTATGATTGCATTATCTACTTTCTAATCAATCTTGTACACTGATCGTCTTCATCACCCTCTGTTATTTTTCCTTTGACATACTGCTGTAGCGAGCCTCATGGGATGCCTTATGCGATGCCTCCATGAGCTCGTCAAGCTCACCTTGTCGTCCACCATTGGCGATGATCTGATCATCACCTCTGTGTCTACCGTGTAAAGATCTGAGCATCATTGAGCCTTGATGACTTCACTTTGATCAATATACTCTAAAAGTCATCGATCTTTACCTTAAAACAAATCTGAATTTTCTTATTGTCTTCTTCATCTTGATGCCTTTGCCGAACTCCATCGACTTAACATCTTCTCTTCATCTAGAGCACTCGAGTCATAAACGAACACCATCGGCTATGATACTAATTGTTGTAACAAAATTGATATGCTCTAATATCAATTGTTATGTGCATAACTCTGAATACCATACTTATTATCATACCAATAATTGCAAGATTTGGAGATCTCCACCGACGACCTCAAGTACGTCATCAGATTGATTACCTCGAGCACGCAAAATGAATATTAAAAGATACAAGAAGAAGAACACACAATTCAATATAGTTCAGGCCAAACTTGGCCTACGTCCACGTAGAGAGAACTTGAGAGAACTTGAGAGATATTTATTAATAAACTTGATACAAAGAGATCTAACCTTCCTCTTGATCCCACAAGAGTATTCGCCTTCCCTTTGAATCTACACCTAGATTACAAGAGTATACCATCTCTCTATGTACATTTACTTTGCTCCTCTTTTCCTTAGCTTTTTAGAGTCTTCTTGACTTTTTAAGGGCCTTACATTATTATTCACTACAACTTTAATCTGCACCTCTCCTCCACTTAAATACTAGGTTACAACTCTTTATTTATAGAATTTTACAATACAACTCCTATTTGGTCTATGAGATAATCTTGGCCATTAGATACTTGAAGAATCTTGATCAATCCTATTAGGAGTTAATCTCCTTGATCTAGAAGGATTCTAGATCCTTTAACTTTAGAAACAAAGCTTTATTGAATAGAATCTGAATCCTATTCAAACTCCACCATAAGAAGAAACTCGCGGGCGCCTGAAAAGGAAACTGCGCATGCAGAACTGCCCTGATTAGTCGATTAATACTTTGACCTAGTCAACTAATCTCTTTTTATTAGTCGACTAATAAAACTTATTAGTCGACTATTGTATTTTGTCTCCTTTCACTATTTGTCTCTGTATCTGTCCTAGTCGACTAGCACCTCTAATTAGTCGACTAGTAGTCTTGTTAGTCGATTATAAGTCGACTAGCTTTCCAAGATATTATTCTTTTCTTCTCTCTAAGCAATCATCTTCTTATCCAACTTATTTGGATCTTCTTAACCATCATCTCCTCTGAAAAATAAGGCAAAATCCTAACATGGGGATCCAGATCTTCACGTGAACTGTGTAGGAATATTACAGGAGTTTCTCCAACTTTCAAACTGTCTGTTTTTATATCTTTTCGGTGTGAGATGAGAGATGATAACTTTGAAAAAGATGTGAGACAATACGAGAGAGAGATGATGAGATAGAGAGATAATGGTTCTCTTGTAAACCGTGAATGATTCTCTCTCATGGCAAATCTCATATTCATGACATAGGAGAGATTGGATGGCTTAATCACGTACATCTGATGTTTTTCTTTTTGTGTTCGTGATTCTTAGCGTGCTCGAGGTGATCAATATCATGGCGTGTTAAGATCATCGACGAGAAACTCAATCTCCAATAAGTGGTATCAGAGTCATTGTTGATCAGAAGCAAGTGTTATGAATCAGATTATCATAAATAGGATGGCAACCTCATAAATGGTTTGTATAGTATATATGTTAGAACCTCGCCGAAGATTCAACGCGCACGTTGCCGACGAGATTCACAGCTAAGCTACAAGATTACTCACACGAATTGAAGCTGCAAAAACTTTTTGGCTTGCTTTTCATTGTATAATTCTCTGCTTTTAAAGACAACTAAATGGAGAACAAAATGGAAAGAAAAGACTGCCTTCAATCAGGCCGATCACACAAGGTAACTAACCTAAACATGGTATGCTAAAAATACTGTACATGTGCTAAAATACTGGCAAGATTAATTTAGCACGTTTGCTAAATTAGTGGCAAGATTAATTTAGCACGTTTGCTAAATTAGTGGCAAGGATTTGTGGCACGTTTTGCTAAATTAGTGGCATGCAAGGATTATTTCCTTCAATCTCCTCCTAAGCCTTGTCGTGCACCTTCAGCCACATTGATCATGCCGATCTTTGAGCGAAATTCTTGAAATTTTGCCCTGCCCAATGACTTCGTCAGGATATCACTGAGTTGTTCTTCACTCCTGACGAACTGTACCTTGATTAGACCCTTTTCTTCGCATTTTCGGACCAGATGGTACTTTACCTCGATGTGCCTACTCTGTTCATGGAGAACCGGGTTCTTGATCAGGGCGATGGCTGACTTGTTGTCCACTTTAAGCAGAGGAGCGCTCGGCTTGGACCCCTGCATTTCTCCCAGCACTTGAGCGAGCCACAACGCCTGGCAGGTCGCATTTGCCGCAGCAATGTACTCCGATTCACAGCTGGATTGCGCCACAATCCGCTGCTTCTTCGACTGCCATGAAATTGGGCTTTCCGCCAGCATGAAGATGACTCCAGTTGTGCTCTTTCTAGCATCAACGTCTCCAGCAAAATCAGCATCACTGAAACCTGTTAGCTGTGCTTGATTTCCCTTCTTCCTGCCGAACCAGAGCCCCCAGTTGCTTGTTCCCGCCACATAACGAAGAATCCGTTTCAACGCTGCAAGGTGATCCTCCTTTGGCTCCTCCAGAAAACGGCTAACATATCCGACTGAGAACGCAAGATCAGGGCGGGTATTCACCAGATACCTTAAGCTCCCAATGAAACTCCTGTATGTTGTAGCGTCCACCGGTGACTCCGTGCTCTGCTTGCTTAGTTTCAGCCGCGCCTCCATGGGTGTTTGGCAAGGATTGCATCCTGCCATGCCGCTTCTCTCCAAGATCTTCGCGGCGTATGCTCCTTGACTGAGCGAGATGCCGCTTGCGCTCTGTTTCACCTCGATCCCGAGGTAGTAGTGAAGTAGGCCGAGGTCGCTCATCTTGAATGCCGCCGCCATCTCGTTCTTGAACACCCTGAGGTCGTCGCGGTCCGTTCCAGTGATGACAAGATCATCGTGTTGCTCCGCTACGTTGTCAGGCCCCCCGGGAGTCTGGTGTGCTGGCGCCTCTTCTGTATCGACAGCCGTCGGAGTCGCCTGGCCCGTGGTGGCGTATTCAATCGTGAAGACGTCGTCACCGCCACTCGGCTCTCCATCGTCGCCGCCGGCACCCCAGTCCCACTGGACCTGCTCGTCGAACGTCACGTCGCGTGTCACATGGACACGCTTCGTGACAGGATCGTAAGCATGGTAGGCCTTGGAGCCGCGCTCGTAGCCGACGAAGATCATCTTGCGCCCCCGATCTTCGAGTTTCTTCAGATGCGGCGTCGTGTTGCGGACGTACACGATGCATCCGAACGTCTTGAGGTGATGAACCGCCGGCTTCTTCCCGTGCCACGCCTCAAACGGCGTCATGCTGTCCACGCTCTTCGTCGGGCACCTGTTGAGCACATATACTGCAGTGCTTACCGCCTCGCCCCAGAACCATCCGGGCAATCCTTTCGCCTTGAGCATGCTTCTCGCCGTTGCCATCACCGTGCCGTTTCGACGCTCGACGACGCCATTCTGTTGTGGGCTGTACGGCGCGGTGTGTTGGCGATGGACTCCTTCGGCTGCGCAGTACTCCGCGAACTCGGCTGCGGTGAATTCGCCGCCCCGATCAGTGCGGAGCGCCTTCAGCTTGAGCCCGGACTCGCCTTCCGCTCGAGCTTGGATCTCCTTGATTTCGGCCGCTGCACGATCCTTTGAAGGAATCACGGCTAGCCACATGTATCTGCTAAGATCGTCCACCAGGAGCAAGAAGTACTTGTTTCCCCTTGGTGTTGCCGGCGCAATTGGCCCGCACAGGTCACCGTGTACCAGCTCAAGGCACTGCTTTGCCCGAAATTCTGCCTGAGCCGGGAACGGGTTTCGCCGCTGCTTGCCGGCCTGGCACGCCTCGCACAGCTCCTCTACCTGCCCTATAACAGGCAAGCCGCGTACCAACTCCTCCCGAGTTAGCTTCCGGAGCGCTGCCATGTTGACGTGCCCGAACCGCTCGTGCCAGCGCCACGCCACCTCGTCGCCGCGACTGCGCACCGCCAAGCATCTTGTCTCTGCTATCTTGACGTGGAGGGTGTACAGTCTGTTGGCCGCCCGCTTCACCATTGCCAGCAGCCTTCCATCGGGTTCCCTGATCTGCATCACTCTGTCTTTGATGTCAATCTTGTAGCCCCTTTCATCGAGCTGTCCTACGCTTACAATGTTCGTAGTTAGTCGAGGGATGAAATAGACACCGGGGAACGATCGGAGCTCGCCGTTCTTGCAGGAAAAAGTGATGGTCCCCCGCCTTCTATCTGCGCCACGGAGTCATCGCCGAACCGCACGGTGCCGAGTACCGCCGTGTCCATCCTCGAGAATGCGGTCCTTGATCCGGACATGTGATTCGTCGCGCCAGTGTCCAGGACCCAGGACTCCGCCTCCCGATTCTTCTCTTCTCCGAGTTGAGTGAACACTTGCTGCTCCCAGATCTCGATCTGGGTGTGTGTCGTCGCCTCTGATTCGGAGCCGCCATGCCTCTGTTCCGCTCCCAACCCGACCGAAACAGACTGCGAGAGTGGAACATCAGTCAGTGGTGAGGTCGCCGGGGCTCCATCGGAAGATTGCACTTCAGATTTCGGTGGCGAGGAAATGGACGAGATTTTCGCGAGTAGGAGCGAGGCTTCTGCCTCATCTTGGACGGTATGGGCTTGCTCCTGTTTGGGCCTGGATCGGCATTCGCGAGCCCAGTGACCCATCTTCCCGCAACGCCGGCACTCGTCCCTAGTGGGTTTTGACTGCCCACCTGGTGATGAGTCTCCGCGTGTGCGCCCGCGTCCTCGTCTTCCTCCTCCGCGCCGTCCTGCTCTGCCTCTGCCACCGCTTGCACCGCTGCCAGAGTGGTTCTCCGTCTCGCGCTTCTTCCGTCGCGCGTCCCACTCCTCTTCCGTGAGGTACAGTTTTCCCTCATGTTGTAATGACGCCGGCGCTTCTTCGAACGCCTCCTCGGCCTCTTTCAAACGCCCGGTGAGATCGGCGACAGACATGGTCGAAATATCGAGCAATGTCTTAATCGCAATGGCGATCTGCTTGAAACGGGGTGGCAGGCTTCGGAGTATCTTTGCGACAACCTTGGCTTCCTCCACTTCTTCATCCATGGTGGCGAGTTGTGCCGCCATGTTGTTCAGGCGTAGCGCGAAGTCCTCGACGGTCTCGCCGTCCTCGAACACGGCGAGATCGAACTTTCGGCGAAGCTGCTGCGCCGTTGACTTCTTCACTCGATCATCTCCGACCCTCAAGGTCGCGATCGTGTCCCAGGCCTCCTTTGCCGTCTCCTTCTTGGCGATCGTTGGAATCATCTCTGGTGGCACCGCGCTGCACAAGGCGTCCAGCGCCATCATCTCCTCTTGCGGATCGGCGCCATCCTCGATGACGGTCCACAACGCTCTCGCCTTCAACTTCACTTCATCAGGAGTGCCCACTCTGAGTAATTGGTCTTGGTGAGGACAGGATACTTACTCCCACCGCTCACCTCACGAATCACCCGCTGGTACACCACACCATCTTTGGAGGCGCCGTCGTTGACCTTCTTCCCAGACATCTTCGATAGCCTCGCTCTGATACCACTTGTTAGAACCTCGCCGAAGATTCAACGCGCACGTTGCCGACGAGATTCACAGCTAAGCTACAAGATTACTCACACGAATTGAAGCTGCAAAAACTTTTTTGGCTTGCTTTTCATTGTATAATTCTCTGCTTTTAAGACAACTAAATGGAGAACAAAATGGAAAGAAAAGACTGCCTTCAATCAGGCCGATCACACAAGGTAACTAACCTAAACATGGTATGCTAAAAATACTGTACATGTGCTAAAATACTGGCAAGATTAATTTAGCACGTTTGCTAAATTAGTGGTAAGATTAATTTAGCACGTTTGCTAAATTAGTGGTAAGGATTTGTGGCACGTTTTTGCTAAATTAGTGGCATGCAAGGATTATTTCCTTCAATATAGAGATGAGGTCCATGATTTCTCATAGATGATGATGTATGTTCACACATATATGGACTCGCCAGATACAAGTCAAGGTGGAAATCAAAGCTCTAGAACTGAGAGCTCTCTTTCTCTCTCTTTTGTAATTATTGTTGCTAAACTATCACAAGAACAGTCAAATAAGGACTTAAGAACCGAAGACAGCTGTCTTTATTCACTTGAGGTGAAGACAGATGATGGGCTTCTCTCTTGTCCAAGAGAGAGCCAAGGGAGAGAAGCAAGAAGAGGAGAACATGGGTCACAGTTGTTGGGAAGGCACGTGAAATTATGTTAAAACAAAAAGGAATCCTTGGGAATAACTCCAACCGAGGATCACGGATCATGCTCACTAGAATCCCTACGCGATCGACAATCTCATTATCCAAAACCCTTATTGGTATTGTTTAATTTAATTCATATATTAGCTGCACTTGCTTGCCATCAAAGCTATGGGCTCGCTCTTGAGGTTGGTTGGTGGAAGATGAGTTTAATAGATTGTTTATTTGGAGAAGATTTTCTTGCCATTGATGAGAATTAATCTTGTCAAAGAAGTCAGAGAGGAAAACTACAAGATCAAAACTAGAGGACGAGTTTAGAAGAGATTGAACCACATATGAAGACAAGAAAACATATGAAGAAAATAAAAGTAAAAAATCATTTTGAATTTGGTATCCAGACAAGAGCAAGTTTGTCCTGGTGCTAGCCAACTCTGTGGGCAAAGGTTAGGAACCAGAGCTAATCAGGACATGCATGCACAATGCCACATGAACAAATAGGACAAATCTACATGGGCATTATTATTGAGTTTCTCAAACTGTGAGTTGTAACAGAAAAAAACTGCTCTGATGCTTCATTTTCATGCAAAAAGGACAACTGCTCCTCGTGAAATCTCCTTAGCCCTTGCCATGCGGAGAGGACCATACAGTTAATCATGCAGCTCAATCATGCATCTCTTTCTTGTCTGTTGGGAAACGGCACTACTAGGAGAATTCGTGTTGAATTAAATCTGATGAGAAATGAAAACAGTGTCCGTCGTAAAACCGACACGTATTTAGGAGACGCGAAAAGTTGGATGTTATCTGACACGAAACACTGATTTCATGTGGTCATATGTAGAACTGCAGGGCTAGCCTTTCACGTAGAACCGACGCGCAAAGTGAGATTTTTTAAATAAATAATTAAATCAATACAAAAATTATTGTACATTCAAACAGTTTACACATCTCACCGGTACATTCATCAAACACACATATCTCGCATGTAAATTCAGTTGATACATACAAATATACATCTAAATACACATTCACAACCAATACATGCAATATATATCCAAATACACATTCCTATGTATTCTAATACAAATCCAATATTAAAACAACATTTACAAAATGAGAGCAAAATAATATGCACCAAACTGAAACATGCACCAAAAGAAACATGCACCAAAATGAAAGTGAAGCTAATTTTATTTGCACCACAATATTTTTCCTTGCACCTTGGCATCCCTGTAGATTACATAAACAATACTCCGAAGCTGAATCCCAATATGTTCAGAATTTATTCGAGCCAAAAATATACATAGATATGAACTTAGTAATAGAAAAGAAAAATATTAAGATCAAGTATGGATAAAAGGACTTACCGCAATGTAAATGTCTTTTATAAGCAAACTGTAGGAGAACTACACTACCACGCTCAACTTGAAGAGACAGTAGCCTGCACAAGTACACTTCCTCTTGAGATCTAATATGTAATTAGAATGAGAAACTTTATCACAAATATCCGATTTAATGATGTAGAAACTGAAGTATTAAAAAAAAATACTTACTACTAAAATGATTTAAATAAGATCCACTCCTTCCAAATTTTATTGATTTCATATTCTGTATATGTTTTGTCAGAATTGAACTGCAAACATATTGAAATATTTTTGTTAAATTTGATACTAAAAAAAAAATCTCAGACGCAGGGTATTATACCTCTGCTGGAATAACATCCATTCGAGAGTGGATGATTTCTCGCATCATCCGCATAGCGTAGTGTCCGCACTGAATGCTATCGAGTTGACGAGACACTACAAGAATTAGATTAATATATTAATACATAAATAATTTAAACATATTAATTTTTAAAAATATCAATACTAAATTAAAAATACCTTAATAATATTCCATTTAGGTTTTTGTGAAGGCCGTATATCTTAATTTTCACTTGTTGAGATGAACATAGAGAGGGCCCTTTTCATAAACTTGGAATATTAGACACTCACATATTAATGGAGTTTAAATATTTTTAATACTAATGAAAAAATTATAAGTATTAGACACTCACATATTAATCACAGTCATAATATGTTCTCGCACATTGTCCCATAACGAACATAACCAATATACATTATACTTGTTGGCCAACCACGCACGATATCCAATTTGATGATAAGAGAAATTCATATAAAAAAGAATTAAATAAAATTATAATTAATTTTATTAATAAAATATGAGTTATGACTCCTTGCATTGTGTTTGCAATATATTTGGCCTTTGCAACGCTGTCACTAGCCTTTGTACCCACAGGGACAATGGTAAAATTTGAACAAATAAAACCATAAATTTGAGTTATTCTCTTTTCAACACAAAAATTAAACAAAACCTAAAAAATATCAATTATAAGACCTATAAATATTAAATTTCAAAAATTAATAAACATTAATGACTTAATGTAAATGAAAATGGACCCGCCTATCTCATTCTGAATCCAAATTGCATGATGTCATGCCTGTCGATGTAAATTGCGTATCATGTCCCACGATTATTTCTGGCAGGGTACTGAAATGATGTAATCATCTCTCTTCACATTCATAAACATGAATTGTGAGTTATCATCTTCTATCCTAACAGATTATGGTTGGTTGGTTGACTATATGTGAGGATGCTCTCCGTATCAAAGATAGTTCCACCTCTTACCTTTAGCCTCTTTAAGCCGTTGCATGTCACTATACCATTATCATTAATCAAATTATAAAATTGAGACATGTACTTTAATTTGATAACATACTTGCGGATCCAAAATAACAAGTCTTCTTGGCCATGAAACTAATGGGTTTTAGGTATAACAACAAACTTAGACTTTTAAGGGAGCATGCAACCTAAAACATGATCTATGTTTTCACAATTGAATCTATACTATGAACATAAAAAGAATTCTAATATCCTAGTAAATATTAAAATTATTACAGAAGAAATAGAATTACATACCTTTTAGTTGTTGTAGCAAACAACTAAAATTATCCCTTCGGATCTCTTGTGAGCAGCACCACGAATGTCGTGCCTCTTTAGTTGTTATAGTGAACAACTAAAATTATCCCTTCGGATCTCTTGGAAGCAAGCACCACAAATGTCGTGCCTCTGATGGAATCGCACCCAACGATTCAAAAATTTAACTGAGTATGGATGAACTATCAAGAGTTCTTCCAAGAGGAGAAAGAAGGAGGCTAATACTCAAGCCAAGAGGTTGTGAATTAGACTGAATCCCTAAGGCTCTATTTATAGCCTTGGATAGCCTCCAGTTTTCTTATCCCACCAATGTGGGACTAACTTTCCCAAGGAAATTCTGTTCTCCTTTTAGTTATACTTATTTTTTGAATCTCGAGGGCAACCCAAAAGGACTATGCTGCTATCAATTATAGTTATTACTTAGACACCTAATCCAACAGTCTCCCACTTGGATAAGTCTAATAACTTCCTAATTGATCAGCAATTGTAGCTTCCAAAAGCCATTGTCGAACTCTGACCTAGTCAGTTTCGTGTCCTAAGATAAGAGATCATATATCCTTCGTTCTACAAGATATCATTTGAACATGAGACATGGAACATAATCAATCTCTTTGTCAGTATTTTGTTTCCCCGATTTCTGATTTGTACTGACATAGAACTACTAAATGAACACATCATTTAGTCCTGGTCGGGGCCCGACACTATATGTCAACTTCAAATCACCGAGGGGCCCAAAGATATCGCTTTTCCCGTTAGGGCAAAAGGAACGAATAAACTTTGACCTATATGCTTGCACCATTTACTCATCAAATCATGCCAACAATACGTTTTATAACATCAAGTTACTGATGCGTTTTACATATTATCAACGCACAACTGACTTGTAAACACAACTCATATATCTCCATTTAAAGATTATAAGATATATCGTCTCAGAATTACTCGTGATAATTCCATGAAGTAATTCTCTGAGCGTGGGTTAATCCAATACTTAAATCTCCATTTCAAAGTACTCATGAACATTGCAGCAATACCATTGCTATGTCTAAAACTCTTTAGACAATCCACAACTCTATTCATGACAGTTTTTATTCACTACTTACTTCCAAAAGTATGATCGACTGTGGAATTCGAATAATCAAATTATTCGGGAAGTAAAACATGCAAAATGAAACACAATAATAAACAATTGACAAAAGGTAGTAAACAAACTCATAAATAATTCTCTATTATTTAATCACCAAAAGTCAATCACATTTACTTTGTTATAAGTTTCAAACTAACTATCTAACTGCTAAAACCAACATCATCTCTCAGACCAATGCTCCTAGCATGCTGATTGTGTTTAACCCTACTCAGACCCTTTGTGAGTGGATCTGCAGGATTATCTTCAGATGAAACCCTCCTCACTACAACGTGACCTTCTTCTACCTTGTGTCTGATAAATGGTATTTTCTGTCAATATGTCTAGATCTGCTATGATCTCTTGTTCTTTTGTTAATGCAACCGCTCCTTCATTATCACAAAAATATCCATTGGCTCCTTGATGGTTGGCACAACTCCAAGATCTTCGATGAACTTTTTCAACCAAATTGCCTCCTTTGATGCTTCGCTTACCGCTATGTACTCTGATTCACAAGTAGAATCAGCCACTGTGTCTTGCTTGGAACTTTTCCAAGTAACTGCTCTCCTCCATTTAAGGTAAAGACCCAGCCAGATTGGGAACGGAAGTTGTCTCTATCTGTTTGAAAGCTGGCGTCACTATACCCAGTTACTCTCAATGTATCACAGCCACCAAGTAGTAGGACCCAGTCCTTAGTCCTTCGCAGATACTTGAGAATATTCTTAACCGCTACCCAATGAGCTTTACCTGGATTTCCCTGATAACGACTGACCATGCTCAAAGCAAAGGACACATCAGGACGAGTACATGTCATAGCATACATGATAGAACCAACAGCAGAAGCATATGGAATTCTACTCATTTCTGCTATCTCTTCATCTGTACTCGGACTTTGAGTCTTACTCATTTTGGTATTACTCTGGATGGGCAGTTCTCCTTTCTTGGAATTCTCCATACAGAAACGTTTCAGTACTTTATCCAAGTAGGTACTCTGATTAAGTCCAATTAGCCTTTTACTCCTGTCCCTTAAAATTCTTATTCCTAGAATGTAGGCAGCCTCTCCTAGATCCTTCATAGCGAAACACTTTCCAAGCCAAGACTTAACATCTTGCAAGGTTGGAATGTCATTTCCTATAAGAAGTATGTCATCAACATACAATACCAGGAAGGTGACTATGCTCCCACTAGCATTGACATATACACACGACTCATCCTCACATCTAGAGAAACCAAACTCTTTGACTTTCTCATCGAAGCAAAGATTCCATCTGCGAGACGCTTGTTTTAATCCATAGATGGATTTCTCAAGCTTGCATACTCCATTGGGAAACTTTGCATCCACAAAACCTTCTGGCTGACTCATGTAAACATCCTCAGCCAACTTTCCGTTTAGGAAGGCAGTTTTGACATCCATCTGCCAAATTTCATAGTCATGAAACGCAGCTATGGCTAGCATTATCCTAATAGATTTTATCTTAGCCACTGGTGAGAAGGTCTCATCATAGTCAATCCCTGGGGTTTGAGTAAAGCCTTTCGCCACCAGTCGTGCTTTGAATGTGCTTACATTACCATCCATGTCGATCTTCTTCTTGAAGATCCATTTACAACCAACTGTCTTCCGACCAGGTTGTTGATCAACCAATTTCCAAACTTGGTTGTCATACATAGACTTGATCTCGCTGTCCATTGCCTCTTTCCATTTGGCTGCCTCAGGGCCTGCCATGGCTTCCTTGTAGTTTGTCGGCTCATCCAAATTTACCAGTGTATTGTCACTGATAAACGTGTCTCCATTTGCAGTTATATGGCAACCATAGAACTCAGTTGGCTTGCCAACTCTACTAGAACGCCTAAGAGGTAATGAAATGTCAATGGGTTCAACTGGAATCTCTTCCTCTGGTTGAACCATAGCGGTTTCAAAGGTTCCTTCATCTGCTGACTCTTGAATTTCTTCAAGGTCAACGGTGCTCCCACTGTCCTCTTTGCATATGAGCTCTCTCTCTCGAAAGACTCCTCTCCGTGCTACAAAGACCACGTTCTCACTAGGTCTGTAGAACAAATATCCAAATGACTTCTTCTGTGGATAGCCGATGAAAACACATCGCTCACTACGAGGTTCAAGCTTGTCGTGAGTTTCTCGTCTAACGAAAACTTCACAACCCCAAACCTTAACATGTGCTAACGAGGGAACTTTTCCTGTCCACATTTCGTGAGGTGTTTTGGCAACCTTCTTTGTTGGAACAAGATTAAGAATGTGGGCGGCAGTTTCTAAGGCATACCCCCAGAATGATATTGGAAGTGAAGCTCGACTCATCATGGAACGCACCATGTCTAACAAGGTTCGATTGCGTCTCTCAGCCACACCATTAAGTTGTGGTGTCCTAGGAGGCGTCAATTGTGAAACTATTCCACATTCCTTGAGATAGTCATGGAACTCGATACTAAGATACTCTCCGCCTCTATCTGATCGGAGCATCTTTATCTTCCTGCCTAATTGATTCTCGACTTCTTGTTTAAACTCTTTGAACTTTTCAAAGGTTTCAGACTTATGCTTTATTAAGTAGATATAACCATATCTGCTATAATCATCAGTAAAAGTCACATAGAATCGATTAGCATCCCTTGTGGCTGATCTGAAGGGTCCACACACGTCTGTGTGTATGAGATCCAACAAACCTTCACCTCTTTCACAAAATCCAGTGAAAGGTGATTTTGTCATCTTACCCAAAAGACAAGATTCGCATGTATCATCTGACCTTAGGTCAAATGATTCCAACACCCCATCCTTTTGGAGTTGAGCCATGCGTTTTTTTGTTAATGTGTCCAAGACGGCAATGCCACAAGCACGCTTTGTCTACACCATTAGACGAATCAATTTGAAATACACTATTACCTAAGTTGTCTACACACATCACAGTTTCATACACACCATCACAAGGTAAAGCTTCAAAATAAAAATTGCCATTTTTATAAACAGAAATAGAACCATTCTCTTCATTAAAAGAATATCTGAAACCTTGTTTGAACAATGCATGAAAAGAGATAATGTTTCGTGTCATTTCTGACGAGTAGCAACAATTCAATAAATCTAAATTAACACCATTATTAAGCACTAGACTATAAACTCCAATCTTGGTGACAGGTGAAGATCGCCTATTCCCCATGATCAAGTTCATTCTACCATGCTCCACATCCTCACTTTTTCTTAGTCCCTGCAATACAGAGCAAATGTGAAACCCACATCCTGTATCAAGGATCCAAAATCAGAGGATGTTGCGTTAATAGACGAAATAGTGTATATACCTGCAGTAGATGGTTTTACTTTCCCATCTTTTAAATCTTGCAGATACTTTGGGCAGCTTCGTTTCCAATGTCCTTTGTCGTTGCAATAGAAGCAAGTGGCCTCTTTAGGATCAGAGACAGGGTAATATCAGAACTGGTTTTTACATGAGACTTTCCCTTCCAGTTTTGCTTGGGAGGACCTTTCCTCTTTTTCCCCTTTCCTTGCCCAATGGCCAGAACGGTAGTATTAGCAGGAGTGGGGGCATCACTCTTTCCCTTCATCCCAGTTTCAGCTGTCCTCAGGAGGTTGTGCATTGAGCCAATGTGGTCTCATTGTTGTTCAAATGATAGGTCAAGATGAACTGATCATAACAACTTGGTAATGAGTTCAAGACTATGTCAATAGCCAACTCATCATCAATATGCACATTTAGCCTCACAAGGCGTTCCACGTATCGCTGCATCCTTTGCACGTGGCCGCTGACAGACTCTCCGTCCTTCATCTTGCTTGCTATGAGGGACTTTACTATCTCGTACTTTTCCTGACGAGCTCGCTTATGGTACTTTTCCATAAGGTCTTTGTTCATCTCGTACGGCCAGTAATCCTCATAGAATTTTTGCAGTTCAGGACTCATGGTAGCAACCATGATGCAAGCAACTTTTGTTGCATCCGTGTAGTGCTTCTTATAAGCAGCTAATTCTTCAGGAGTGGCCTTCTCTTCGTCAATTTCAACAAGTTCTTTGTCAAGGACATACTCCTTGTCCTCGAAACGAAGAGCCATTTTGATGTTGCGCATCCAGTCATTATAGTTGGTGCCATCTAATGTCACCTTTGAGCAGATGTTCAACAAAGAAAAGTTGTGATTGGAGGAGGAGGAACCAGAAGCATCGTTAGGGGCAGACATTTCTAAAAGAAAGGTAGTTTGAGTTAGAAAAAAAATAACCCTTAATATAACAACTCAAAATTGAAATATCGAGGCTAGGATCCAACTATGAAATTCACAACTTAGAAAAGGGATGCCGTAATCTAATTGCAAATTTCATACAGGTATGTCTTTTGAGACTCATTGAAACTATTCAATGGCATGTTTAATCTCAGATTATGCTCTTCCATTTGTGACTGGGATACCGAGGATCACAAACAAGATGTGAATAACCATGCAAATGTGCTTGTTAACCTTCATGTCATTTATCATCTCAATTGATGTGCTGGTAAACCACACACGCTCCATCAACAATGACAATTTATAAGATACCCATTACTGCTCTTTATTAGTCCCTATTAGTGTGCTGGTTAACCCACACGCTCCACTAATGACTTATAAAGTGTAATGTGCAATTTCATGGGTTAGCATACAATTTCACATTTTTCCTTTTCTTAAAGTAACTAAGATTGGGAATAAAATTTAGTTACCTTTTATTATCATTATACCTTTAATGAGAATCAATGTATATATGGTAAATAAAATTTAGTTACCTTTTATTATCATTATACCTTTAATGAGAATCAATATATATATGGTAAATAAATTTAGTTACCTTTTATTCTCATTATACCTTTAATGAGAATCAATATATATATGGTAAATAAAATTTAGTTACCTTTTATCAATTCAACAATTATAGCAAATTCAATTGAAAACAAACCTGCTCTGATACCACTAATGGGTTTTAGGTATAACAAACAAACTTAGACTTTTAAGGGAGCATGCAACCTAAAACATGATCTATGTTTTCACAATTGAATCTATAACTATGAACATAAAAAGAATTCTAATATCCTAGTAAATAATTAAAATTATTACAGAAGAAAATAGAATTACATACCTTTTAGTTGTTGTAGCAAACAACTAAAATTATCCCTTCGGATCTCTTGTGAGCAAGCACCACGAATGTCGTGCCTCTTTTAGTTGTTATAGTGAACAACTAAAATTATCCCTTCGGATCTCTTGGAAGCAAGCACCACAAATGTCGTGCCTCTGATGGAATCGCACCCAACGATTCAAAATTTTAACTGAGTATGGATGAACTATCAAAGAGTTCTTCCAAGAGGAGAAAGAAGGAGGCTAATACTCAAGCCAAGAGGTTGTGAATTAGACTGAATCCCTAAGGCTCTATTTATAGCCTTGGATAGCCTCCAGTTTTCTTATCCCACCAATGTGGGACTAATTTCCCAAAGGAAATTTTGTTCTCCTTTTAGTTATACTTATTTTTGAATCTCGAGGGCAACCCAAAAGGACTATGCTGCTATCAATTATAGTT